>VWZK01022852.1:555283-692672 GCA_013396935.1 Baryphthengus martii | reverse complement strand
GCCCCCCCGGGTGGAGCGTGGCTGCGGGCCGTGCTGGCGGACTCGCGGTTCTTCTTGGTGTGCATGTGCTTCCTGACCTTCATCCAGTCCCTGATGGTCTCCGGCTACCTGAGCAGCGTCATCACCACCATCGAGCGGAGATACAGCCTGAAGAGCTCGGAGTCGGGGCTGCTGGTCAGCTGCTTTGACATCGGGAGCCTGGTGGTGGTGGTCTTCATCAGCTACTTCGGCGGGCGCGGGCGGAGGCCGCTCTGGCTGGCCGTCGGCGGGTTCTTCATCGCCCTGGGGGCCGCGCTCTTCTCCTTACCTCACTTCATCTCTCCGCCGTACCAGATCCAGGAGTTGAACTCCTCTGTCAGCAACGAGGGCTTGTGCGTGGCGGGCAACGGCACCGCCAAAGAGCAGTGGGACTCACCGGCCTGCGCCAAGGACTCCGGCGGAAACGACCACTCTGTCTACGTAGCTTTATTCATTTGTGCCCAGATCCTCATCGGCATGGGCTCCACACCCATCTATACTTTGGGACCAACCTACCTAGATGACAATGTCAAGAAGGAGAACGCCTCACTGTACCTAGGTAAGGCATCCGTATGCCAACGTGAAACGTCAGGTCTCTGAGGGACCCCTTACAGCTCCTTCTGCCTCGTTCCTCCTGAACAACATCTGTGCTAAACTTTCCTTCCCAAGTGAGCTTCTGAAGTAAAATTGCCATGCTGTCCTATCTTAAAAGTGTTTTGCGGAGCGGTGAACAGCGATGACAGGTGACCCTAAGGTAGCGCGTGTAAAAGCGGCTGTACCCACACCCTCCCACACAGGGAACGGGACAGCTGAGAAGGTCGGTTTCTCTGATGCCTTTCAGTGCTTGGCATTAGCTGGTGACTTTTTCAGGAGGTGATGTTAAAGTTTGCTGAGCCCCTTCAGGTTTCTTTTTGCTGGTGCAGAAGCTGTACATCTGAAAATTTTGGTCAGCGTGCCTTCAGCTGAGAGTCTCTGTAACTTCAATGTTTTATAAGCACTTGGAGAGATTCTGACTTGCTTTACTTTTCCGGCGTTCATCTGTCTTTAACTAGCAAAGAATTTTCGCTGGCATTGATAAATCATCTGGCAACGCAGAGTTAAGAAAAATAGACTAAACCAACAAGTAGAACCTTCAGGGTTAAGATCTCGGTGATGGGAGCTCAAGGGACAAAGCAACAAAGTGTGAGTCCCATCCCTGGTGGCTTTCGGCAGGTACTGACAGGTCTTCCCAAAGGTGGTTCTGGTGGTGGGAGAAAGGGGATTCTGGGTGCAAAACTTTGGCATTTGTAGGTGATACTGAGCACCACAGGGTTTGGTGGTTTGTGCAGGAAGACTGACCCTTCTGTGACTCTGCATCAGTGTCTTACGTGAGTCCGTAAGAAATAAACCTCCCGTACTCCTGCAGTGCCTGTGCCAGCCAGGAGAAGGCTCAGAGGGCACTGAGGGAGCTGCTGAGGGCTTGGGTTCACTTGCGGTTTACTTTGCTCCGGCTTTACAATAACCCCGGGGATAATCTCTCCGAATGCGGTGGGCGCGTGTGGAAGGGATGCGCGCGGTTCCTGTCTGGGTGTAATTACTCTGTTGAGCAAAAGGACTGTTCCGGATCAGTACTTTTTATTCCTTTTGACCTGTTCTTCAGCAATCTGACTGTTCCTCGAACTGTTTTAAAGCCATGCGCAGTCTCTGGGGACTGCAGAAAGCCCCCAGGCGCTGGTGGTTTTTGCAAGGTGTTACCCGTGTTTTTTCTGTTTTCCCAGCGTTACTGATCTACCCGATAAAATATTTGACAAAGTGTTTTCCCTCTCTTCCTCCCCTCTGAGAAAGGTTAAGTGCTATGGAAATTTAGATTAACCACGAGTCAGCTTTATCGGCAGCATGAAAAAGTGAAGCATCATCTTGCTGAGGTCAGGAGTTGTGGTTTGGAGCAGCAAAGCGGGGACTGATGATTTCGTACAGTACTCAAAAACGTGGGGGGAAAAAAGGAGATGGGAAGGCTGTAGGTGAGAAACGAAGGGCTGAAGGAGGTGAGAGGGGGAAGAAGTTTTCACCAAAGTCAGGGGCAAGGTCAGCGTTGGGAAGTCCTCGTTGGGCAGGAGGAACGCTGCCAGCCCAGGAGGCATTTCCAGCACGGGAAATGGTAACGAAGTGATTCAGGTAACTTTTAATTGCGGCGAAGATCAGCCTGAAAGTTACCAAAGGTAAAGGACGCAAGCAGCTGTCGGAAGCTGTCCGTGATCCCATACCCGCCGGGCACTGAGGGCAGCTTTAATCTATACTGGGAGAGAACCCTCCTAGAGTGGAAGGTCAGATCTAGTGATTGAGAAGAGTAAAGATGAGGTACCTGGCTACAGTCTACAGGAAAATTCGTGCTCATGATCTGATGGTGTCCACAGGGGGAAGAATTAAAATCAACGTAGAGCAGGTTTAAACACTGAGTAAAATGAGCCATCACCTCCTGTCAGACTTTAAGCTACTCAGGACCAGAAGCGATGTTGCTTCTCATTGGAAATCTTGGTATTATATTTTTGTAAATAGCGTGAAATTCTGAGGAAACTTTTAACTTGTTGCAATTTGAGTATTTGCCTCACTTCAGACTCGGGCCAGTGACTTTCTGAGGGGCAGGAGTAATATCTGAATTTCACGGGAAAAATAGAGAAAGAGCATTGTTTGGCAGTTGTTTGATGTGAGCAAACATGACTTTTTTTTGAGCTTCTCAGTGATTTGGAATGTTTTGTGTCCTGGAGGAGGAGAGGGATCTGTGGGCAGCTGGCAGCCTGGCCGGGCACGGGGGTGGTACGGAGGTGGCCGGGACGTGGCTCTGCAGGTCAGTCACCCACCCCTCACGCTGTGCAGCGCCTGTTTCTCGAGGCTGTGGGGGTTTGTTTCTGGGGCGAGCGATGCAGATGATGTCGAAATGTAAAATACACGTGTGCATGTAGGCACGAGCTAACAGCGCCTCTTGGAGCGGGCCAGGGGAGCTGGGGTTTTGGGAAGAGAGGAAAGCCTGGTGAGGCAGATCCCCAGTGGCAGAGATCCACGTGTCTGAGTGAAGACAGTTTAGTAAAAACACAGCTCCTCTAACACAGAGTGGAAGGTCACTAGCGTGTTTGCCATCACACTGGTACTACATTCTATGGTTTTTTTTCCCCAAAGAAAAGTGAGATCTTAAAGATGCGTTCGGCCAAGAAGCCCTTGCTCGGCAGCACGCAGGTGGCAGGCGTTTTCCCGAGCTGCAGAACTGAAGAGCTCTCCCACCCCACCATGAATGGTAGGTCAGTAAAGCCCCCCTGAGTATCGCTAATCCGGATTCTGCAAAAACTCACCTTATGTGGCTATGGGAGCTATTTTATTTCTTTTCCAAGTTAATCCAGCTCAGGGCTCGAGAGGCGATAGCATATCCTCTTAAGTGTAGGCATGCAAGCTCAGCGTGGACAGCTGTTTGAACATTCCTGGCTGGAAGTCCCGCTCTCAGAAAACATATTTGCTGCTTATACGTAGTCTCTTGGCTGCCTACACCGACGTCCATCTGTCAGGGTGGCGCGGCGCCAGTTTGCAAGGTGGTACGTCTGTGGTTTTTAGTGGGACAAAGGTGCCGGGCAGGGATGTGTCCGTGGGCTGCCCGCGGAGTGACGGCGAGCGAGCTCGGCTGCAGGGTGGCATGTTCCTTCCTGGGCCACCTCCGCTCCTCCAGCCTGGTGGGACTTTGATGGCCTGAGGCTAACGTTGAGAAAAATGTGTGACACCAGGCTTGGAAACCAAGCCGTGGTTGGAACAGGTGCTGAGGAAATAGGAGACCCGGCCCCCTTAATCTTGGATAATCCGAACTGGAAGTTACACGCTTTCCATAAAAACTGGGCAATCACAGATTTGTCTTTGTCCCCTCCCTCCTGTGCTCAGCTGTACCACCTGCAGGTTCTCCTTTTAATGAATTAATTCATTAAATTCCTTGCAATTTATCTTGGAGTTGCATTAGAGTTCCCAATTATCATTTTGTACCCTCGACCCTTGGCAAATCCTAGCGCCGAAAACATAGTGACTTTTTTTTCTAAATGCTGTGGTTTTGGTTTTTTGTTGTTTTTTTTTTTTTAATAGAGATTCTATAGTTTGGCTTGAATGTGACTTTAGCTTGTGATTTTATCACAAACTTTGAAAGCAGTTCCTTAAAATTAAGCATGGCACTTGAAAAGAGAAGTTTTAGTAGTGGCTTTAAAGTGCCAGAATAATTTTTAAATGTTTTGTTTCTTTTGCAAATGAGTATTGTAATAAAAAGGAATTTAGATTAAAAATTCATGCATAAAAAGGAAACATTAGATTTTACAGACATATTGCAATACTGAAAATATTTTATCATTCCGGAATGACTTTCACCAGTACCCCCAGAAGTGACTGACAGGTGAATTAGTCATTGTGCCAAGGCTGCTTTATTTCAGATTCCAGAATGGTGTGGGCTGGCTAGGGTATGATATAAGGATCTAAGGCAGCTTCATTTCATGCAGACTCTCTGTAATTTTGGGAACAAACCGTAATTACAAGATGCAAAGATAAGCCTTTGGTGAGATAAGAGCTTAAAAATTGGATAAACTGGTATAAACGGGGTTGGTGCAGACAATGGCCTGAGAGCCAGGGAAGTGACACCCTTTACTAACCTGGAAAATGAATAAATATTCTGACTAGTGTAAAAAAATATTCTGAACTCTGGCTTTGATTTCGCGGGGAACATTTGTGGGTTGCTGTTTCTGGCATCAGATAAACCGTTGCCCTGTGACTCTCTTGGGAAGCACCTTCTCAGCAGTGTTTTACAGCTGGGTGCTCTGTGAACCCCTCGCATGTTACAGACTTCCCCAAAGCCTGTATATACGTATATATGTCAATTGTATTGATGGTATTTTGAGTTAAATCCACTCCTCTATCTGCATCCACTGTGCAGGGTCCCGGGGCAGGGTCCCGCTGCCGAAGGGGCTGGGTCTCCGTGCCGTGCGCTGCCCAGACGTTGCCACAGGAATTTTTGTGCCGCTTTTATCGATTCCTTTTGGTCTGGCCACTGGTGGGGTCACAGATGGCACCGGAACACAGGAGCTGGAGCCTGCCAAGGGTGTTGAGTCCTCTGCGTGGATGCTGCAAGATCCCTGAGATTTTGCAGGGCAGGATCAGCTTTCTCACTGAGCAGGAGGGACCGTCTGGAAGCAGTGAAGCATCTGACCAGCATTTTATTTTATTGTCCTCGTTCAACCTGTGCCCTGACGTTGGATATACTTCCTGCTGCCGGCTACCTGAGCAGGCTGGTTTCTGACAGCGATTTCTCAGCCTCTGTCTCTGTAATTGGTAAACCCTACGGACACAGTACGCCCATGAGGAGGCAGAATTTTATGAACCAAAAATCGAAGCAAAAGGGCATCGAAGCTGAAATTGGCAAAGACGCTCACCATTGTTTTTTATTGCTTTGCTGTATTTGCCCTGTAAAAGAGCAGCCTGCTGAGCTTTTTCCTCAGATAGAGGACTTAAGTGTGTTGGAGCAAAAGCCACGCCGGGGTTCATCTACAGGCTAACGCTGAAGCTCGGCCCACCAGCAGTTTTGCTGCTTCAGCGTAGGGATTATCCCACATGGATGCTGTAGCACTTGGAGGGTACAGTATTGTGCTTCTCTCTGGCATTTCTGTAGCATCTTTTTGGTTAAACTGCTGATTGGGCAGCAGGCACGGTTCCTAATAATTATTTAAAGCAGCACTGTGCAGTTTTATTGCCCTTTCCTATAGCTGAGGAAACAAAAATAAATTTTACTTTGTTTATCCACCGTAATCTCCCACTCCATAGGTGGACTGATACTTTTTTTTTCCCTAGTACAATCCTAGATACCATTTTCTTAGGCATTTAGAGAAGGGGGGGTCCTGCATCAGTGCCAGCAGCGTGAGCGTAGGGCGAGTTCAATGCAAGGCGAGGGCAGCCTGTCCTCTGAGGTTTTCTGCCTGTGGGTTTTGATGTCGTGCGTGAGGCACCTTCACTTGCCCTGCCGGCATTGGGGCCCTTCAGGGTGCTTTCTGCGACTCTCCCGTGGTGTCCTTGCCACCAGCCGTGTCCTTGCCATGAGCTGTGTTGACAAAGCATCGCTCCAAGCCACGGACGAAACGTGCTTTGCCCTTGTGAAGAACAAGAAGAAACTTGTGCAAGTACTTCCCTGGTGGTCTCCTTCCTTTTGTATTGAAGAAGAAAAAATGGGTTGGATGCAGGGGTCTGAAACGGTTTGAGCTCCCGAGCCCGGTTGTTTTCCTTCCTCAGCATTTGTCCAAATGCCTGGCTGTTAGTTTCTGAGGCTGACGGTGCCCTTCCACCAGCTGGAGCCTGGGAATGGTGTTTCTTGGCGAGCACCTTCTCTCTCCTCTAGTGAGCTGAGCTGCAGGGCTGGTTTTGGCAGACGGGCATCTGAACGTGCCCTGGTCCCCAGAGACCCTTGGAAACTTAGACCTGAAAGTGGCCTTTAAGTAACAGCTTGTTTGTCCGTTTTCCCAGGAACTGAGGGCTTGGGATGTAGTGTCTGATTACCCTGGGGCTGGAAACTGTAGCTGGCTGCTGGGTACCCCAAGGGTCAGTGTAGCTGCTCCTCTTGCAGCTGCACTACAGATGCTTTGTGTCTTCTGCATCTCCTCTTGAAGGAGGGCTCTGCTGCTGGGAAAGTGGGTGTGCAGTCAAAGGTGGATTTCTCTCTGCCTTTCCAAGGTACATAGTTTTCTGTCTTGGCTGTGCAGCGACCATGGGCGATTAGTATCTAAACAAGGCTCGACCTGCTGCTTCATCCTGAAATTCTGATTACAAAAGCAGGTGAATGGGTTTCATCTATGGATTTTAAAAAAGCAGACAAGTGACTCAATAATATTAGACTCTGGTCTCATGCTCCCTTTTTAGTCCCATTTTAAATCTTTCTCACCCTGATAGCACTTTTAAAACTTGGGAAGCGTGAACTCAGTTTTCTTGTTTTGTTGCCTTCACGTGCATTTCCCATTTCTTTTCGAAACAGTTGAGAAGCTGCCGTGCTCTGGGCGTCTCTTGTGCTGTCACGAGGCCAGAGATTCAGACGCTGCCCAGCGGTAGCGGGTGAGCTAACGAGCCTGGGTCCTTCCTCTTCCATTCCCTTCCCGTCTGCTGCAGGGAATTTGTTGTTACCTGAGGGGTCAGGAAGTGCCGACACAAACTCGAGAGCTATTCTGGACCCGATGGTCTAATCTCTAAGCACTAATTCTCCTGGAGGCAAACAGCTTCCTTGGCAGCAAAGGCAAATTACGCCAGTGCAAAACATCGTACTCTGGTATGACATTTTATGGGGAGTGTGGAGGAGATATAGTTGGAAAAAAAGTATGGTTTTGCTTGTGATTTGAACAAGCAGATATGAAAATTATTCAGAGAAAATAAATGTGAACTGTATCACGTGCAGCGTTTGTAAAGCAGCGCTGCACCTCCACTGATTGCACACGCCTCTGCTGTCCCTCTGATTCTCTTCTCCGTTTTCAATCCATGTTCCTTTTCAGGAGCTTGCTTTTTTTTTTTCTTTTTTTTTTTTTCTTTTTTTTTTTGCGAGCTTGCTGGGATATTTTTGGGGTGCTCCCGTTTTTTCAATGTTAACGCTCTCGTTGTGTGGCACCGTGCACAGCAGGACCTCCGTCTGACGGTTCCCCCCTGCTATCTTTGGTGCTGACAGGATTAGGATGAAAGCCTCCAGACTGTCTCAGCATTGAATTTATTTTATTTTTTTCTTAAAATCCAGTGCTGCTCTGAAACTAGCTGCCAGCTCCTGAGTTGTTTGAATTTAGTGAGCTTTTGTAAATTAGCAACTGGTTTCCATATTTATCTGTCGCGTTTTCAGTCAGCTTCTTCGGAGTGATAGCAAGTAGATCCTGGATGGATTCTCCTGTGCTTGTGTCTGTTCCTTTCTGGGTTTATTAAGCTATCCTCTTGAGTCAAGAGTGTTTCAGATAATCCGTGTGTTAGCCAAGTGCATCTTCTGATCTGCTGTTTCGTACTCTTGGTACGACTCGTGTTGTAGTTTACTCCAGCCTTGTTCACAGCTGTTGACTTTGCGTGTCCTATAGGCTCTCCGAGGTGCCGCTGCGCTCCTGAAGTCGAGTGCTCTCCGTCACATCTCGGGTCCCACTTGTTCCTTGTTTCAGTCCCCGGTTAGATTAAAATCTGAACACCCGACATCCCCAGGAGTTGTTTTAAATAATGTGTTTTAGTAGATAAACCAGAGTGTGTAGGGAAATAGTTGTGAACAGCTATGGGGGCTCAAACAGAATGTGTCGAACGAGCCTTATTTGTGTCTGAAAATATCTAAAAGGAATACTCTGTAAGATACTACCTGGTGTTGCTGCGTTAGGCTTTCCCTGCGCTTGGGGAGAAGTCACTGCCTTCGGCAGAGCTGTTGCTCCTTTGGGTAAGGAGCAAGATTTTAGGTGTTTGGATAAGGTAAAAGTGAACTGGTTGTGATCAGATTTGTAATCAACTCCCCTTCATCCTTCTTTCCTTCTTCGTCCTCCCCTGCATCCCCACCCCCCAGATTTAAATCCTACCAAAAGAAGAGCTCGCCCTGGGTCTGATGCAGTGCAGTGCTTCCGAGAAAACCCAAAGTTTTGATGCTTAGAGGTGTGCTGGGTGTTTATACCTACCCTGGGGGCGCAGGGAATGCTGAGGGCATCTGCCGTGTGTCACAGGCTCAGGGTGTCTGAGAAATGACACCTCCTCGTTTGCCCAAATCGAAATCTTTCACTTGCTCTTGGGTCAGGGTTGACCACTTTGCTCTAGGACAAGAAGATGTAACTGATCGGGACCGCGAGCAAGCTGCTGAATGGTCATGGTAGAAGAGTTGATAGCCATGAGGTTTGTATTAGCAGATCGGCATCCTGCACCAGGAGCCAGCTGCTTTCTGTTTGAATTGTGTCTGACAGGAAAAAAAATGCTGTAGTGTATTAGGAATGTAGGGAGTTTAACTTGTCTAGTTCCATAAGATGCTCAGCTCAGTTATTTTGTAGTCTGAGCATTAGGATTTCTCCAAAGTACAACTGCTGGGCTAAGCAACTCTTCCAGTACTGGATTAATCCACTGTTTGCAGGGTCTGTCTGGAGATACTAGAAGAATTAGTAGCAGAGCATTAGAAGAGACGGTGGCGTAACCCTTGTGGCTGTGTCAGAGAGTTCCTGGGTGCTCTTGGGACCGCTGCTGTCGGCAGCTTTTCTCCTGAATCAGGACACGGAGCATGAGGAGGGAGCAGCGTGGATGTTCCTGTGCTCAAGGGACTGAAAAATCACACATTTCTGCCCTTAACTGGGACCATGTGTAAACCACAACATTTCCTGACTTTTTTTGCCTATTTTCCCTCTTGTTTTGTTGAGTAGCACATTGATGTGCAGCTCAGGGAACTGGCAGGTGGTGGTTTTCTGAGGTGGGAGATGAGCCGAAACCTAGAGGCGCGGGTGCGATGGCAGGAGGCAGCCTCCGGGTCGCCCCTCGGAGCCGTGCTGCGTGCCGTTGTTCCGCGGAGCGCCGGAGCAGCCAGTAATCCTCTTACGTGGGATTGGGAAGCAAGTAATAATAGAGCGCAAGTCAGTGTCACCGGTTCAGAGCTGGGTTTCTGATAAACAGACTTGTCATCTGTATCCCCTGGGTGCTTTAGTGCTGCTTAATCTTTACATTGACTAAGTCCTCCTCTCCAGCTGCAAATGTGAATGTTTCACGACTGTCCTGACAGCCGCCATCGGGACCTTCCTCTTCATCTTCCTAATTGACGCGCTGGCTTTTAAAAAGGCCACAGAGATTTTGGATTTTATAATACAGCGCAAAAATTCTGCTGAAGAGGAGCCATGAGATCCCTCAGCCTGCGGGACAGGTTTGCGCTGCCATAGGAGGGCCCCTGGAAGGGTCTGAAGCTATCCGTCCGAGTTGCGGTCCCCAGGCCATTCAACCCAGCTGGCACAGGCAGAGCAGCAGGGCCGGCTCGGGGAGCGGCGATGAGCTCTGCAGCCAGCGCCGTCGGAGCCGGGAGGAGAGATTAATCCATCCTAATGCCTTTGTGCTTGGGGAGGCCGGAGTCAGGACAGGCTGGTCTCGTGGCTCTCGAGCGTTAGGTTCAGAGGAGCTTTCCAGAGAAGTTAATAAATCACAACTGACCGTGGCACGTTCGTGGTGCCTCTGATACCCAGCGGGAGCAGGGCGAGGTCTGCAAAGCTTTGTCATCTTCACACAGAGAGCAGACCCTCTTGGGGTTTTTGTACCAAATGTATTCCTGAAATAGTGAAAATGCATGTGTCTCATCAAATGTTTCTAAAGTCACCTAGACACTTAGAGACCAATAAACCAGGATTTATTTTCCATTGTGAAACTAGTTTGGGAACAGGTGTCTCATTTTTATTAATGGTTTTGGATGGCAAAAGCACTTTTGTTGGAAAAATATTTATCCATCAGCACATGCTTCTTTCCATAGCTTGACATTTTGAGATGCATTTTTTTCTCTTTAATTCTCAACTCTTGTTGTTCATTTCCACTTGGGTGGAAAATACAAGTAATCCTGCCTTTGGTTTGGTGACCAGTCTCTGTGTAGCTTCTCTTGCTCCAATTTTCTCCCAGTGCACCGTTCAAGATGTACTTAGACTCCAGCAGGCTGGAGAGCGTGGATTTTTCCATTCGTTCCCACTGAGAATACCAGCTCTGTGGCCTCAAAACAGGGCTTACCTGTTTTGACATTTTGTGTGCGTTTCCCTGATGGTTTCAGCAGCGCTCATTAATAAAAGGCTGATCTCTTGGCGATCTCTTTGTGCAGGAGCACTGAGATCCTCCAGTCTGAGGCATGTGGATGATCACCTGCGGTTTGGGTGACTGTGAAGGGGCCATCCCCAGGCTCTTAGTTTTGTTTAGAGTTACCTGTGGGTAGGTAACTCCATGTCACCTCTTCTCCCGGTGGTTATCTGTACAGACAGCTTTATTGGTCCCTTTTGGGAGCAAGCTCCCATATCATACTGCTTTGAATACATCATATATATATATATAGATATAAAAAACATGTATTCAGATTCTGTGATTAAAATATTGTTGCACGTGATGGTACGGCCCAAGAGCTGCATATCAAGGTAATTAGTCTATACTTTCTCCAAGGAATAAATCAAAAGTGCTAGGTTAGAGTTCACAACGTTCAGTTATTGTTTATGTCGCAAGAAAAAAGCTGAGCAAAAGCATTCGGATTTTGCTGTTTGGTGTTTTTTTAAGTGTATTAAGTGGTTTTAAGTATTTTATGTCCATAACCACCTGGGCCTCTCCAGCTGAGTGTTGTTAGTACCATGGTAGTAGCTACAGGTCTGGTAAATGACCAGGAGGAGTGGAAATCTGAATCACGGGCTTCTGAATACCCTTCATAGCATGGATACATTATTAATATACTGCAAAAAACTCCAAACAGTTAGTGTTAACCTGAACTGGAGCCCTTTTCCCTGAAGGCAGTCCCTCAGTTTTGTTAGCCAGCAGGTGTTTGAAACTCCCACGCTATAGGGAGAAGAACGTTATCCGTTGATAGGCTTCTCGCACATTTGTAAATAGAAATTTGCAAGGTAATGTTGTAATTAATAGTAATGCGTTATTCATTAGTGTGGTGCTTGCTTGGCTGGCAAATATGTCAGTAGAAAATGTAGCTGAGGGTCTGCCAGTGTGTGAAGACATCTCTCTTCTGTCATGTGCGAAAAACTCCCATCGGGCAAAAAGGTGCCAGATAAATTTTCTTTAGACTTGGAAAAGCTCTGACAGCAGCAGAGACCACGGGTGACTCTTGCAATCGTGGTTATTCCCAGCAGCTCCAGTGTCATGCTCTGAGGACCTGCTTGTCACTCCCTTTCTGTCAGAGGAATTTGGTCACTGAGGTGAAGATTTCCCCAGGAAGTCAGGGGAGCTGACTGCAGTGAGTTTCAGTGGGATGTGGGGCTCAAGTTTAATTTGCTTTGCAAACATAAGGCTAAAGTTTCAACAGATAACTGACTTGTGGGAAACTGATTGGAAGTTGTGCTGGTTTGCAGGTTGTGTGCGCGAGCGTCATCTTCCAACTGAATCTTCCTCATGTAATGACCCAAACCGTGCTCCCTGCGAGAAGGGATGCGAGTGGACCAAGATACTAGAGGAAAAGTGGCCACTGAATTGCTTGAGTAAGCAAAATCTAAGTCATGAAATATATTTTATTTTCCCAGGTACTTAATTCCTTATTTCCTAAGCCTGGCTGAAGTTTCTATGTGTCCAGGCACCAGCACCAGCTCCTGGTTTTTGGGGCGTTCTCTCTTGATGCTCTCGGAGTCAGGCTGGCAGAGAGAGATCCCCCGGGATGATGACTTTCTGGAAGATCTGCAGTGTTAGGGATGAGCAGAGAATCTGTGGGATAATTTCATGCTTTATTGGGCCAGAAGGGGCTGTTGGGTTCATTTGCTCTGACATCTGCGGTGAATTCCAGTGTTATGCCTGTGCAAAGCTCTCTTTATAGAAGACCATGTGGCTTAAAATGAACCCCTCAGTTATGGAGGGTCTACCATGTCCCTGGCAAGCTAATATGGTTAATTATCCCATTAAAAAAGTTCCTGCTATGAAAGTGTGCCTGAAGTTGGCTGCGGGTCGTCTGTACGCAGCCTCCAGCCACGTTTTTCATGGCTGTCTGCTAAAAGTGAAAGCCTCTTTTGCTAGTGGAGAGCAACAATATGCTTAATAATATGCTAATCTAACGAGTTGAGAAGCAAAGCTGTCCCATCCAATTCTGCTCACAGAAGAGAGAAAGAAGCAGAAAAAAAAAGAAGATTAAATAAAAAAAGATGGCCAATTTTCCCCAAAATGTGTCAGCCGAATGATTAAATTACCTCATTAGTGAAAGCAACTCTAGCTGATTTTAAATCTTTCAGGTTTGTACATCAACCATGTATGGTGTTTGGAAATATCTTGGAAAGATCCCTGTGGTATAAATAATTTTCTCTTGGAAATGCTGGCACTGCGAGTTAGTACTGCTTCTGTGTTTTATTAACATATTAACATACCTTTTTGTGGCTGGGAATGAGCTGCAAATGGAGCCCTAAATCACGGTGACTATTTATATCTTAAAAAGGAAGACAAATGTAATTATAATATCACCATTAAGGAGGACTAACCTTTTGTAAGAACAATTACTTCTTCAAGGCTACGCTTGGTGTTTAAACTGTACCATTTAGTAGCTCTGATAAAGATGTGCTGATGGTTTTACTCTGGAAAATTATGATTCAATTAAATGTTGATTTTGGGGATATATTGATTTAATATTTTTTATGTAGCAAAAATGTGTTGTTTTTTTTTTGCTAAAGTTGAAATACTTAACTTATGTTGCATTATTTTGACCTTTATGTAGGGATACAGGTTAGCATTTAAGAATACAAAGTTATTCTGACCAGATATGTAGACAAAACCGTGTAAAACAAATTACTTAGCGTCAAACCAAAATATTTTCATAATTTTTATTTGTTTATTGACTTTTCATGTCAATATTTACTTTCCTCGGGAGAGGTCCATTGATTTCTCTCAGGACCCTGACTGAAACTGTCCAAGCAATCACATCTTTTTATGGAAACAGTTTGTTACTAACAGGTGGCCTTTGTGGTGCTTTTCTGTCCCAAACAAAGATAGGAATGAATTCCCTTCCTTTCGGTTTCCTGCAGAACTGTATCCCCCTCTTTTCTCCATGTCCCTCCGAGATCTCCTTTTCTTTTTCTCTGAATTTCTTGTACCTCTCTGACGTTCATGTTCCCCGGCCTGGCTGGTTGAGCAGGACCTTTCCAGGGGTGGGCCGCAGCAGGAGCTCCGCGCTTCGCGGTCCTGTCTCACAGCAGCGCGTCAGGAGTGCTGGGGTCCTGTGGGAACAATCGGTGTCCCCGTGGGGCACCCATTAGCTCCTCAGCTCTGGGGAAGGCAAGAGGTTCCGGGGCACTTCTTGCTGGTGTTTCTCCCTAGGCTGGGATGTCTACACAGGAGTGAAGGTAACCCTTTCCCTAACTCAGGGTTATTTCTTCTTTAACTCAAGGTATTAAATCCCAGGAGACTCTTAGTTCAGTAAATCCTGGTCAGGTGCCCAGGAGCTCCCTCCCGGTGGTGCTGGTGTTTGGTGTTTGCATGGGGCTGTACAGAAGCTACTTCTGCTTTGCTCTGGCCGTGTGGTCCATGGCCAGGCTTGTCACAGCCCGGGTTCTGTGACTTGGGTAATGTCGATGTAAGATCTAAGCCCTGGCTGTCAAAGATCTGGATGAGCACTGCTTCTTCCTGGATGGTTTTACATCTCCTGCCCTAATTCTATTGCAAGTTGTGATTAGAGCTGTTATAAGAACATTTTGCTGTTGGACTGAAAGCTTTTTTTGCCGTGGGCAGTGGTGGAGGAGATAGGGAAAGCCAGTCGTGGTCATCACCCATCTGTTGCTGAGAAGGAGACTGTGCTCAAGGGGTGAAGAAACTTGTTTGGTGCTACAGCAAGAACCTCTGCTTTTCTCCAAGTGGAACATGGAGCTGATTGAACTCCGATGATCCCTCTATGGAGACACAGAGGAGGAGAAATCCCTACCCAGAACCCAAAGCTCAAGTTTTTTTCCCAGAAACAAACGATTCAGCCTAATTCCAGTTTTGTGCAATTGCCCAAATAATATTTGTTCCTAGGAGAATAAAGAGCAAATTTTGAAACTTTGGAGATTTTCGTAAAATGATGTTGTTATCCAACATAAATAGCCTCAGCTATTTATAGCTGTTACACATGGATGGAAATGTTTTTCAGTCTCTTTGACCTGCAATAATATTTTCAATATAGTTTCAAATATGGCTATACAGCTCTGCATTTCCCTTCACCAATTCTTATTTAATATTTTTTTTCTTACTGAGGCTGTTGCAGCTTTCAGGCTTTTTAATATGTAGAAAAATCAATTCTTTAGCTACGTGGTAAATGTTAATAAAACTAACAGGGTCATCTGCAAATTACTGGAATAATGTGCTTTTGCTTACAGGCAGATTTTCAGTCAGATATGAGTAATGAACTGTAATTCCTGTTGTTTCGGTTGAAAGATGAAAATATAAGTGCAAATTACAAAGAAAACAAGAAGAAATGCTCCTTGGCTTGCCCTTCTTTGCAACCTATTAGTGAAAGGTAGTCAAGGGAAAACGATCACCAGCATTTTCAATAATTAACCTGTGCCTCCTAGGCAGAAACCAATTTTTGAAAGGAAATTAATTGTGAGAGAACACCATTGAAATAATTTCCCCTTTACTTCTTTGTTCTGTTGTCTTGCTGGTGGGACAAGGGAGAAGAGAATATATAGAGAAATTCTTTGACCGCCCATGCCTGGCCTTCCCGTTCAGTAGGTAACTGGTTGGTCTGCCTCGGTTCTTCCTCGCAGTTTCTACTCTAGGCACAAACGGGCTGGTTTTGGATGATGGTGCTACAGTCTCTTTCTTCCCTTTGCTTCTCCGTGCTCCACCTGGTGAGCTTGACTTGCAGGCCAGATGTCACCTTTCACAGCTTGATGTTTTTCAGTGAGGATAACCTGAAGAAGAGGAGATGAGAGGCAACTGAACAGCTCAGCCTCGGTCTAGTTGAGTTAGAAGTAATACTAAAGAAAAGAAAATTAGTTTTAAGAAGTCCAGATCAACAGCGTCCGTAAGCACATGCCTGGGCATAATAGTCCCTAATTAAAATTAAAAGTGTATGTGTAGCCTCAACTGCCAAAATGCTAAAAAACAAATAAAGCCAAGCAATTAAAAGGCAGAGATGAGATATTCCCATTTGACATGACTTAATGGAAAGAATGACGGAGAGTCCGGTGGCTGCTCTGGTATCTCTTCAAGGCAGCCGGCAGCTGCTGTGTCCTCAGGAACATCCCTGAGTAATGGGAGGGAAGTAAGTGCCAGGTCCTGTCCTCCTGGCAAGAGCGGCCCCGTGGAGCAGCGCGATGGGAGTGATGAATTCACTGCTGTAGGTTTAGCTTTTGGCATCTGAATGAGCAGGGAACAGGACAGTGAAATTATCTAACTAGTTAATTCCTGGATTTGGAACGTTAAAGGCTTTTGAAATAATTTGGAGCAGTAGTTTGCATAGGGTTTAAGTTGTTTGTCATATCTTATTAATAAATCTGTAAGAGGAAAGTAAAACTGTAATACTTTTCAGCTGGCATTGGCAAATCACTGGACATACTTATATTTAATTTAACTTCCAGCATTTTTTGATAGAGTGCTAAGCTGGACCATTCCTTTAGTTTGATGGTAGGCATGTAAAATTATTCTTTGGTTATGCTTCTCTACAAATTTGTTGCCTAGATCTGTAGAATCTGCCTGTGAAAACAGTGACAAATATATTCTATAAAAAGATCAAGGGGGGGCTACTGGAGTAGTTGTGTCGCTCTATTTATTGTTTGGAGTGGAGCGCTGGATCCGAGAGACTTCTAAAGTCCTGGTAACACTAATACATTTTGAAAGGAAGTGATTTAAAGATTTGATCTGTACATTGTTATCTGAAGGGCAGGAATGCTCACAGCATTGTTTTTTCCTGGGCAAATAACCACATTAAAGGGAAGCTCCTAAAGCACCTATAGATAGGCTTGGTTGGGTGTTCATCAGGAAAAGAAGGAAGTGAACTGATTTCCTGACTTAAAAGCTTTTGGGAAGCCTGCCTGGCTTCTGCTCCCAGCTCCTCAGTTTTGTGTCCTCGGGCTCAGAAGGGCGCTCAGACCTTATGTTTTTCGGGATGGCTTCTGTGTGGGTGATTGAGGCCGTGTGAGGCCAACTCGCCTTCGTGGCTGGGAGCAGTGTGTCTCTGGAAGCTGCTCTGCGCTTCCTTGTCCCTTGCTGCCCCATCACGGTGCTGGGACAGGAGAGGAACAGAGGAAGGCTGAGCCGTGTTCCCTACGGCACCCTCTGCCTGTCAGCTCTGGGCTGTGTGCACATTCAACCAGCTCAGTACTTCAGTGGCGGCGGCGCTCGGCTTTCCGAGGAGATGTGCTGCTGGTAGGACCGGAGAGGATGCTCTGGCACTGTAGTGTGGTGATGCTTCTTTGCCTTGCACAATCCCAAGCGCTAACCCCATCGCTATTTTTTTTTCCTGTAGCCCCTTAAATTTCCTGACATGTAAAGACGCGGTCAGGATGCTGCAAAGTTCATCTTTGCCATCCCGATTAAAGCTCGCTCCTCAGGTTGCAGACGGGTGACCTATAAACACAGGGCTTTTCTTGCAAACTCACATGAACGTTTTCTTGGGTTTGGTGGTTTTCTTCTCCCTTGTGCTGTTCTTTCAGGATGAGTGTTTGTTCAACTGGTAGGACACCGAGTTGCTGCTTTGGTGAAGTAAATGACACTCCTGGACTTCTCACTGTGCTCTGTGCCTACAGGGGATTTGTTTTATCTTTTTTTTATCACTGTTTCCCAATCAATACCCACATGCTAATGACAGTTAGGAGTTTGGAGTAAAAATTTGAAATCTACAGCTATAAAAGGATTATGCTTCTATGTCGCTAAAAAGTATCCTGCAAAATCTACTAAAATTGGCATGCTATTCTGACAGGAAAAAACATACACATATATGTGGAACATACACATGTATATGTGGAATACACAGAATGCAAACTGCAGCTTTTGCAAATCCTGAAGTTTCACAGAAAACAGCATAAAGGTCAAATTCTGCGTGCCTCGCACACGTATGAAATGGGCAGTTGTGCTACGGCGACGTGCTGCCGGGATCGGAACAATGAGGCCTTTCAGAAATGTTCCTCCTTGCCCCGTGACAGACCCTGTGTGCTGCCATGTGTGTGCACACAGGGCACGGGAGGGATGGAGCGACGCGTGCCGGCAGTGCGACTTGTTCAACCAAAGTGGGGTTTTTTTAGAACCCAGCAAGGCAGAGCTCCCGCTGCAGCCCACTGATGTTGTGTCCTTGCAACTTTAATTGCTACTGGTGTGACCACAGTCAGAGGGTTAGCACTGGATGTACCTGAGGATGGCACAGAGACATATGTTGTATATTCCTGTCTGCAAAACATATGGAAGTTGCCACTTGGTGTGATCGGAGGAGGAAAAGGACATTCAGAGTATTTTGACAACCTCTGTCTCATTTTATTCAGCCTTTGAAGGCTTCAGAAAAGGCCTCTGGAGGTTTTAGGGTAGAAAACTCCCTGCTTCCAGAAGCATCACTTTCCATTGGAATTTACGTGTGAGTAACTAGTGAAACATTTGCTTTATCGATGTACGACTCTGACCTTCTGTCTCCTCAGCCATGATGTACGTGATGGGAGCGCTGGGGCCTGCTGCTGGATACTTGCTGGGAGGGCTTCTGATTGGCTTCTATGTTGACCCCAGGACAACCGTTTATATTGACCAGAGTGATCCCCGATTCATTGGCAACTGGTGAGGATCAAGTGTGGTTCACAACTGCTTTCTAAATTGCCCACAAGGAATTGAGGCGGATTGGGAAATGGTGTCTCTTGAGGGCTTATTTAAGGTGGTAGGAGGAGGCCAAGGGAGAGGAGACTGCTGTCGATGACTGCGTGCCGGCCTCTGACAGCGAGGAAACGCTCTCCACAGAGGCCCCATGGGCACCTTATGTGGAAAACCTCCTGCTCTTGGCTGCTCCTGGACTATCCCTGACCACGGTGGGCACTGACTGGCAGTGCTCAGCACAGGGCTGGCAGGACAGAAGGCTGTCGAGGACCTGCTCTGGAGCTCTCCATGCAGGAAAGACACAGACCTGTTGGAGCTGGTCCAGAGGAGGCCACAACAACGATCCAAAGGTGGAACCCACCACAAAGGCAAACACCAACCCAGCAGCTGCGTGTTAGCACCGTTTTTGTTACAAAGACTGTGTGGGAAGCTTTTGTGAGGCAAGGTGGAGTGACTGAAAGTTGTGACTGGTTTTGATATTACGGTGCTCACAGCATCTGTACCTCATCCTCTTCTCTCTGAAGCTTAAAGAAGCCTCTTACGGTGTGAGGACTGGTCCTTTGTCCCTTCTGCTCACTGGCTGCCCAGCTACAGGGAACTCATGCAGGCCTTCCTCCCAGTGAAGGCTGTTTGCTGGGACCGTGACATTTTCTCCTTGCGGGGAGGTGCTGCGTAGCCAAGTTTATTTTTATTTATTTAATCTAACAATTTGAAATCTAAGAGCCGTCTAGTGCTTATTTGAGCTGAGAGGCTTTTTAGAAGTAGAGGGCAGTGGGGATAAGTTAATGGGCAGTCATGGGGGAGATTTCTCAGCGTTTTCTCCTTTGAAGTGAATTGGTGGCCTTGATTCCCATCTTCTCTTTGTTACAGCTGTGAGGCTTCTAACTAAAAAATTTCATTATTAAAGGAGGTGATGACAGTAGAAAATATAGTGAGTACAGCAGCTATGATATATAGCAACAAACGCTGCAGTAAAGCCTGTTCTTCATTTACACCTCTTAGAAAGGAAGGGCTTATTGTGTATATGCAGAGCAGGTAACTTGCTATGTCTGTCGTGAAACCTGATGAACAAAATCAGTGCTTATTTCTCAGGGTTGTTTCTGATCTGATTCTTCTTTGAGTTTCACAGGACTGGGCATTTGCACACCTGGGCTTTCTGCAGGTGCTCAGGGCTAAGTCACAGCCCGGCCCTCAGGGCCACCAAACACCCACAACTACTCCTTATTTGGGTGTGGTGACTGGAGAGGTGTCTGCTAGAAACCATCCATCATGCTGCCATCTCCGAGAGCTGTTCCTGTGCTGTAGAGGGATCTCATTAGTTTTTGGAGCTGCCCTTGGCGATCTGTCGCGTGCTTTGAATCAAATTTTCTTTTGCTGACACTTTTCTGAGCGTTTCTGAATCTGTTTAATGCTTGGATCTTCCCCTGGAGTCTTTCATCGGCATTCCACACAAGCAGTTTAAAGGAATTCCTCCAGCACTGTCTGGTCCGTCCCTAGCTTTAATTGCTTTTATTTGAGGTCCTGGGGCTTTTGCAGATGCCTCTGAGGTATTCCCTTGCATATTTTCATTGACTTTAGAAGACAGAAAATCAAGGTTTTTTTAATTAATACAGCTCCGGTTCTGACCCCTCATTTCCCGTCGTAGGTGTCCTTATTATTTTTGACGTCGTCTTTTGTCCTTTTTTCCAATTCTTTGATATTTCTCCAGGAGGATGAGGTGAAGCGTAGACAGTGCAGATAATTTCACCCAGTGCTTCATTTGTGACATCTCCAAATGGTCCCTTCGGATTTAATCTGGTGCCTCATCCCAGGCCGGGTCTTCTTTGCCAGCTCCCACCAAACGGCTGGTTTCAGATTTCTGGCCATTGTTGCCGCAGATCATTTTCAGCTTCTGCCTTGGAGAGCCCAAGAGGGATGTTACTACATTTTTGTACAGCCTGCTGATTTATTCCCTGTCTGATAGTGCTGACTAATCCCCCTAAAAGTCCGGAGTTTAATCCGTGTGCGTTATCAGCTAAAATGAGCGAATAGCGGATTTTCTGTTTATGTAATACCGGAACTAGTCAAAACTTTCGGTCACAAGGATTTGCCTCACAAGAGCTTCCCGCACAACCTCTCTAACCAAGCTGCTGCGACACGTTTGTGTGACCGCTGACTGCGCAAGACGTTACACGTGGATATGAATTTGTTCCTCATTTAAAAATGCAGTGTGCAGTATCTTTGCCTTGCGGGTCTGAGGCCACAGGGTTTTATTTCTTGTGCAAGTGCTCCTGTCTGCTCAACAGAGGATTTGCTTCTCAGCACTCACTGCTGAGGAATCACCCAGAGTGAAAATTTACGGGAGCTCGAGGCTGCCACAATTTCATAATGCTTAGTGGGTTCTGGATCAACACCTTTAGCAGTAGGCAAGCCAACAGAAGCATCTCCTAATGAAGGGTTTCGGTGTGGTGAAGGCTGTCACCCACGCCAGCCCTTCACTCTTAATGTCAATCTTCCATATTTTGCAAGCACCTCTTCCCAGCCTGCACAGCCTGTGATAATCGTTTTGGGGTTTTATTTCACTTAATGTGTTGGATTTAATTTATGTTCCTGTCTCCTGGCATTAGGTGGAGTGGATTTCTCCTCTGTGCCATTGCAATGCTCCTGGTGATATTTCCCATGTTCACCTTCCCAAAAAAGCTCCCTCCTCGACATAAAAAGAAGAAAAAGAAAAAAAAGATGAACTCTGATGATGTTTCAAGTGATGATGAAGTGATGAAAGAGAAGACAATTAGCAAAATGCAAGCGGACAGCGCAGTTCCCGCTTCTATGGGATTTGGAAAGAATGTTAAAGGTGAAGTTTGTTTTTAATTTTTAAGTGCTTTGGATTTTGTATTACAGGGTCATCCGGGATTGTATGAGTGTCATTGAAGGCAGAGTTTTGACGTCCTGTTTAATACTGTGTTTTGCTGTTGAGGTTTTAGTAGAAGGTCATCCTCTCAAATTACAAAAAGCAGCGATGAGTGTAAGACATCCATTTACTTAATGATTGAATGTGCACTGTAACAAAAGGCAGCCTCTTCCCTGTAGTTGCAGGACCTCTCTTACCAGACATAGCTGTGGACCTTACAGTTTGTAGGTGTTGTACTTGCTTTAAGATGCCCTTCAGAGAATAAAATGCTCCTCTGAAATAGAAGTGAAACCAGTAAAATGGATGCTAGTGTGAGATTTCAATTATGTTGATGCATTTGAGCAAGTTAAATTGAGAAAGATGATTTGCTTCATATGCCTTTCCTGGCCATTTTGCACTTCAGGCCATTTAATTGCAGAGCAAACGAAACCTGTTTTGAAACAAGAAGAGATCAAAAGATTGACAAGTGACTTTTGTTTTATTCAAGAAGTAAACCATTAATGTGAAATCAAACAGCAAGTTTGATAAAATGCTGTGGGAAGAAGGGCAGTTTTGTTAAAAAATAAATTAATATGAAGCATATACATTTGGAGCTGACAATACAGGCTTAGCAATGTCAGAATATTGACCAGTACAGAACGGGGATGAACGTGCCTTAGTGCCGTTGTGTCCTCCTTGGATTCCGCCATACAAGTGTTGACTGTGCCATTTTGGAGGAGCTTGAAGGACACCATGGATCAAGGAGACACCGTAAAATGTCATTTGTACCACTAGATGTAATTTGAACTCAAATCTTCAAGTGTTTGGTTGTTGATGTGAACGTTACTGTTACTTTTTTTGTTGGATATCAGTCTGGATGTTTTTAACGAGACGTTGTGATCACTCTGTGTGTTGAGTAGGCAAGGCTTAGCAAAACCATGTGCTGCCTTAAGACTAGAGCTGGTGTAGTTGTAAGTACAGCTTGCTGACACACCTGTTGGTTCGCTCTGTGTTGCGTTTACATCTGTCCTCTCAGGGTACTTAAAGTTACTCTTGATTTCTGTGGAAGTGAAGAAAAAACAGGAGACCAGAATCTGCTTGTGGTGTTTTTATTCGCTTGCAAAACAGCATCTGAGTCAAGGCACAGAGCAGGCAAGGTAAACCTGATGTGTCAGATCTTCCAGAGCCATGCTCCACCTTTGCAAAGTACCTAAAATCGTGGTGGAGAAGCAAGAGGAGCACGTTGCCTGCTTCCTCTGACGACTCTCTATTCCCCATACTTGTGAGTGATACCTTCTACAAATTCCTGCATTAAGGTATTAACAGGACTGCCAAATTAGAACTTTCCATCTACAAAACTTCTCCTTTCCCCTAGAAGAGAAACTTCACCACGTGGCGCAGCAAAAAGCAGTGTCGCGCTCCCCACGTCAGAGATAGCGAGCGGAGGTAGCGCAGAGAGAGCAGTAGTTTGCTGCAAGCTGATAATAGCTTTCCCATTAGGTGTCATTTACCCCTGCACAGAGGGCCTGCAGCAGGAAGGCACTATCATTTCATTATTTTCGAAGTTTAAGTGGGCTTTATGGAATGAGATCATGCCTCAGGCTTCTCAGTTGAGGTAATTTCATTTATAATGGGTAGGAAGAAAAGGATCGCCTGTGTCTAAGTCATTCAGCGTTACTTCTGAGATGCAGTGTGTGTGCATTTTATACTTCCCATTGAATTTCAGGGCTTCATCTTTTTATAGCACGATGGGCAGAAGCTCCACTTAGGCGGTAGCCGGGAGACTGATGATTTAGTAGGTCACGTCTTCTGTTCTGTACTAATAGGGACCCGTGATGTCGTGGTCTGCCGTGGCAGGGGCCGTGCCGTTAGAGCTGTCACAGCCAGCTTTGGCAAAGAGAGTCTCAGGAAGGAAGCTGCTTATTCATTACTTATTTTGTATTTAACATTTAATGTGTTTCTTCTGAGAGGCAACAAGAAAGCATTTGACTACGTTCAAATTATAAACCCCGTACTCCTCATGAATTCAGTATAAATTCTGACAGCCGGCAGAAGCTAAGACTGAATGCAGTCAGGCAGCCCTGGTGCTAATTTGCAACCTGACAAGTTTTGACAGGACAAGAGTCTAGATCCTCTTTGCTTTTATACAGATAACCTGCTGGAGTCAGTGGAGAAAGTGAGGCGGGCTTTTGACTTGACGACTTTTAACATCAACAGAACTCTAACTGGGGAGTTATATCTGAACATGGTGTGGGTCTAATGGGCGCTCTTGTTGAACTCATTGGGCTTTGATTCAAGCAGTGTTCAACTTCTGTAAGAAGCGAGAAGTAAATGAAAAAGCCCAAACTACAGTAGGTTAGATAGATCAGGTTTTCTGTTTGAGTATTCTTGGTAGAACGCCCAAGTTAAAAATAAAGAAATAAATGTTTAAAATCGTACTGTCTAACCAGAAAAAATTGTCTTGAATGGAGTTATCATCATCTTGTGATGACAATTTGACATCACTGCAGGAATGAATTAAAAGTATTTAAGTGTTTCTTTTAACTATAGTGCTGAATTTCATGGGATTTTGATGTTTGATTTGAGGGCAATTGCAACATCTGTGAATAGTTCTTCAATTTGAGTTAATGATGTGCTCTCATTTTTAATTGGTTGTTTTATCCCTTCTGAGAATATAAATGAGTTGTACGTAGAGTGTGTTGAGATTCATTGGTATTGCTGACATGACTTTTTCAGCATGCTTTATCTGCGTCTGTTGTAAATACTTTTGAATCGTGTAGAATAATGACTAATTAAAAACCCTTTGGTTCCCTTTTCAAATTACAGTGTCATTATCCCAGCTTTCCACACATGACCCTTGAAGCAGAGAGTTGCGGGGAGGGGGGTATGGTTCCCTTCCTGTGGAGTGCAGGGCTCGGGACTGTCGCTTCAGCACTGGGATATCTGTCACCTCGTAGAAAACTTCAAACCGAGGTTTCAGAATAATTCCCAAACCGCCTTCCCAAATGTCCACTGCCTCTTCTCTTGGGCAGATGGAGCCAGGAGCCTGTGAGCCATTACTGCCCAGTCCGTCACAAAGAAAATGAATTCAGTTTGCCTCAGTTTGTTTTTGCTTCTCGCTCATTCTTTATGACATTGTCATTTTTGTCATCTTACAGAGCTTCCGAGAGCAGCTGTCAGGATCTTAAGCAACATGACATTCCTTTTTGTGAGCTTGTCGTACACAGCCGAGAGCGCCATTGTCACCGCTTTCATTACCTTCATTCCCAAGTTCATCGAGTCCCAGTTTGGCATCCCCGCTTCCAACGCCAGCATCTACACGGGTAAGGCGCCGCCGCGGGGCGTGACCGTGCCAGGGTTGGCCTTCTCTGGCTAGCAAAATAAATCCACCTAGGAATGAACCAAAAATGTGCTTCTGAGAACGTGTGCTTGGATCCAGCGTTGGATGTGTGCTTAGATATCCAGCCTGGGTTTTGGTGTTTGCTGTGTGTGTTTCATAAAGTCTGAACCCATTTATGTTATTAAAGGGCTGGGTGTTTTTTTACAGAAGCCTGGACAGGCCTTTTCTAATATGATCTTCAAGGGAGGAATACAACAAAACCAAGCTAGAAACCCCATAGGCATTACTGCAATTTGTGAGCCTTAAAAGAGCTTGTAAAAATGTTCTTTCTGTGGATTTTACTTCCTCTTTGATCTTTAAAATATCCTAATCTTTCCCTTTTCCCCAGTAATGAGTTGTTTATCTGTCCCATCGTTCAGTTATCTATCCCCTCCAGGCTGGTGGCATTCTCTTTATTTACTCTCACTGCACTGTGCAATGATCTAGTCAGAACTCTCCGAATCCCAGACTGGTTTGGGTGGAAAGGGACCTTTTGAGGTCATTGAGTCCAAGCCTCCTGCAGGGAGCAGGGACATCTGCAACTTGAGCAGGTTGCTCAGAGCCCCATCCAACCTCCCCTGGGATGGTTCCAGGGATGGGGCAGTGACCACCTCTCTGGGCAACCTGCACCAGGCTCTCACCACCCTCAGCGTCAGAAATTTCTTTCTTCCTTCTGGTCTGAATCTACCCAGACAGAACTGGTTTGAAAACCTCCACAGCATCCCTTTGGAAGTGTCACCCACTTAGCCGATACGGCAGTTTTCTGTTCCCAGACTATTAGTAGCTGTTAAGATCATCTTTTGCTGCTGTGGGAGCCTCCAGTGCTGCAGCGTCCCGACAAGAGCAAAAAGGACAAAGCCTGAAAAGTGCTGACTGAAAGCCGATAGCTCCCGGGAGCAGTGAGCCCAGGAGGACATTTAGCACATGCACCCTCCCTATGAGCCAAGCTGCCAGTAGGAAATGAAGGAGAGTGCAGAGTGACCGCTTGGGGTTCAGATCTTGAGCTTTGCTCCCCTAAATGCCTTTGAAGATGGAGAATGTGTGTCCTGGTCAGATGTACGGGCTTTTCTGTGCCCCAGAAGCGTGTCTGGGGGTGCTGTGTGGTAGCTGTGCTTCTCTGGCAGAGCATCACTTCTCATTTCACAGCCCCAGCATAGGGATGAAGAGTTTGCGCGTAAGGCAAGAGAACCTGTCAGGCTCCCTGACACGTCGGAGGGATGAGCTCTTCTCTCTGCTGCCTTCACACAAACAGCAAAATCCTCTCCTGCCCTTCCCGTTTCTCCCAGAGGATTCCCATCCCCAGCTTCACTTTGCATGGAGAAACTGATCTTTGTGCTGCTTCTGTGTAGGCTTTCCTTTCCCATCCCACCCTCCTGGGTGGGAGAGAGCCTTGGCAGGCAGTTTGTTCATGTTCCTCTCGTTTTTAGTGTACTGGTCATGGTAGTGAGGCAGAGCCTGGATGAAAGTGGCAGCGCAGCGGTAACCCACAGGTGGAAGAGCCTCTAAGCTAATGCCCCCCAAAACATTTGCAAGGCTCACTTTTGGCAAGGGACTGGACATAGACAGAGCCTCAGTTCTAGCAAAAGGCTGGTCCAATATCCATGGCCTCACGAGAATAAGAAAGAAAAGGTAAATTCAGATCCAAAAGAGCTTGAGAACTCAAAGCTAAGCTGTGAAGTGGAAGGAAGAAGAATAAAATCCTGAGGTTAGTTTATTAACAGTAAGCCCTTACCTTGGACTGGATCCTTAGTTCATGCGACTGATGTAGCCATGGATTTGGTCCGTGGAATTTGGTTCAGGGGAGTGTTTCAGAAGTGATCCCTGTCTGCCTTTGGCGTAGGCTTCTCCGACACAGGTTCCATAAAGCAGGGCCTGCCGGGTAAACTCAGATGGCAGAATTCCCGTTTTCACCCAGAGAGAACATTTCCAGTGCAAGGATTTGCATTATGCTTTGCCTCGTTCGCATTCCGTCATTGGAAGTGAGAGAGAGAGAACAGCTCGAGAGAGAGAACGGCTTTGAACTTTGTGAAAATCATTTAATTCTCCTAGAAGGACTTACCCATTTAATTTCCGCTCTAATGAGGAAGACTGGTTTTGATTCTGTGAAGGGTTATTATTAAGAATCTTTCTCATGAAATGACGTTCTGTTTTATGATGCCTTTGATGATGGCAGTATAATTAAGGTGGCAACTACTTTTACCTCTTATTTTTACTTTCCCAACCTCAACACTTTGATGGCAATACTGTCCCCATCACCTTCACCACTTGTGCCTCCCTGGAGTTAATCGTGAGATCAGGAAGAGGAAGATTTCGTGTCCAAATCTGAATTTATTCAAATTTTCGGTAAACTGGAGCAATATGTGGCTCTTCTTCCCATTCTAAAATAAATACAAAGCAATGTTTCTGCTTTGAACGACAATAGTTCTCTTATAGCGCCTTGGCTGCTGGTAATATCATAAGGAGGCTTTTATTAATCCTTTGACAGCACTCCAGAGGTTTGAAAAGTCTGACTCAGTTTGCGAGCAGAGAAGCAGACAATGGGGAGCTTGGTGTGCGGCGTTGGCACTTATCTCACCAGGGAACCTGACCAATATTTATGTTTCACACCATTTCTGCAGGTCCTGGTTTAACGTTGCTCGGTTCTCTTCCCGGCAGGTGTGATTATCGTCCCGAGTGCCGGCGTTGGCATTGTCCTCGGCGGCTACATCATAAAAAAGCTGAAACTCGGCGCGCGAGAGTCCGCGAAGCTGGCCATGATCTGCAGCGGGGTCTCTCTGCTGTGCTTCTCAACCCTCTTCATTGTCGGATGCGAGAGCATCAATCTGGGGGGGATCAATATCCCTTACACCACTGGGTGAGTCTCTGGGGATCGTCTCTGGCAAAACTAGGTTTTCCCATAAGCCTGGTAGAGAAAGGTAAAGAATGCTGGTGGCTGAGGTGCTGACGAAGCCACGTGTCAAATGAGGGTTTGGTGAGTGTCATGAATCCTGAAGGGTGTCATGAAAAAGGAGGTGTGGGTGTAGGGAGGTGTTGGGAGGGAGGCATTTGGGCTGTGACATTAAGCAATGTGTGGAAGGGCCCTTTTTTAAAAAATGAGGGATTTTTGGAAGGAAGAAGGTGTGGTAAAAGTTGCGAGAAGGTGTTTCACTGAAAGGTAACTCCTCAGAAGGCTGATCACGAGCTCTTATTTTCTTCCTTGTTTCGTACATTAGCTTTTCCCCAGCATTGCCACCTTCGTGTAGCTTAAGCACAAGAGCAGAGTACGTGTGTGAAAAGCACGAAGTTACCTGAAGCAACGTTCTTCTCTTTGCTTTTACATCTCAGACAACGTCTGCCTTCATTTGTGGGCGGCTCTTTAACTCGGACACCAAAGACTGTTCCTGTCCCTGTGCCAGAAAAGCCTGCTTTCGTTTTGAGGTTTAATAAAACGTGTATGTCCTTCTCCATTTCCAGTGCACTGTGTAGACACCAAAGCCAGTTCAGCAACTGGATTGACTGGGAGAAGCAGAATAACTACTTGGTTTGGAGTAAAGCTCTTTCCTGATGCTCTGGCTTGATGGGGCTGTGCCAGCCTTGTCTCTGAAGGCGTCGATATTTGAACATGACGTAAGGAGATGGATGTTGAACCGTGATACGGGCTCCCTTCTCTGGCATCATAACCAGCAACAACTGGGAAGTCCTGAAGCAGTGAATTGTCTCCTTGCCCAGACTGCTTCTGAGTATCTCCAAGGATGGCGACTGCACAACCTCTCTGGGCAACCTGTACCAGGGCTCGGTCACCCTCACAGTGGGAAGGTGTCTCCTGATATTGAGAGGGACCCTCCTGGGTTCCAGTTTGTGCCCATTGCCTCTGGTTCTGGTTTGGGGTGACAGGACCAGAGGCAATGGCCCTGTTACAGAGCCTGGCTCTGTGCTCTTTCCACCCTCCATTCAGGGATTTATAGACATTGATGAGCTCCCCTGAGCCTGCTCTCCTCCAGGCTGGACAGTCATAGAATAATTTTTTCTGAGGGCAGACGCTCCATTCCCTCCATCACTGGGCTCTCTCCAATAAATCCATGTCTCCTTTACTGGGGTGTGCAGACCTGGACCCAGCACTGCAGGTATGGCCTCACCAGTGCTGAATAAAGGGCAAACAGCAGAGATCAGCTGCTTTGGTTGTTTGTAGACCTGACTCTTCCATGTTTTGTGGTGTAAGGCAGCTAAAGCAGGCTCCACGGGGAGCTTACTCGTAGTAACAGGTTGCTGGATTAGTTCAGTTCCGGCTCTTGTGTTTCTGGTATGCAGTAAATCAAACCAGACCCTTTCGGATTGTTTTCTGTTTTGGTGCAGTCAAGGTGTAGCTGGAGCACACAACTGACTTACTGAGGCACTTGACATAAATAAAAAATAATTTCGTTCTTCCTCTTGTGCCACCACCCTGGGTTTCTGTTATTCTTGTATCTCTTTCAGCCCAGTCAGCCAGTTGGATCCCTCAACTTGAAAGTGGTGACTAATTGGATCAGAACAATAACAACAAAGAAGGAATCCAGCTAATGCAGTGAGAGGGTCCCTTGTTTGACAGCTACACAAAAATTGCATCATTGCTGCTATTCCAGCTGCTTGCCAAGGAGGAGAGTGCAGATCTCTGCCTGCCAGAGTGCCCTGCAATACCAAACCAAAAATACTGCTTAGGAACTGAAGAGGAACCTTTTTGAATATGAATAAAACCATGTGCAAACCCATTATTTGTTTAGATGTTACCAAAATATAGACAGGCCCTACTTTAAATGTTTTTTTTAAGCTGCATTTCATTTAAACCGCAGCCTCATAGGAAGAAAGCCCACCTTTTTTTCCCCCCCCCAATATCTGTGCATCGACTGTTGGCACAATGAGGTTTCGATCCAGGCGTGGGTAACTGAAATAACAGGTCACAGCTCTAAAAGCTACCAGCAATAAATCTTGCCCTTTACTTTGCCTTTTCTTTATTTATTTCCTGTACCACAAACCTTCCAGAGAGTTGTAGTTGGAGAGGAGAACAGGATTTAGAAAAACCAAACATACACTAGGAACTGGAGTCCCTTTTCTCATTAGTCACATCTAAGGAAGGTTTCCTCTTGATTCACTCTGCTGGCAGCGTGTCACGGAGGCACAGCGTGGTCTCCCGAGAAGGAACAAAGGCAGTTTGTGAGCTGGATCCTCGATTTTGTCCCAGCACAAGGTTCTGGGACGTCCCGCTCAGCAAGCTGCCGAGGAGCTTGTGGAACTCCAAAAATGCTACTTCTACTGGTGTGAAGAACTTCTGTCACTGTGCTGCTGAAATCGGCATGTTCCCGAGGAATGCTTTGGTGATTTGGTGTTTTCCAGTGAAGAAGAGGTTCTGTTGAGGGACTGCTGGAAAGGTCTGGCTGTGGCTGTATGATGGGTCACTGCACATTGCTGTCTGGAATCCAGTGGGATATAGTAAGACAAGTTTCAGCTGAAAGATGAGAAGACGACAGAACCAGTATCAGTCCTGGATATTTAATTTCCCGCTCAGGCTGCAGCTTGTTTCTAAAACGGTGCCTTGTTTGTTTATGATGCAAGAAAGAAAACTCTCAAAAAGAGTTTGGTTAGCATCCAACCAGACCGTGCAGCGTAAAGCAGCTCCAGGAGCTAAATTTGTGAACCTGATTTCTGTGATCAGTAGATGTCCATAAATATTTAAGAGCTACTTTAGTAACGTGTGATCATCTGCAGAAGTGTCCAGCTGGAATCACGGAATATCTTGGGTTGGAAGAGACATTCAAGATCATCTAGTCCAACCTTCGACCAAACACTGAAAGCTCACCACTAAACCACGTCCCTAAGCACCAGGGCCACGCGCCGTTTAAATCCCTCCTGGGATGGAGACTCCACCATCTGCTGTTCAGGAACAGCAGAGTGGTGAATAAATACATGAAAAAGGAGTCTGAAGAGAAGAGGAACTTTGGGACGTGTTTGAGATATGTGAATTCTTTCCAAAATCCTGATCAGGCACATTTTGGACTCTTCAGTTACATACTCAAGGACCACCGAAGTGAAAGTAGCTATTGTTTGTGTTTGAGCTGCCTGTAGATTCCACGTGTACCTGTAAATAATAGAGGCATGAAGTGTTCTGAGCGGTGGTTTCTGTATGTGAAGAGATGCCACTTAGTTCATGTAACGCTCGCATCTCATCACCGAGCCCTTCCCTAGAAACCGACAGCAAATTGCTGCAGCGTAGGATAGACATGGAAGATCATGGTGTCTTAACTCTTAAAGGAAAAAAAAATGAGAAAAATACAACTGTTAGCTAGGCAGGTAAGATACAAGTGTTAAGCTTTGGTATTATTTCTGTGCTGTGTTTTTAGTTGGTGGCTGGGATGTCTCGGTTGGGTGCTCTGTGTGACCTAAACCGCGTAAATAACCTGGAGTTAGCGCAGTCTTTCTCTGATGGTCAGCTCCCTGGGCCAGAGTTGATGAGTAGGATGCTTTCTCTGTGTGGTGCTTGCTCTACCAGCATCTTCTTTTTCCTTCCTTCAGCCCCACTCTTGCCATGGCCCACAGGAATCTGACTGGGAGCTGCAATGTTAACTGCGGATGTAAGATCCACGAGTACGAGCCCGTCTGCGGATCAGATGGAATAACATATTTTAATCCTTGCCTCGCTGGCTGCGTCAACGGTGGCAACCACAGCACAGGGGTAAGAGCTTCACCCACCCACTACCCACTTGGCCTTGGGATAGTGGTGCTGAAGGCAGAAGGCTCCTGATTGAGAAGTACAACGGGGCTGTCATACCACATAGTTTATGTGTTTTTTTAATGTGGGATTTTTTATGTGGAAACGCTCTTTTTCGCTTTCCCCAGGTCAGAAACTACACAGAATGTGCCTGTGTCCAGAGCCGCCAGGTGATCACCCCGCCCACGGTGGGCCAGCGCAGCCAGCTCCGCCTGGTCATCGTCAAAACCTACCTGAACGAGAACGGCTACGCCGTCTCGGGGAAGTGCGACCGCACCTGCAACACGCTGATCCCCTTCCTGGTATTTCTCTTCATCGTCACCCTGATCACGGCCTGTGCCCAGCCCTCCGCCATCATCGTGACGCTCAGGTGAGCACCCGCCCCGGGCTTCTGCTGGCCTCTCGCCGTGCCCGCTGCCGCCGCCCCTGCCAGAAGAGTCCGGCCAAGTTCCTTCAAGCTGATGTGTCCTTCCAAAGTGGCTCGAGCGGGGCTGGCGTGGATGGGATGGAGCTCCCTTGTGTTCGAAGCGTGTAACGTGGTGATTCCCTTTAGGAAACACCAAGTGCCCGGTGATTTCCAGAGAGAACAAGTAAAGGCATCCTGTAAGAAAATAATTGCTCCTGAGGAGATTTTCAGCCTTCTTATAGCAATGGATTTTCTTAGAGCAATGATTTGGATTTTCAAATGCAAATGAAAAAAAAGAAGTTAGTATTTAAAATTATCATTCTGTTTTTCTTAAAATTGTTCGTTCCTGCCACGTGCCTGCTTTTGAATCTTCCCTTTTTTTATTTCACAAGAACTTTGTAATTTTACTGTAGTAGTATTGTAGTCACTGTAGTTGTTTAAGGCTAGAGAAAACACAGCAACTTAATTCTCCATTAATTCTGATTTATCTGAGAAAATCAAGAAAATAAAGCAAGACATCAAATGAAATAATGAAAAGCTGTCCTGAGAAGCCATGAGTAGTTTGGATGGACTCTTTAAATTTCCTTCATGGGGTTGGATCAAATTCTTCAGGCCTTACACAGGTAGAGGTAGGTTAGAAGGCGTGACTGAGAGTTTGATTAAACAGAGGCAGGAGGAGCTGACTGTGTTCTAACAATATTCGAAGCTAAATGGAAGGAAGTCAGACAAAGATTTATTTGTAGCTCAGAAAAAAGCCGGGAGCTAGAGCCAGGAGGCAGCCCAATGATTGTCTGTTGTGACTGTCTCTTCAGAGGCGTTTTTCTTCTCGCCTGCCAGGTCTGTGGAAGACGGGGAGCGGCCCTTTGCACTCGGGATGCAGTTTGTTCTGTTGCGAACTCTCGGTAAGTCTTGCCGTTACTCGGTCTTGCCATAAAGGCTCACCATGGTCAGCTCAAATGTACCACAAAAGTACTAAAATTCCATAAAACTTCAACTAAGTGTTTTAGGATCCTAAAATTAATAGATTCTGAAAATGTTGTAGCTGAGAATGTATTTAATATTCTTTTTTTTTTTGTTACTGACTTTCTAGAACAACAATTTGTCCAAGAAAAAGATATTTTATAGCTTCAAGTTTTGCTACAAAGTAGTATTTAGTAACTACTAATTTCAGAGTTGTTTCTTTTTCAGGAACAGGTTTTCTTGCCTTTAGCAATAGGTTTTGACATTTTTTAAGTAAGAAGCCGTGGTTGCTCAACGTCTAATTTCAAATATTTTGAAGCAAAACTGGCACAGGTTAAAAATCCTTATTCCACAGGCTAGTTTCCTTCAAGCTGTTGAACTTCTAAAATCCTGCCTATAAAGAGCACTCCAAGTGCTCGGCTGCTACAACACGTATGAGTAGAGCCAGCAGGGACTATTCTAAGAGACCAGGAGGAGAAGCCTGTGTGGCTGCACCTGGAAGTTTTCTTTGAGGAAGGATCTTGTCTTAGAGGTGTTGTATTTCTGGAGGGAGCAGGAGCATTATCCCATGGGCTGGCTGCATCTTTAGCAACCTCTCAAAAGAAAATCTACAGTTTTAGTGATCTCACGGCTTCCATCCATCTTCAGCAAGAGAAACATTTTGGGGTCTTTGGGACTTTTTCTCCTTAATTTAAAGCAGGAACCCCTGCCCCTTCCCAGCTTATGGGAGTGTTCAGCAGGTAATGCTCTGGAGATAATGTTGTATTTTGTTCCTCTCCCGTATTTTATTTCGTGAGAGCCACACTGGGTTTTCTTTTGGGGGACAGGCAGTTCAACAGGAACTCTCTGGGGCGGCAGGTTGAAGCAGTACCTGTTGTAAGGCGCTGCTGCATTGTCTTCTTCACGCAGATTCTTTCGTATTTTTGGTACGTTCCACGTGTGGGATCAGTGCTATTGGTGGGGAGCTCAGCTGACCGGTTTTCCATGTTTTACATTTCATGTGAGAGCAGCCATTGAGAAACCTCGGCAACTCTCGCACTACGCTGTCTGGCTAAGGCTCGTCGTTTCCACAGAAGCTCTCCACTATGAGCTAAGACGTATTATTTCTGTTGCTATTTTTATTTCAGCTTACATTCCCACCCCGATTTATTTCGGGGCTGTGATCGACACCACGTGCATGCTCTGGCAGCAGGATTGCGGCGTCCAAGGGTCGTGCTGGGAATACGATGTCACCTCCTTTCGTTTTGTCTACTTTGGCTTGGCAGCTGCTCTCAAGTTCGTGGGATTCTTTTTCATTTTCCTGGCCTGGTATTCCATTAAGTGTAAAGAAGAGCAACTGCAGAGGTGGAGATGGAGAGCTCCTCCGGTGAATACGGTGAGCGAGATGGTTGGCCAGGCTGGACCCCAGCAAAACTACACACGGACTAGATCCTGCCCGACCTTCAGCTCCCGAGGAGACGTCGACGTGGCGCAAGGGATGAACTGCATAGCACAGACCTATCCCGGCCCTTTTTCAGAAGCAATAAATTCCTCAAATGAAAATGTGTTGGAAGAAGTGACTGCTGAGATCTAGACCTCTGGCTTGGTGATGTATCTTCAGCTTTGTTGGTTGACTTAATTACGGCGCCTTGTAAAACACCCGTGCCTTCTGTTTTTAATCTGAACGTAACAAGCGGTAAAACTGACAGAGCTCAACGCAAACCACCCTAGTATGCTCCTGAGGGCTGGATACCTCAAACCGAGCCAAGTTCTTACTTCTCCCCTCCTGACAATGCAATTTTGAAAATTGTGTTTGTCATCGTTTCAGGTGTGTCCATTAAATGTCCGTGTGCTGATCTAATACCGATGGAAAGGTGAGGGTTATGAACAGCAAGAAGAGGGACAAAAAGTCATCTTGTGGGTGTCCAGACATCACAAAAATGCTTAAATGTGTCATCAACTTCTTATCGGCAAGTCGTATTTTTAAGAGATGAGTAATTACTGTGAGTTCTGCTACAAAGCACAACTGAACTTGTTTAAACTATGCAACTTACTTGGGTAATTGTACGCGCAGCCAATTAAGTTTAAAGTTCGGATTTAAGGACATTACTGCAACTGAATTTGAAAGCGACTATTTTCAGACATAAGCATTAAATGAAAAAAGAACAGAAGGTTTTCAAGTACTGTTAATAACATGTTAAGCCATACAAAAGTTACGCGTCAGGTAACGTTTGCAAAGCGTCGAGTCGTAACGTCTGTATCCTGTCAAAATGTGCGTTAATTTTCACCCCATACGATGCAGTCATTCTTCACAAAGGTCACAGGCTAGGAAGGGATCATGCTTGGAGTAAGAAATTTCGGAATTAATTTATAATAGTGTTAAGATGTAGAAATCATGTGCATGTACCAGAGCAGATACAGCATTTCTGTGGTGGTGTTGGGGTGGCTGTTACCAGCTCCAACTCCGTACTTCTCCTGAAGAAGGGGAAAACAACCAGCTATAGCTGGATGGGTAGAGCTTGACTGTCCTTCAGAAACGCGTGCCAGCCTAGTTCAGCCTCAGTGGAAAGATCGTGCAGGGGAGCTGATGGCCTCGCTTTGTGTCTGAGGTCCTAGTTGTGTGGTTTGTCCCATACGTGGCCACCTTTTCGCAGCTTCCTTGGAAGCTTCTCTGAAGGCCAAAGGGCCAGTCCTCTCTCCGTTGCCCTTGCAGGGGGAAGAGGTAAGAACAGAAATGGTCTGCACGTGTGGACCCGGAGGATGCCATGTGGCCTTTGCTTATTCCAAACCACCCTAGTGCGTTTTCTCCCCAGGAGATGCTGAGACTTTCTGATCAGATGTCCTTGACATTTCATTCCTTGCTCTGGAGGCTTTGTAGTGCCAGGCTAATGATGTACTAGTGATGTCTCCAAGGGCAGAGCATGATTTCAGGTGGACACTGGGAAGTCAAAGCTATATTTTGCCCTGCAGGTGAAGTCTTAGGGGTTTGGGAAATGAAAAACACTCTTTTAAGAGAACTTGGTGATAGTCAGGGTTGGGTTTTGCCATGTAGAGAGCTGGCATGGAAATCAACTGGAAAAAGCAGAACTTCTGCATATTTCTGAATAGGGTTATTCCTGGTTTAATTTATAATACTTAAGTTGATCGAACGTTTTATGGAACCAAGTCCTTGGAATTAAGGGCAATACTCTCCTTGGCATCTGTTGAGCTGTCCTGGGAAGAGCAGATTTCCCTCTCCTCCTTTGCTTGCTGCCTTTCCTCCTCTCCTGGCTCTTCTTGACCGGCACATGGGCCAACCCACGGGGCTGGTTCCCCTGCTTGGAACAGTGGCTGCTATTTCAGAATGTCTGGGTCTGTGTGGTTTGTAACGATTCCCACTCTCTGTTCTGCCAACTCAGATGTCCCGACCCCAAACTACAAGGTAGAGGAATTCTGCTTTAGTCCCCTCCTGCTATTCTGTGTGTACTGATGACTTTTTGTGGTCAAGCGCGAGAGGTGCTTATTTCCCTTGTGCAGCCACCAGGGACAATGTCAAGTCACCCTGTGCCACCTGAGGGCTCAGCTCCTATGCTTCTCATCCTGAGGAATACATTTCCTTTGCTCAAAGGTATTGAGAATGTTGGGTTTTTTTGCCATAGGAGGTGGGAGCAGATGACAATGTCTCCTCCTGCTCCAATCTCAAGTGCTTCTTGCACCAAGAAATTCCTGCCGTGGCAAAAAAAGGAGGCAAAGTAGTAGGACAAGGTGTAATCACAGCCCATCACCCATCCCTTTTAATCAGCATGGGGTGAGGTGAAGAGCGACAATCTTTTCACATACCTCAGAAAGAGAGCGATTAGGGAATTGTGAAAGGCTGGAGATGAACCGTCTATCCCTGGCTATTGTGTTTCATGCCTGGTCTGCGCTTCTGCTCCACATGAGTGACGAGGGAGAGCCGGTGAGGCCGGTGGGATCGGGAGGAGCTGATGCTGGTGGCAGAGAATAAAAGTGGTACAAGGGACACATCTACAACTGCTGCGGCTTCCAGGATGACTTAAAGGAATTCAGAGCTTGTTGGGATGGAGACCACCTGCTTCGTAGGAAGTCATGACACTTCCACTTCAAAAACCATCAATTTTTTGGAAGCGTTTGATACACGGAAATGTAGAAAGGTGTTCACCTTGGAAACACTGAAAAACCCTTGTTTACCTACTTCCCATAGCCTTTTGATTTTCCTGTCAAGGGCAGACTAATTTCCACCCCTTACCCTGATTTAGAGTGAGGGACCTGAGAGGAGAAGTAACCCCAATAGATGGACTTAACTGAACTGGGATTCATCCCTGCTTAGCCTCCCATTCATCCATTTTTCCTCAAAAGGTGGAAAACTTCAGAAAGGATGTAACTGTGGCCGTGGGTGCAGCCTCAGGAGGTGGTTCATTGAGCTTTGGGGGAGTATCTGGAGAGTGGGACTCTCTGTTTTCCTAATTCTAGGCAAAAGCCCTCTGCTTTTGTTCCCTCTTTTTCCCCGCGAACATACTGGATGTACGACAAGGTATAATTTGGGGCTGGTGACATTTGATAGCCTTTCAGTGCAGTGTGAGCAGCTGCAAGAAGCGTGTTGAATTGATCTTTAGCTGGAAATTGGGTTCTTTGACCAGCCATTGTGTCTTTAAAAGTGCGCGTGGTGATGCGTGGTTCCTCAGAACTCCCTGCTCTGTGGGTGAAGTAGGGGCAAAAATCTCCTCCTAGGTGTTAGAAATACAGCTTTGAAAGCCCCTAAATTAGTTGCAAGCACTTGAGTGTAGTATTTATAACAATAGGTTGTCTGTTTTTTTCTTAAATATAGCTTATTAATCGTAGCATTAATCATTCATTAAGGCTTCGATCCAGCAGGACACTTACATACACGTGTAAGTTTATGTACTTAAGTAATGCACTTAAAAATAATGCGTGTCTGTGAGTATTGGACTGAATCCCACCCGCATTCAAAAAGGAGCTCCTTTACCGGGAGTAATTTCCATGCTGAGCGATTCTTCTCCATGGATTCGGTGACTGTTGTAAGCAGAGCAGCAGAGAATGGCCCTCGAGTGCTCCCCTGTGGCATTCGCCTGTGGCTCCTCCTCTGGCAGCAGAGGGAAGCTTTTCTTCTCAGACACGGTTAAAATACAAAATATTTTGTGGATGTGCTCAAAGCTACGTTCTGGCTCTTCCAGACATTCACTTATTTTACGGAGGTCTGGCTGAAAATCTGTGCGTTACGTGGTGGGTTAAACGAGGGCGCTTTTCTGACCATAAAGCCGGTGATGGCGCTCGTGCGGAGCTGTAGGTTCGGGTCGTGCCCTTTCACAGGATCTGGACCTGGAGGTTCCGATGGCAGGTTTTTGGTGTCCTGCCCAAGGGGAGCAGGGCGCTGCCTGCTCTGGGTAACTCGGGGCAGCTTGGCTGGGAGAGGGGTCAGCACCTTCTGTACCGTTCTTGCCGGTTTTTCCCTCAAAATGCCTGAATTATTACTGCCTTACTCCCTTTTCTGTATGTCCAGCACTGCAGCTCTTCGTACTGTTATATTGACATAAAACTGATGATAAGTAGGTCCAAAGTGTCTTACCGCTATTTTGGAGCCCGATTCCCGGCCTCCTCAGCCCGGTGAGGAGGCTGAAGGGCTGGGCCGGTCCTGTGAGCTGGAGCTCAACAAGCTGGTGCTTGAGCAAGCGAGCGTGAGCAAAGGGACGTCCAGCTCTTGCTCAGCTTTTGTACTCTGCTCGCTGCTGCTGCTGCTTTTGGAGCGCAGAGACAGTCTTTCCTAAATAAGTGTATCTTCTGCTGTGTGCTCCATACTGCATCTTTTCTAAGGGTCCGGGCGATGCCGAGCTGCAGGGTCTGGGTTCTCTCAGCTGAAGCCGCCCAGCTGTGGTTCCTTTCCCGGGTGTCAGAGATGTACCTGGACTAGAATCTGTGTTGCTTTGGACAGGGTGTTTGCCCTCTGTGGGTTAAACCTGTATCGACACATCTGTGGTTCTTCATATACTGGTTTTATGGACGTTTTTATCCTTTAGAGTGCTTAGAAGATGAACAATTGACATCATGGTGGTAGATTCATTCTTTGGTATAGAACTAGGGCTTTCTCTTTTCTTGTGACATCTTGCTTTGCAAATAATTCAAGAAAGTGATGTGTAAATGTAGTTGCAGAGTAGAGATGTGGAGCCTTCAGCGTGGGGACCAGGTATGGCCAAGGCTCACATTGTTCTTCTTCACACTGGGTATCACCAGTGCGTCTTCCTCTGCAGCCAAAGGTTTGGGAGCCCACCTGGGCCACAGGAAGGGAATTTCCCCTGTCCTTTCTACAGGATGTATTCCATGAATGAAGGAGGACCGCTGACCCTGTCCATATCCCATTATACACAGTTAATAACTGCAGGTTTTAGCAGCACTGCCCCAAGTCCTTCAGATAAGCTGTTTTCTTTCGGCTTCATACAGCCTTTTAAACACTGCAAGTTCAAAGTAGCTCTGAACCTTTGTTGGATTCAAGTGTTATGAAATAGATGCTTATTTATTTCGGTTCCATTCTACTCTTCTAATTCTTACCTTACCCATTGTGTGTACTGTATTTTCTTATTTTTCTTCCTATCTCAAACTGGATGTCACCGTTACCCTGTAACAGCGTTTTGTTCCTGATACGGAACAGGTGAAAAGCTCTGGAATTCATGAAGGGCTACAAAAAGCATCCAAAGCGTTTTTCACCTGGAGGAAGGATGAGACGGCTTCAATAATCTTGCGACAAAGGACTAAACAACACCGTGGTGCTAATAGATTCTTAAGTATTTTATGACATATTCACTATGACTTAAATGACCTGTTCAGGAGGGTGTGTCAGCGATGCGAGCAGCTGTGCTTTTATTCTTAAAGTCCAGGCTGCTCCAGCAAAGACAGTGTTTGCCATTCCTGGTGGGGCAGTTCCCGCCCAGCTCTTCCGTGAGTAGGTCCTTTCAGGAGGCAGCGCAGGGTCGGGACCTGTGCTGGCAGCCGAGGCACAGGCTGTGCAGAGATCCGCAGAAATCTTACGTCAGATGTGTTCACCCTGCTGTGGAATGCTGCTTTCCTTAGTGGCTTTGCTTGAGCAGAGGCTGGAAATAAATTCTATAGTAATGACAGGCAGCACTGGGCTAAATTCTGGGACCCCGTGGCCAAGCAGCGTTCGTAAGTGTTGGAACTAAGCAGAGGATTGAGATCTGAAATGTTGGTGTTCCTCCATAGAAAAGGGGTGGAATAAGAGAAAATTCTGCCTCCAGCAGTGGAGGCCAAATCTGGTCAGCTCTCAAGTGAGCCGTGATTTAAAACAGAGGGGTTTGGGTTTGACATCGTAAAGACAAAATTTTTCCCTTGAATTCTGAATTCTGAAAGGCCGTTGTTTTGTGGGGCTGTGCCTGGGCGGGTCGTGCAGAGGAAGGTTCTGGGGCCTAAGTAGCACGGAGAGCTGCACCTCTGACTTGCGGGGGGTGGGGCTGGAATTTTACCTCTTCATCAAACTCCAGATCTGAAAATGTGGAGGGAAACTTCAAAACAAACCAAAAAAAAAAATTAAAAAAATAGAAAAGGTACAGAATATCCCGAATTGAGTTTTGGTGGCAGGTGAGGAGTGGGCACACTGCCCCCAGCCCTTTGGGTTTAAAAGAAACACCTCATTCTGAAGCAAATGTGTAGAGTATTACGGAACCATGTGGCGTACGTCTGCCCGTGTGAGTGTGTGGGTGCTGTGCTGTGGTCAAAAGAGACTTCTTGGTTTCTGCGGTTTGTTTTGCATCCGTTAGGCTCCTGTACGGGATGGTTTTTTAATTGATATTTATTTCTCAGCAGAGCTTAGAGTAATTTTAAAGCTGTGTAACACATCGTTTAATGAAATCTGTTGTCGGCATCTGTTGTAAACGTGTGTTTACAAAACAAACTCTCGAATACTTGATATTTGGAAATAAAAAATAGCATATCACGTGTGGTTTATTTCTCATCAAAAACCAGCGACAAAAAAGGGATGCGGGTGGCTGCGCAGTCCTCCTGGGTCAGGAGATGAAGTAGTTGATTTTTGTAGTGTGTGGTCAGGCAAAACCAGATCTCTCCACTGAATTCAGTGACCACCGAACCACAGCCAGGTATCGATGGTGCAGAAATAAACTGCTGGGAGAGCATGGGCTGCAGGGGGGGCAGGAGCAGATAGACTGGGAATTAAAAAGAAAAAAATCACAGCATGTCTTGAACAGAAGAATATATATTATTCATAATCTCCAGGAATAATTTATAACTAACAGAATGTAGCGTGTTCTTCTGTTACCTATCGCTTGAAATGTGTATGGACTGCTGACACATTTCTAAAATGAATCTTAATGAGGAGGGAAATTGCATCATCCAGACTTCTCTGAGGCAGGTAAAGTAAAACACTTTTTATTTCAAGAAATATTGCTTCTAGACTTTCCCGAAGCCAGAATTGTTCTATAAAAGTATCACAGAAATATTATACAGGATTTAAAAACACAGTCTGTATCCTAGTAACTCAAAACCTATGTACAAATAGCATCATTCGTCACCATAAATACGTTTTTCTATCAATCAGCCCGTGACACATACATCAGATAAAGAGCTAGTAATTTTAACATATGTACAGAGTCCATCCAAAAGACTGCTTCTTAAAATTATTATTAAAATCCTACTAAAAGAATCTCCTTTTTAAAAAGTTTCAACTGAAAATACAATGCAATGAATGTACGGTGTAACTTGCAGTGCTTGCAACAGCCGGAAAACCCTCTGTGTACCCGGCAGGAAACACACCCGCTGGTGGGACGCTCTGGAATTGCATCTGGCCGAGGTAATTCTCTTTTGTTGTTGTTGTGGTGGTGGTGGTGGTGCTGCTGATTATTTAGGAATCCGCAAAAAAAGCAAGGGAAGATGCTAAGTTTTGAGTAATGCAGATTTTCAAAGTTATTTTTGTGTTACCCTGTACGAAATTTAACATTTGGTAAAGTTCAGGAAAACATTTAGATTTCAACAACAATAATTATCTAAACTGTTTTGTTACCTCGTGCCTGTTGCGTCTAAAATAATGTAAATCTCACGTGGTTTTATTGTTCCCTTTACTGCCTGTTAAAAACTAAAAGAGTTTAAGTCTCCAAATTATACTAATGCTTTCGAGATATCGTTCAGGGTGGTAAAACTCAGATGACAAAAGCATCTGTGTATTGATGTAAACCTTTCTACCAGTATCAGCAAAAAAAAAAAAGGTCGAAAAACCTCATGGATTTTTAATACTGACAGTGTCGACCTAGAGGAAGGCCATCCAGTTTAAACACATCCTCCTACGGTTAATGATCGTTAGCCAGAGCTTTTGGAGAGGACATTTAATAAAAGTAACAAAACCATGCAGTACTTTTGCTAAAACAATATCCAAAGTGTCTGTGTCCGCCATCCGTGCCGGTCACCTCTGTCCTGCCCATCTCCTTATCGGTTCCACACTCACGTGAGACAACGAGCAAGTGGGGAACACGGGAGCTATGGGAGTGAGTCACATGGGAGAAGACGGGAGGCACGGGGTTGCCCCGTGGCGTGACGTACAGGGTTTGAAAGTGCGTTTTACTCAAAAGCATGACATGAGGAATTTCCAGTGGTTCAAATCATTTCTGCAGGAGGCATTTTGCCGACAGACTGGGTGAGCTGAGCCATTCCTTCCTGCTGGGATCATTTGGAAATGGAAGAAGTAACTAGGATGTTCTCTTCAAGGAAATATTGCTTAGCTTTTGGAGACTGGGGGAGTTAACTCTGTTCCTTTTTATCAAAAATAATGGAAATCTTGCTTGCCGATGGGGAGCACTGCTGTGAGAAGACGTGCATGTGACTGAACCAAACGTGCATGGACAAACACGGAGCGGGGCTCAGTTCAGCTGCCAAGCGCATCGACAATAACCGTGGAAAGCCAGTTGTCATGGGGACCTTTATTAGTTTGCTCATTCCAAGGAGGAGAACTTATTGAACAGTTTGCAGCTCGATCTAGTCCAAGGAGAGTGGGGCTGAGGCGCTGCCCTCTGCATTAAGGATTTGTGAGGTTTCCCCTGCCAGGCTCTGTTGCCTTTTTTCCAGGAAAGTTCCTGGTTTCTGGGTCCCGACAGGTGAATCCCCAATGGATAAGTTTACGGCCTGATGGACCAGGGGTTCATCAGACCTTACGGGAAGATAGATTTGATCCTCAAATATATCCTCTCCTGTGTCACTGTCCTGATGAGTGTCTTTTTGAGGAATACTGATGGGTTGTAGCATGAAACTGTGCCGGGACTCCAACTCTACCAAACCATTTCCACTGAAATCCATTTCAAACCGGTCTAATTCTTTCTCCTCCGTCTTTCCAGCCTGACGATTGTTTCTCCAGTGTGCGTTGTTCAAACTACTTTTCTCAGGGATATCGTTGTTTAATTCAAGTTTCCCGTCCTGATGTAAAGTCACCGTGCTCAAAGCGAGGGCCGCCAAGTCCGTCGGCACGATGAGCTGCGGCTCTTCCACGGGCAGGCCGCTCGATTCTTCAGCAGAGGTCATTTCCACCAAGGTGAACGGCGTGGGTGGCTCGGCCCCATGGCTTCGAGCAGCATCAGTCTTGTCGGCGTTGTTTTGCTGGTAGTAACTGTTCAGCAGTGCAAACATTCTATCTACATCCTTCAAGTAATTAGTCCAGTCGGCCAGACTAAGTCTATAGTTGTGTCTGTGCTCATACATGCTTTCATTCACACTGTACAACTCTTCCAGTCCTTTCCAGTCGATGTCACCAGTGAAACTGGGCAGGTTAACCTTCCCATCCGTCCCATAACTGTCCTCTGTGGAGAGAAAGAATAAAAGCCTCGTGGTGAACAGCGGCTGAACAGTGCCAGCAAAGCTTCCGCGCAGGTTCCTACTCCGGACGGCTCGTAAGCACCACTGCTTGTAATGTGTGTGGCTCAAGAGGCGAGACGCTGCACGTCTCCTGTCGTGCTGTTAACGATTCTGGGCTCAGGTGTCTCCACAGCTCCTGCTGAACACACAGCAAGAAGCTCCCTGGTTTCTGCTGCATCCTTGGACTTGGTAAAAAAGAGAAAAATCTGATCTCATGGGGCCTTGAGACCACAAGCTGAGGGAATTTCTCTGGTATTTGAGGCGGGATACATGAATACATCAATACATGAATAATCCTGAGCACTCCACCAAAATATGAACTAAAGAGCAATGGTTAAGTATAAAAGATGGGACTGATGGTGAAAACCATTAGTGTCCTGAACTTCAACACCCCCCAGGAGTTTGATGTCTGGGTAGCTCAAGACATAGGGTCTACAAACCATATGCCAACCAGCCACGTTTTATTTAATAAATGGTGGGTAAAGGTCATATTTTATTTACTTTGTAAAGTTTCATTATCATTTACACGGAAAAATAAAAACTGCTAGAACTTGATGGGCCTTTGTCTATAGGACTGCACCGCTCCATACAACAGTGTTAAAATGCACATAGCTACAGGATAGGTTGTTTTTTTTCTGTTTAATGATAAAAAGAAGAGCTTTCAAAGAAAATGTCCAACAGCTTTATCAAGCTTTGAATAGAGGGAGTGCAATGAGGCTGCCTTTTATATTGATTTTAACCAGAAAAAGCAAAAGACATGCAGGAAACCCAGCTCCAAAAGATTTTCAAAAGTGACTACAGTGACTCGAGTGGCCCAGATTATCCGGTGTGCTGTGGAATTTTTATTGACAAGTAACTGACCAGTTTCATTTATTTCACTACACAGACTCTGTTCAGGCCAAAGATTTTCCAAGAAGGAAAAAGGAATGAAGTGCTGCAAAAGCCTCTCAGGAAAAGTGGCGGATTTGCCCTCACAAATGCTGCTGTAGGCAATAATGGGCAATTAGTTCACTGAGATGACTTACTCGCTTGCTGAAAATGGTAGGGGCAGATGGGTGAGTAGTAAAGACCTTGGAAGCTGAAGTGGCTGGAGCCCCAGAGCGTGAACTGAGCACAAATACTGAGCCTTGAGGAGCCCTTCGCCCCACGGCGGGTTCTTGGCATCTCCATTGATCTATTGGCATTTTAACTTGGCCTTTCTCATCCTTCCAGTAAAACAGAAGGTACAACTTGGAGCTATCACAGCTTATGTTCTTTGCTTCTTTACTAGTCTGAGATTTCACAGCGGGAGAAATTTCTCTACTATTTAGTCCATCGTATGGAAAGTCAGAAAAATACCGTTATGGTCAGAAAAAAAAACCTTGAAATTTTCTTAGGCTGAGGGACCTTATTCTGCACCAAGGGGTGATTACTTTCCTTACTTGGAAACACCTCAATCTTTGATCTTAACTGATATTTCTTCACTTAATACTGCAGCTGTAAATATTTTACAATGTAAAAAATACCTTTTTTTAAAGCAAATTCTAGAACTACTTTCTTTTTGCAGACACTTGGCACACTCCCTGTTACAGGAGGCGACACAAGTGCTGTGGGTGCGATAGGGTGCCTGTCACAGAGCATCTGCTGCCTTTCTTTCCCTGAAGCAGAGAAAAGAGATGAAGTCGTGGTGTGGCCACGAGAGCCATCTTAATAACACAAACTATGGATAATTTATTTCCTGGAACAAAAAATAATTAAATACTGCACAGGCTTCAAGAAAAACAAGTCTGAGTATTCCAGTGCTGAGAGGTATAAAGGGCCCATGAAAACATCACACAAAAGGATGCATTTTTTTAGGAATTTGGGCACTGAGCCTTGTAAGATACCACGCTGCCAGTGCCACAATAGTTGGATTTTGCTCTGTTAGTGTTTGTATTGATAGGTTCGTGGGTTTTTTGGGGTTTTTTTTTGCCAAATCAGAGCCTGGATTGGGAAGCAAAGTTGGTGGCCAAAGTGGTTCAGTGTGTGACAGCAGGAACTGGAACTGCAGTGCTGGTTGACCAGTAACTGGTCTGGGGATGGACCAGGGCAGGGGGAGACAAAGCAGGGGCCAGGGAAGTGCCTTTGGGCCCAGAGGGGCCACCATGGCCTGTCCCAGCAGTGGGACAGGGGCTGAGTTGGGCTAGCTTGGGGGTGTGTGTGTGTGTGTGTGTGTGTGTTTGGGGCCAGCAAAGAGGAGCTTTGCAGCTGGGAAGGAAGGCTCTGAGAATTGTTCTGTGATCATCGTGCCAAGCAGAAAAAAAACAACTTGTTTAAACACGTGGGCAGAGGTAACTGATGTTCATATGTGGTAAGCAAATAGGAAGAGAACGTCTCAAGGTCCTGGAGCTGGCTCTGTGTCGACTGACTGAGCGAGTCGCCTCACAGCTTAATCCCACAATTTAGCAGCAAGCATGGAAAGTTTCCCTCTGACATGAAAGCACCCAGTGGAGAGGAGAGGAAAGGAGTCCCCCTGTAAGAAATCTCATGACAAAGAGGTGTGAAGCGGGAAAGTGCAGGTGAGGAGCATTTGGAGCAGCGGCAGGGCAGCGGTTTCCTCAGCCGCGGTCTGGGAATCTCTCAGCCATGGCATCGAGCCCCGTGTCTGCTCATGGTGCAGTGGTGCTTGTGTTGGGCTGCCCCTGCTGCTCGGCCCAGCAGCGCGGTGGTTATTGACTTGGTATCACAAGTGAAAATATTTTCCTTACTAACCAGTGTAGCAAGGTAGAAAAGCTTTAATGGAAAGGCTAATCCTGTGTGCCCTACTGCCTCGTGCAGTCCTACAACTCAAGAACACTGTTTCTGTTAGATCTGTGGTTAAAATGAGGACTATTTTCTAACAAAGCCTTAAAAGCGTCATCACAGGGATGACTTCCTGTCATTGCGGTACCCAGCTCCCACCGAGCTGTAACAAGCAACACGAGCAACTGGGACATGACCAAACGGGAGCATCTCCTTTTCCTAGATCCCCAAACTGCTCAAGTGAGAAAACGCAAAATTTGCGGCAAGGAAAAAGTAGCTGCTTAAATTGACCATCTTGAGAATATTGAAATAAATTAATCTTAATAGTTCCCTGGCTGCCGGGAGCTAGTGACATGGTTCTTTTCAGAAGGCCCTGTGGAAAAAAAAAGTTTTATGTAGCCTTGTGTGCCCCTTGCACCCATTTTACCTCTCAGGTAAGCGATGTGTACAGAAGTTAATCCACCAAAGCACATGGGCAAGAAAATGTATAAAACTGATACACTATGAGAGGATACCAAGTCTAAATATGACATTAGACAGACTTTAATCTGTTTTTCACCCCCGTTATTGCTCAATGAGCAGCAAGTGCAGTACTGTATAAGAGCTGAGGTTTTTCAGTCTCTTCAGGCTTTTGCTTTGTGTTTGACTGGTTCCTCCAGCTGGAGGAACTGGGTGCTGTGTGACACACACGTAGGTATGGGAAGTGTGCTTGCAAACTGGTCAATGCACTTGCAAACATCAGTCTTTCATGTACTCCTCAGGTTCAAGCAGTAGGTATAAAACCCCTGCCCTGGTGCCCTTTCTCAGTTCAAATATTACAGTCTTTTGAAGGTATTTCACTATTTCACTTCATGGGTGTGTGATCTGGTCTGACAGCATCACACCCCCTCCACTACTCAAAGGAGCCTCATCTTCCCGCTGTGTTTATATTTCCCCATCTCCTGCTGGCTGGGGAGCCCATGCTGCTCACACCGAGCACTGCTCCTGCTTCAAACAGCATTCGCCAACCTCACCTACAGCGAAAGCCAGGGAGAAGGTTTGACTTCCCTGGGTTGGATCAGGCTCTCTAGATACACCTACCTCAGACAGATTTTTAAGCACATTTGGTTTACATATAAAAAGCAGCTGTGCAGCTTTCCTAAATAAAACCAGAAAAAAAGCAAAAACTCACACCCCAACCCCTCCAAAATCAACCCAACGACAGGAAAACAACCCAAAAGGAAGGATTCTTTTTGTGTCGCTTTCCCTGTGTAAACCTCTGAGAAGGACAGGCATGGAGCGGGAGCTGCGTGAAGTCTGGCGATGACAACGAGCTACGTTAAATGCGGGATGGAAGGGCTAAAAAACGATGGCCAAGTGGAGTGTGGAGTGGTTAGACAAGGCATGCACTGAAAGCTCTGCGCTGGGCAGGGCGGCAGGACACGGGCGTTAGTTGGAATGGGCCGGAGTCATGCAATTATTTGGAAAGAAGCTGCTGAGGAGAATAAAAAAGTGTGGATACCTGTGTGGATCATAGCTTCCTCCATCTTTATTTCCTGATATAGGAAAATACAAGAGTAACTTTTGTTAGTGTTTAGAACTTGTAAAACCATTCACAATGTAGTTTTTCCATGCACAGCATCTAATTCCTAGAAAGAAATGTTCTGTGTTAAGTAAAGACAGAGCTGCAGTCCAACAAAGATCTCCTGGAAGTTTGATATAAAAGAACTGAAAAATCACAGGTGTTCAAAAGCAGTAAAACCTCCAAATAATTAGGTATTGTAAAAAAGGAGAAATATTTGTAGTCGAAGAGAGAGATACAAAGATGAAACACCACAAATTATGTAGAAGGGAATATTCCTGTAAAAAAAACACCCCAAGCACAGCGTTCAAGCAACCAAATTTAAATGCAATGAATTTCTGAGTTACGAAGTATAAATGACAGCTGGTTTTCTACTCCGAGAGTGTTGTAAATAGATACTACGTCTTGCCTCAAAGTCAGAACAACCCCTGCAGCCTTGCAGAGGAGCTCCCTGGCCGTGATCCACAAGGATCCACAGCAACCCTCGGGAGAGCGACGCTCCGTAGACGCCGTTAGAACATCAGCAGACGAAAAAGAAACCCCGAAGAAAATAGAAATAATATTTCTCTTTCATACCTGTTTCAAGCCCCTTCGGCCTGGGATTGCACTGCTTGTAACCTTGGCAACTCCGCAGCTCCATCAGCTGTACGTGCAGCTGGTTCAAAATGCCCCTTTCCACCGTGTGCACGGTGTTGGTCAGCTGAGGAAAAGGGGAGGGAAGGGGAAAAAAAGACTTGTTAACAGAAAAAAAGAAAAAAAAAAAAATCCCCAGAGGAGGCTGGTAAACAACACCCTGTAAGAGGGAAAAGGGGTTTACCTGGTAGGGATCAGTGTTCATATCAAAATACTCCAGGAAGCCAGTTGCAAACTCACAGAAGAGAAAGTTGTGGGTGTCGTTGACTGTTCGCAGGCACCAGTAGGTGTTGTTGTTGGAGCTGGTGCAGGCACAGAAGGAGCCCACTGGAATTAAAGAAACAAGTTTTCAGCAAAAATACAGCATGTTTATTTCTGCTACTGGTGAAATTTCTGCAGATCTCCATGTACTTAAATTAAATGTACTTATTAAATGTACTTAAATGGTTGATCGATTTAGAAATCACCATTTGAATAACGTTAGGTTCTGAAATGGTGCCAACAGGGCATTTTCCCAGCCACACGGATAAGGAAAGCAGAAGACAGTGAATCCTGTAGTTAATGAGACACAGTCTCTTCTGGGTTATCTGCAGTTTATTGGGATTGAGCAGAACTCAGATGAAAACCAACACAAATCCAGGTCCCTAAGATTTGCACATGGGATTCATTGGAATTGCTGATGATATCTAAGGATACCGTTGCCCCCCAACAGGAAAGGCTGTAAGAAAGGTAGCTCTGCATTTACAAACTGCTAACAAAGTTTTGCTGTAGAAGAATCTCCTTTTAATTCCAATAACAAAATAGTAATACTGCCTTAGATTTTTATGTATATTTATCTTGCTTTGTTATTGTTACTGTGACTAGCACTAACAGCATCAATGTTTTAACAAACTCCATAAAAACAGTAACGAGATTATAATGCACCAGCTTGTCTTTAAGTTATGGACCATGTCGAGGGGACATTTTTTGACTCCCTGACTGCTGCTGGAGCATTGCCAGGCTGCACAGCAATGGGAGAACACTTTCAGTAACTGCTTCTCTACAGTTAAAAAGTGGCAAGCCAATTTACTTTTTTTTTTTAAAACAAAAATCCTGCATACAACTGCTTTAAGAACATCTTAAAATGTAAAAGTGCATTAGCAGCAGTTCCAGTGCCACTGGAACAGGTTACTGCCAGGAGACATCTTTCTCCAAATGAAGAATTGCTGTCAGCAATTTTTCTGCTTAGAGTCAAATATGTTGTAGCTGAATCATCATTTGAAGTTTTTAAAAGTAAAGTTTTCAATCACTTTTCTTCCTCTGCCACCAAAGATGGGAAAGGTGTTTCGTTAATGATGAATAGCGAGAAATACTGAAGCTTGCCCCAACAGGGCGGTTATCTACATACCCTGAAGTTTAAAGGCACTTAAAATATCTTCTAGCTGCAACATCTTGTTCTTACACACTGTGAGCATTCCACAGTTATGATCTGGAGATTCTTTTAGAATATAAAGGATTGGAATAATGGGAGGAAGTTGTAAGGGAAAGTATCTGTATTTTTTTCACAATAAGATGTTATGACACACTTTGAAACCAAAATAACCAAGTTCCAGTGGACCTTTTATATGCTGAAGTTTATGACAACAGTAAAGATGAAGGCCCCAAGGGAATATATGACAATTGGGGAATAAGATTATTATTAATAACCAGAAATCCAGTTAAAATTCCTGTGAAATATTTGGTCATCTGGATCTGCCAGAGATGACAGAAGTCTCAGTAGCTGGTTATGAAGGTCTGTGTTTTAGAGACCAATTGTCCTTTTTGGTTGCACAGCGCTTAGCACTGAGCCTTTCACGGTCATTTAACGTCAGTAAGTGATGTCGTAATTCCAACCACACTCAAGTGACATGACCTCAGCGACAGCAGCAGCACCACTAAGGGCCAGCTCCTCAAAACACCGCTCCGGCTGTGTGAAGGGGATGCCTGTTCCGCAGCAGAACGATCCGGCTCACGCCTGCGCCGGGACCTGGGACTTACAGTTCCAGAACGGTGCCGTTTGCCAGTGGTTGTTGTCGTGGGTGAAGCAGGTCAGCCCGGGAAGGCTACACTCGTCTCCTTTCTTCTGGCGCTTCTTCCCCTTCCTCTCTTTCTTCCTCCTCCGGTTCTCTTTGAAGAGCTGCAGTTTCCCATCCACTTCCTGCGCCGCTTCCCTGCTCAGAGAGAAAGGAGGGCACGGCTGGGGCAGAACCGTCCCTCTCCGGCTACCAGCGGCACCGGTAGCTTTTGCATCCTCCTGACTTCTTTAAAGAGGCTTTTGGATCCTCCCAGCTCGGCTGCCACCCCAGCTCTCATGACAAGGTGCTCTCTGCGGTGAGCAGGAGAAAGGATGCGCTGTTCCATTCAGGTTTAACTGGAGCTCTTTAACAATCATGAGCTTCTGAAATGATTCATTTCATCCATTTTCTTATCAATAGGTTTTAAAAATAAGCATTACCCATAAACTTTCACAAGTCTGTCCAGAACAACTGAAGGTTCACTGTGAGAGCTTGTTGTATGTGGCCTTCTCCTTGCCTCACCTCCTCCCTTCCCCCCTCCACAAGAAAACCCTCAACCCCTCCCCAATTTATAGTTCTCCAGTACCTCAAAAGCCAGCTGAGAGTCTGAGAGGATAGGAAATATCTTACTTGAAGGGATGAAGATGGCTCTTGAGTTTCTCTTGGCTCTTTACCCCTTTCTCCTTGTTATAATAGCTACAGGGAAAATGATTGGGAGTTACCAACTCATGAAACCATTTTCAATACAAAAACAAGCCAGAAACAAACCATCTTTGACGTATTCTGAAGGAACTACACGGACTGACTGACAATTTTCATTCCACCTAAAGGAATGATAACCAGTGTGAGTGACCCTCTCTGAGATTACAGCCAGGCTACAGCTGGGTTCAAATACAGGAGTAGAATACGAGCATATTTCATCTTAAAATTCTAACTTTTCTCATCTTTTGATTTACAGCAGCCTCTACTCTTAAAAAAAATCTAAATTGAGCACCTACAGTATTATAAATATCACTAAATCTTACGTCCTTTCTTTTCCATCTCACAAAGGTTGGAAATTGTGGAAGCCTTAGCCATCGGCATAGCTCTCGGTGTTGAATGCCATCCCTCTTACCTCTGCTTGCTACAATCACATTCATCTGGTTTCCTTCTTTTCAGGTGTCCTCTAACTTCCCTCAAATTCTTAATTTTGTCTTGGAGAGCTTCAATCTGCAGGGAATATTTCCGAGTCAGAACTCGTCTTTGAAAAATTAGCAGCGCAGAGACTTAGCTCGGGTTCAAGCATCCCGCTCACCTCCTTATCGATGTAGGCCTTGTGGTCCTTCCAGGCGCGGGCCGACTGGTAGAGCTCCCTCTCGCAGTGAATGGTGTCGTTGGGGAGGATAAAACATCTGCAGCAATCAGTTTTAACAAACAGGGAAAAGAAGGTCAGAGGTTTCCCAGTCGCCTACTTATTTCTTCTCTTTCTTGTAACGTTCCTAATCAATTCTTTGTTCTACTTCATTAAGAAAGAAATAAACTCCACAAGGTCTTCTTGTGTTGACTCAATGATGTTCATAACTCTTTCTGAGTTATTCTAAGTTCTGAACAGACGCCTTCCTTCGAAACAGACAGGGTCAAGGTTTTCAATACAACTCAGGTTTGCCTGAAATCTACAACAATACTTTTGAGTCCTTAAATATTATGGCTATAAAATCATTAACACATGGACAGAGAGAGAATGCAATTAGAAAATGAAGAAGATCTCATTTTAAGACAAAAAAAAAACCCCAAACACAGAAAAAGCAAGCGTACTTGTGTGTCACTCTGACAGAGCTGGGTTGTCCTGCAGCATCGGTGCCGTCAGCCACCATCGCGTCACCCACAGCGCCGGTCGGTTCCTCTGCTTCCCCCCCCTTTTCAGCATTGTGGCGCTTGGTGATGCTTTTGGTCTTTAACACCTGCAGTTCCTCCTCTTCCAGGTTTATGTCGTATATTTCACCTTCGAATTCCACGGACAAGGACCGTGTTTGGCGCGTGTGGACAAAGCGGGGTTTGTATTCTGAAGGAGAAGGGAGAAACATTCCCAGCTGCATGGACACACCTCTGTGACCCACGCCATGAACACAGGACATACTCCAAAGTGCAAGAATGCTGCTCAGGAAAAACAGCTTAGTTTTGTTCTACGGCTTTACAGAAGCTTATTTAATGATTTTTTTGATACATCAGGACCCACACTTTCATGAAAAGCGTGACATTTTGATTGTGTCAGGGCCTGTGTTTCATGCTAGTCTGACCCTAGGCCACAGTTAGCACCTATAGCTCCAAAGAAAATCCCATGTCTCAGAAATCATCTATCTCTAAAGACACACACAAAAAAATAAAACCCAGAAGAAACAGGGATCACAAAACTAGAAACCACTTTGGAAAATTAAACCAGTCAGTACTGTGAAGCAAGGTCTCCACCTGTAGACTGGCCTGTGGCAGAGGTTTGACTTAGGCTTTAGAATAAAAAGGATTTTTTAAAAGGATAATTTTTTAAACAGATAATACCTTTTCCTTTTTCCAAGTTGGGCATTAAAAGGGCAAGAATAGATCTTATCTCAGTGTATCTGTATGTATCTATGCATATATACATCAACTCGCACATCGTCTGTATTTACCTGCACAAGCCTTGGAGCACCAAAACCCTGCTGCACTGTGGAGCAAGAGTGAGATTTATTGTGTCACCTGTACACATTGAAAGCTCTGAGCTTAGGAGGGTCACAGGGCTTGTAGTTACTGTGTAGACGAGTCAGATCAATGAGGACAATTAACTCCTGGAGGGATTTTTAATGCTCTGTACAAGAAAAGGTGTGTTTGGGCTCAGTCTGGAAGACCTGACTCTCTTTAACTTCTTTTGTTCAATGCACTTGTCCCAAATCAAGCTGATAAACCCCACAGTTGATACCACCCCAAAGCACGTTCCATCTAGTGAAATGACAAACAGGGAGCCCTAGAAACATGTAATTCAGCTTGTAAAAATCAGTTGTGGGGCTTTTCCTTTTGTTCCAGCTGCGCTGAGCCCACCTTTGTCACCCAGCAGTTAACAGTACGTCAGGCAGCGGGGAAAGGGGAGCTGTTGGGAGACCCTGCCTTGAGCAGGTGGTGTCGGTTCCACCGCAGGTTTCTATGTTCGTGTCTTTGTGAGACTCCCACTGAACCTTTCCCAGAAGAATCTTGGAGAAGAGCAGAAAATGAACCTCATTCAAACCACCCTGCCCTAAACTGTTTCAGCTGCTGCTCACTGGCAGGTGGAAAAAGCCTTCCCTGTCAAGGCAATGAAGACATTCCTCTTCCCAAAGAGAAAAAAACCCACACTTTCAAAGCTTCTTTCTGATTTATAACCATATTACTCTTAAATACAATAATGCAGAAAGATTCATAGGGTCCGATGGGACAACTTCTGGCATTTTAACTGCCTCTGATGATACTGCTTATTAATCAAGTGACTGGAAGAGTGGAATATATAAGCATCATCTAAAGCCTAAGGCCTGAACTAATCATTCCCTTAATAATGTCTCATCAATCATGAGTCTTTCCCTGCTGTACGCAGAGGAGTGTTGAGGCAGATTTGGAGGAGAAGGAGAAGGGAAGAGGTGTAGGAACTTTGTAAAGGGGAAAAGCATAACAAAACTGGACTTATTCTGATGCCTCCTTCAGATGTTTTCCATCCTTTCCCCACGTCCCTTCCCTGAGCTGCGATCACCATTCGGCCCTTGCTGGTGCCCTGGCAGAAACTTCTCTTTCCCAGGCACATGGCAGGTACCTCCCCTTGAAAATATCTGGTGGGGGAGCATTTCCCAGTTCAAGGACCACCCTGGCAGTCCGTGACACGTAGGCTTCCCAGCAGAGCTCTGCTGGCACATCCGGTGACCTTCCTCAGCTCACGCTGAACGAACGGAAGAAATTATATCACGGCAGCACGACGAGACAACGCGAGGCAGACAACGCTGTGGTTGAACGTACAAAGAATACCAGGGATTCTTGTTTCCATCCAGAGAGGGGGAGGCTTTACATCAGGAAATATTTTGAATTATACTGACATTGTTTTCTTATTTCATAGACATCTGTGCAACATCTTCTAACCTTTGTGTTTCTCATACAACTTCTCTATCTTCCTGCTCTAGAGACCCATCTTTATTTCACTCTCCAGGATAAAAAGCCAGAGAAAGCAGCCTGCTCCTGAATGCAGGCTGAAATTTGGGTCTGTTGTGTCGCTCCGGCTGCAGAACTTCACTCCCATCGCTGGGCAGGGGGAAGAAAATACTTGTTTCGTTTAATATAACAGCTTCTTTAGGCTTCTCTTGTAGAAACCATGAGCAGAACCAAGCCCGAGCGCCACTGTCCTACCCTCGCCCCGGGGGCCGCCAGACAAAGCTGTCTGAGGGAGGTCCCCTCACGACGTGGGAACTCGGGGGATGTGAATCCCGCCAAGAAACCACTGCCCTGGCCGGTTCAGCCACCGGCCGGTCCGCTGGTGTCACCGGGGTGTCATGTCTGGGCAGCGCGATAGGTGTCACCAGAGCATCACCATCACCATCATCATCACCACCGCCAGCCTCAGCGCTGCTCCTCATTGTGATCCAGAGGATCCACATCGATGCTGTTGTTGTTGCTATTATTATTATTATTATTATTATTATTATTATTATTATTATTGCGATAACAGAGGTAATTATGCAGAACGCACCTGCCAATTACGAGAGCATGCATTAGAGGTGGAGGTGAAGACAGTAGTCTGGCAGCCAACTCTCCGCTGGCCACTTCTGCTCTCCACTTCCACGGCCCGGAGGTCGGGCAACACTTACTCTGCGTGTTCAGATTTCTCAAGAACTGCCTCTGATTCTTCCTCTGGGTCCGGCTGTTGCGGTAGTCGGTGTCTCCACAGCCACAGTCCTTCTCTTTACCGCCGTAGCCACGGGAATGGATGCTCCGGGTCCTTTTTCTGATGGCCAGGATGTCACCAGGCACCTTACACTTGTGAATTCGAAGCTTGCCCGAAGCATCCTCTGTGCACTGCCACTTCTGTGAGAGACAGAAATAAAGATAATTTCCCAGCAGCCTTCCAAAACCCTGCTACTTTCAGGTGGGTTGTAGAACAAGATAAGGAAATTCCATTAAAGATGGAGTAGTCCCTTAAATAATGAGCTGGGAAGAGAAACGTTTTAGGGACTAAAGTCACTCATATTCTTCTCACCATCTCTCTCATGCTGGGCAAACATAAGCTCAAATGAAATCACTGCAAATCTGCATAGAAAAATACAATCCAGCCAAAAAAGGTCTATAAATCAGGAGTATCTAGACTAAACACATCCCTGAAAGGAGCAAGTAAAAACTCTTAATTTACTGAGCCACGAAACACAGCTGGCAGGGCTGGTTTTACCAACTCTCTTTTTTTTTTTTTTCTTTGAAAAAACAAACATTTTTCCTTTGTTCTGTGACTTGGAATTTCTAACGTGATTCAGGGGAAAATAAGAAACCCCTACAGATGAAGAAGAACTGGCGCAGTTGTAGGGTTCCTTGGAGACAGAAGGACAAATTGTGGGGGCAATGTATAGAAAAATACAGAAATCACTAGCAACATGTAATTTATTTCCTTACTGGTGGCCAGAGTTAGGACCTGTACCCTAAGAGCTCTCCCTGCGACCCTATGTCGCTCGGCCCTGCAAGCACCACTGGCTCTTTAGATGTTACAGGAGAAGGGAGAAGCCTGGAAGCACGATGTCCCCAGCCAGCCTCCCCACGCTCAGAGAGTGCCAGCCAGGGGAAGAACCTTCCAAGCCAAAAAAATTAGCTGAGATAAATTCCTTCTGATACCTGAGTCTTGAGATTTGTATCAGACTTGGGAGGAAAAGCTGCAGTCTGCAGGGAGTACCTGTAAAAGGCATTGTGCTGAATGATGAGAGGAAACGAGATTTTTCCAGCTTGTTTGCACAGAATCTGTCTGACCGGACGGATCAGCAGCAGCACTGAACCAGATGGAAGATTCCAGGTGATTATTTTTTTTTTTTTCCAGTGGATTTCACTGTCTTCACATTTCGTATTAAAAAGCAACCGGGGCTTTAATTTCCTTTCCACACTGAACTGTCCTAAAGAAGCTAAATGTCTTTTTTTCTTTTTTTTTGAAAACTTGGGTAAGTGCTGACAGAGCAGAGCTCCTTAGATGGCACTCGAACGCCCCACACAAGCGAAGAAGCCTGTGAGGATTTGAAGTCAGTTGCAGTCCAAATAACAACAGGGGAAACCAGGAATATTTATTTACTGTTTCAATACAATATAAATGACTGTTACCTGGTGAGTCTCGTTCACTTGTGAGCCTGTGTGCAAAGCAACTAAGTTTGGCAGGGCGGTGTTGAGAGCAAAACTCAACACCACCATCGATAAATGGAACCTTCTGGTTGTAATTCCGGTGAAGTTTCCCTGCAAGGTGCCCTTTTTTGGTTCCTGTGGCCGAAGAGCGTCCCTTTCTCCTGCCTCACTAGCAACAGGGAGACAGTAGGATGCTGGTCCTAACAGAGGTCCCAGTTTCACGTTTGAGATGGGCGCCAGCGTCTGAGGGCACACATTTTGGGAGGTCTCCTGCATTAGCTAATGGCTGCTCTGTGCTCTCCAGGGGGCTGTCAAGCTGCCTGAAGAACGGAGGAAGAAAAGCAAACCTGGGGTAGATTTGCTGACCAGAGAACCTGAGGAGGGGCTGAACCACAGCCCAGTGAGAGCACTCGCAGCCCTAACATGTGGGTTGAAGCGGATCAAAGATGGAGCCCGTGTTCAGAGACCTTCTCTGCAGGCAGGGATGATGGATCCCACGCTCCAAGACCTTGCCTGTGGCTCGGGATGACTGATCCCCAAACACAAAGCCGTGTGTCAACAGCCCTAGACTGGCCCAAATCTGACAGCTGCCTGAGAAATCAGGCTCGTGCCCAGAGTCCAGGGTGACTTCCTACCGGGGAAGGTGCCCGGGAGTCGTGCCACACTGCAGGCCTTTGTGCTGCTGTCACCTGGGAGCTCTTCCTCTGGCAGTGAGAGGGGATCGTTACAGGGCAAGGCCTGGCTGCACCGCTGCGTTTCCTCCCTTTATTGGGTACCTGCTGCAGTTATAAACATGTGGCACTAGCTCTTAATGAGCCTCAAAAGCACCATTTTAAAGTAAAATAAGTATTCTCTTTGTCTGACATTAATTATAGCAAGAGGCTCCAGGAGTGGCTTCAATAGGCAGTTAGATAATTTTTAACAGTATTATGACTAATGCTGAAACAAGCCTCTCTCTGTCTAGGACAAGCCAGTAACAGTTCTCTATTTAAAACAGGTATTAAATGTGATTCAGTTCCTCTTTTTTTTTTTTCATAAGGATGCTTCAGAGTTCTAAGATGGAATTTTTAGAGTAACTTTCCTGAACCTCTGCCCAGGCCAGGGCACTGAGCATGCATTATGCAGTAAGGCATAATGGTCCTGCTGCTCATCTTTAGATCTATCAAATACATTACCGCACATAAAAGGAGATTCTGGTTGATACACTGCTCTTTCCCCTCCCTTGTTTTCTACCTTTCTTCCCGCTATGAATCTGAAACCATTCTTTGAAGGCCAGCGGTATTAGGTTTGGTTTCTGGGTTTTCATTTCTCCATCAATAAAAAACCACATTGACACATACACAAACTAAATATGTCTTCATTAAATTTTAATTTGTGTATGTTTTCTTATTTTCCCCATCTTTATCTGCCTTCTCACGGTGATGTTTCACCAGACACTGAAGCTGAATTAACAGTTGGCTGTTGCCATAGGGATCCAGGCTGTTCCTTGCTGCTGGATGCAGGCTGGCTTAGGGATCCCTGCGCTGATTCTCTTCTCAGGAGGAGAAGACAGGACTAAGTCAGAATGAAAAAAACCCAAACTAATGGTAGAGAAAAAGCAGGACCTTACCATTTGGCTGCAACGAGCTGTTCTGTCACTGCAGTTGTGTTGTGAAACAGAACCGGTGTCAACGTCTTTCCCTGTCATCAGCTCATCTTTTCTGTCCTTCACCTCATTGCAGCACCTACCCTCCAGCAACTGCTTCCCTCTCTCCTCAGCTCCCCACCTACAGGTTTCCCTCTGTCTCACTTTAACTTCAGAGGGGAAAAGAACACGGAAGAGGAGCCTTCATAGGTCAGTGGAGTGCTGAATCCCCTGCCTGAAAGCTGGCGGGACCATCAGCAGCGAGGGGCTGTGCTGGGTCACAGACACCTCGAGCTGAGCAGGGTCTGCTATTTCTAAGATGATTCTATTCTATCCTATTCTCATTGTGTTCTATTTATTCTATTCTTAATTCTAATTCTCTTATCTATTATCTTTTCCTATTCTGTTCTATTCTATTCTATTTCTTATTCTCTTCTCTTAGTCTGTTATAGTTTCTTATTCTATCTATTCTATTCTATTTTCTGAGACTATTACCTTTTCTTATTCTATTCTATGCTATGCAATGCTATGCTATCCTATCCTATCGTACCCTTCAGAATCCTGAGCCATGTTACTCTCTGCCAGATGGGCAGTGCAGACACAGACATAGAGGTGCCTTCTCCTCAGGGGGCAGGCGAGTACTGGCCGGCAGCAGGAGCCTTCCCTCGGATGATGTCCTTGATATGACATCTTTTCTTCTAGGGGTAGGAGTTTGCCCTTGTAGATGCATCTCAAAGGCAAAGGGGAGCAAGCGGGCCGATTAAGAGGGTACTGTTTGTACTCGGTGGCTTTGCTTTGCCTGGCTGCTGCTGGCACCGCTCCAGATGTGACTTAGAGCTACCTGAGCAAGACCACAGTGTATGGATGACCTCATAACCACCCTGCCTCTCCATTTCCTGCTATTAATCAGCTTGTGCCACGACCTTCAAAGTAAAGCTATTTCATTACTGAATAGAACCAGAGCATAAAAATGTGCATTCAGCATGAATCCTTGGGATGTGCTGCACTGTAAGTAGCCACTTAAGCAGGATTTCAAATCAACTTCTGTTCATTAATAGATGATGACAGCTTTGAGAGCGTTCCTGCCTCCTTGTATAGAGGGGAAATTATTTGGACAACTCGTGAGAAGCGTCTTAACAGTAGGCAAGATGTGAGATGGAATTACCTGGTATTTACAGTAGATACTTCAGTGTTAAATATCTTGTCAAATTTTCTTGTCTCAAAGCTACAAAGCCCCAAAAAACACACAAACGGAAACATAAACCAGTGACAATATTTTTACAGGTGCTTTTTCATTTTGGTATCCTATGGCTGACGCTGAGCGTTATTGCCCAGCCTAGGGAATGTTAAGGCATGAGAAGGCAGAATTCATGAATTTAAACATGTCCTCAGGATCTCATTTCCCTTTTTTTTCCTGTTTCAAAAGGTAGGAGCTAAATTTGAAAACAGTTTAGATGAATACGCCGTGGTGGGCAGCGTATGCGGGTACCGTTCTCCTCTTTTAGTGGGAATCAGGGTTGGTTAAAACTGGGCTGATGCTGCCCCGAAGGGCAGATGCCAGTTTCTACACCAGTCTCTCATAACTGGACCACCTTCTATTAAGTCATAAGTCTCCAGAGCCTGTTGACATGAATGGTTGTTTATAAACAGCCTTACCCCCCGAGAAAGTGTTCCTGAAAAGCACAATGGCTGAGTGCTCAACAGATCGGGAAGGAATTTGTCCTGTAAGAATGGGTGTAACACATGGGGAAATGTGTGGCAGAGTTCAGAAATACAGTCAGTTCAATGCACAGGGAAAGAACTGGAGGAAAGAAGAATGAAGCAGTTAATCACTGTGTAACAGAAATAACTACATGAAAATTGTCAAGTCTGAGCTGCTTCTCAGCGTTTAAGAAAAACGAGGCAGAGAAAACTACACAAGGAAGTTTACAGACCGCACAATTTCACATTCCTGACGTATAGACAAGATTGATTTTAAGTGTCACGGTTCCAGTAGTTCTCTGGTTTATGAAAAATGCATGAACTGCATTGTCAGCTCTAGGGGTGTAGGCACTTGGGTCACGACATCAGTTATTTCACCTCCACAGAGTTTGCCACCAAATCTATTGGCTCGTCTGTAGCTACAGCTCAACAGCAACACACTTCTGTTGTTATCCAGCAAACACTCACCCAGGTGCTAACAAACAGGCGCCAATGAAAAGGATAAATTGAGCCTTTCAGTTTTAATCTGTTATTATTGAGTCATACACATTGAATTTGCAGAGGACTCAGTTTATGTCATATTTCACTGGATATTTTAAAATGGACACTGCAAAAAAAAGATAACCTCAAATAAGTACTCCAGAAAGTGCTAAAAATGATTCTTGCATAATCTGTGTTTTCTGTCTAAAAGCTTTCGGTAGATAAAGTTGCTTTTTAAGGTGCCATTCTACCAAGAATTCTTTCTATTCAAGAACACTGATAAGATGGTGGGAAAGACCTGCATTGAAAGAGATGAAACCAGTGAAACCATGATCTTCCCAGATCCGGATTTTATCCAGAAAAAAAGCTGGTACTTCAGGATAAGACTTGCTTAAATGTGAAGAATTGTCAAATCTGGAAGGAGCTGCCCTCTGTTTAAAAGCAAACTTAAATATTTAGGCTGAAATGTGAAATGCCACACTTTGAAGGACTGTTTTTAGAGATAAAGGAACTTATCTTCCTATATGGTTTTAAGTCGTGAAGAGAGGGGTATTTTAACAAGGGCTATCGTGATTTCTGGCAAGACCTGTGGATTCTTGAGCAACTGAGCCGCAGGCGTGTTCCTGGCAGCTCTGAGGGATGACTCTGCAGGCTCTAAAGCGAGCAACGGCTGCAAGAGCTGCTCGTGAAAGCACCAAAGTACGTCCTTAGTTTAAGCACAGAACTGATCTCAAAGACATCTGCTTCCAGTTAAGCCCATCTATAGATGCTCTGCTGAATTAAGGTGAAGAAAGGGTGGAATCAGCGGGCAGGTGGCAAAGAGCAGATTTTGAAGCAACGTTCTGCTGAAACAGGTGCCTTTCGCCTCCTGCAATCTCCAAAGCCGGGAGGATCCTCCAGTGACATTTATCTGCCATGTCATAATTTGAGTTGGGTTTTAGCTGGCGCTGGGGTCTGGCTGCCAGGGGCTGGCCAGCCACTGGATACTTCTGGCCAGCTCTTACTGCATTATGTGTTCTTATCCGTACTCCACAGCTGACCTTCAGAAATGGATGGCCTGTGATACTCATTTCATGAGCACATAGATACTTGAGCCAAGCCAGACAGCACCTAATACACCCCATTCTAATTTCCTTCACAGTATTATCTGTCAGGTGATGGATGGCAAGTGTTCCTTTAGCGTTACCCAACAGACATGCGCTCAGCTGCACGCTGATAGGGTAACGGCATAAACAGGGACGGTCAAAATTAAATTCTTACTCTAGGTTTTGAAATGGCGAAGGATACGTGAAAAATAAAGAGGTGTGTACAGACTACGTAACGCACTCCTGTGTCCTGCAGGGCTGATGCTTGGATTCAGCCACACGTCTTCAGTGACTCCCTGGGAAGACTTAACTCACTGCAAAATACATTGAGACCTAATCCAGGTAAAATCTTCAGGCGTATTTGCCAAACAGAGCGTTATTTTGCGAGGACGGTTTGGGGATATGCTTCCTGACATTCTGCTTTTCTAAAGCAGGAGTGCCTGAAAACAGAGCACGAGGAGGGTCAGCGGTTCGAGTTCACGGGTGCTCGTGTCCTCCAAACACGATGCGTTTTCCTGCCCTGCCCACTGGAGCTCCAGTGGACCCACAGAAGCAGCTGGTGGGAGATGTTTGCCCATAAAATAAACAGACCTGCCTCTGGCTTTGGGTGCTGAGTCATCCGACCCGAAAGCTGAAATCTTAAACACAAAGCTTCACAGTCCTCTTTTCGGGAGGGCGGCTTTTTCTTTTTATTTATGTTTTATTTTTTTTCCCCATGCTGGGAAATTTTAATATAAGATTGTGGTTTGTGTAACTTTTGTAAGGGGACAAAAATGCATGTTTGGCTATGGGTTTGGTAGTGATTAGAAATAATGGATTGAACAGCTCACTGGAGATCCCCGGCCTGTCAGTCACGGGACCTCAAAAGGTACCTGCTACCTGGGAAACTGTGGTAAATCCCAGAAGTCAAAATTATGCCTCAGGAAAACTCCCATGACTCAGAGTGTTAGAGAAAAAGAAGAATAAGTACTTGGGAATTAACTTAACTTATTAATTACATGTTTAGGTAAGGGAAAGGAGAAGGAAAAAGTATAAATGAAAACACGGTTAACGTGCTTTTATTTGATATTTGCTAAGTATCCAGAAGAATTTCATGGGTGAGAAGATGGAGCGAGTTCAACAAAAATAACCTGCCAGAGGATTTAAGAGCAGCTTGTCTCTAAGCCTCCTGAACTAACATATATTCTCATCTCAGGTTGCTTCAGTGGGAATCTGAGAGGAGATTTGTGTCACAATAAGGTTCTAGTAATCCAGAGAAACATTTGTTCACACGCTGTTATTTCTGCGCTATTGGAAAATTAACAAAGTTTAGCTAAAAGTTCACACCCGTCATTCCCCCTTTTCAAAAGGCAGCAGGGGGAGCGGTGCTGGAGGTGAAGGGATATTTCTATACTCTGTACCTTGTCACAGTAAACCTGAGAGGGGAAATACGATCAATGAAATAAAAAACCCACCCTGCAGCCCATTTAAGTGCTGAAGCCCATCAATAATATCTACTAAAGCAACTGGGCTCAATCAGGTGAACTCAGTACGTTGCACCACATAAACTGGTGACAAATTTGGCACACAGACGATGAAGGAAACCTCCCGTTCCCATCATAATTTCTTGAGTGCTCTTTGTGCTAGGAAGAAGAGACTGCAAAGGAACCTTCCACCCGGTCCCAAGTCCTGAAGCTGAGCAGAGAGCCCACCTCTCTGCTGGACCCTATGCAGAGGCCTGGGTGTGATGGGACCGGGGTGATGGGACGGGCTGTGTTCTGGGAGAGCGTAGGTTGACAGCTGGGCCAGGGAGGGAGCTGGAATCCAGTCTGTGTCCACAACTGATGTGGGCAAGTGACCCATAACTCACTCATGAGGTGGACAAAACTAACAGCACTTTAACAAGTTACAGTGCTGGAGAGGAAGAAGAAAATATTAAATCCTCAAGTCCAGGTATTAAACGAGCAAAAAATTAAGAGCATGTGCGATTGCTAGAAGGAACATCTGGAGGTCATTTAGTCCAACCTCCTCCTCAAAACAGGAACAACATTACTAGGTTTTGGAAGTGTCCCTGGATGGACCTTCCACAGCTTCTCTGTGCTCCAGCGCTTAATCCCTCTTATGGCAACATTTTTTTCCACACGCCTACTCAGACTTTCCCTTGCTGCAACTTGTCTCTCGCTGACAGCCCTTTTGCTGCACACCTCTGAGAAGCGCCTCTCTTCTCTGTAATTAGCCATTAGTTTGTTGAAGGAAGCAATTAGATTCCCTTTTGCCTTCTGTTCTCCTGGCTACAAAAACCTCTGCCCCCCCTCAGCACTTCTTCACCATCCCTGGGGTCCTCCACTGGGCTTGCTCCAGCTTACCAAGGTCCCTTTGCTGATGGAGGTCCCAGCTGGAGCTCCAGCTGCAGTTCACAGTTGGCTCTGTGGAGCCAACATATCTTCTGCGTTCAAAGGACCTCACTTGATGAGAATTTGTAGGTGGAAGAGCCACTATCAAGCCCCTCATGAGCTCCTTGCTGGCTCAGGGCTCTCTCCCTCCACCCTTCGATCTAACGGGATTCACCACTACGGGATGGAAAGAGCAGTCCCATCAGTGGGCTGGGAATGGGGTCAGGAGCAGCGTTTGCTGCCGCTGCAGGTGTGATAGCTGGGCAGGACACTTAAGGTTTTCTACTCACATGTGGAAAAGTAACGTTCTTCCAAACCTGGAGTTTGGTGTGAGAGGTAATAAATATAAGAAATTATTGCAAAGAAAATATTTTGGTATTGAAAAACTAAACATTTTAGCGTCTAACAGTCTAAATGACTCCATTGATCTCCTTCAGCTTTTATAAAACCATTCAGCCTTTCAAATCAAACCTCTGTTTACAATGGCAGTGTTGGAACTCCGGAGAACTTTGCCCTTGGGTGAGATGGTGATGTTGTGCACATCCCTTCAAAAGTGGCCACGGCTACGGAGCACGTGTGAGGCGAGAGCCTTGGCAGAGGACCTGGCACCGAGGATGCGTCAGTCAAAATGCAGCCCCGTCCAGCCTGGGATTAGCCAGGATTTCTGCGACACCACGCTCCGTGAACCAGGAGGGAAGGGCACGGACGGAGCGTTCGGCCGAGGGAGTGAGCTCTGCCCGTCGCCCTCCTCCATCACCCCTGCCCCGGCCCTTCGGAGCTCCGTGGGTGGCGGTGGGCGGAAGGAGGGCACAGGGGAGGCTTTATGCCCCCGCTCAAAACAGCTCGCTGGTATTCCAGCGCCTCAGCAAACATCTGAGGGAAAAGCCTGGGAGGAATCGCCTCACACTCCTCTGGGGAGGTGTGCGGGGACTGGGACGGAGGGGAGGGATGTCAGCGAGCTGCTGCCAGGGGCCCCAGCGTGGGTCTGGTGGGAGGTGGTGTCCGTGGAAGCCACACAGCTCCCTCACCCACCTCCTCGGCAGATTCATCTGCAGAGGTCGCTGTAGGTAGAGCGTTAATTCAGGATGGATCGAAGAAAGTCTGCTTTAGCAATTCTGAATTAGCCCCTTGAGTAGAAGATTTCACTGCCCAGAAAAGTTCTCTCCCTTAGTCATGATTAACATTGAATTATCTTGGATATTTAGCAATACACTGAATCAAAGGAAAAACAGCCATCTGATGTTATGTTTGAGCACGGGAGTTTTACCCAAAGCCCTGAACTCAGCCAGCAAACCAAGGACCAGCCTCCCAACGCCTTCAAATGTGACCATTGCTTAGAGTAACTTGTGTCTGGTTTTCTTTGCTCTGAAGATATTCAGAACACGGTCTTTTATCTGTCTTCCAAATGCCATATTCTTCACATTCTTTTGACCCACAATGAAAAACACGTATTTCCCCGTGGTACCTAGAAAAGTGCAGCTGCTTGTGGCTTACCTGCCCTGGCTGTTCGCAGGCTGTCTGGTATCTTGCTTGTTGGCATAATTCTTTTACTCTCTCATATTTTGGTAGTTGATTGGACTGCTGAGTGGTTTTGTTGGGTTCCTCCTTCTTGCGTAGAAATTTGCTTTAAAAAAAAAAAAAAAAAAGGTTGAATATTTTAGATACATCCTTCTAAAGTCTGGAGATGATGAATTTAACCAGAACAGCAAAGCTACTTGGAGATTTAATATCTTCTCAGGGAAAAAAAAGCACCCCACATTTCTGTTACTGATCTTCAGCATAGTGGAAAAAAGGCTCAGGTGATTTGCAGGAAATTACCCAAAGAGAAATCAGGGTTGCTGAAAAATGTCTGACTGACACTGTCCAGCACTAGTCAGATAGAAAAGTATGTTTTTTCACAGAGCAAAACACGCTGAAGCTGTACTTGCCTGGCTGAAAAGCCCAGCTGAAGGCACATGGGGCTTCCACACTCATTCATGTATATCTTCTATATTATATATATGTGCATGTGTCTTATGTGCGTTGTTTTGTGCTACATCACACAAGACTTCCTAAATCTGTGAAGCCATCAAGTGCTGCGAGGAAATTGCTGTAAAATTTTTAACCCAGAGAAAATTTTCACAGCAGTAATCGGCAAGGTGAGAGGCGTAAAGAGGTGCCAGGGAAAAGAGGAGCAGTTATGGTCATAAATCTCATTTACACACAAATCTTCTCTTAGCCAGGACAAAAATTAACAATGCTTCTGATATGCGATGGAAAACACAGCATCAGGCGGAGTCAGGTGATGACCTGACTGGGCACAAGCACAATGTTAGAGGCAGAGCAGGTACAGGCTGGGAGAGTCACCAGAAAAGTGCTCCCAAATTTCTTCAGAGCTTGGGAGCACAGCAGCTTACAAAACCACAGGTGGGGAACTAGGAAATGAGTCAGGCCTGTGAGTTTGCTTGCAAAATTTACTACTTCATTGACGATAAAAAGGAAGAGGAGGGAGCAGAAAGGAAAACGTGTACACGAGTGTTCCCAGCAGGCAGGCTCTCCCAAAACTCTCTCACCCCTAATAATTACCCTCTTTCCACCAGAAACGTGTCACGCCAAATTTTGGTCTTCTTGTTTGTTCGAAACCTGAAAGCGAAATAATAATATTTACTGTTGGTGTCTATGTATAGCACTGCCAGTGTTAACAATTTGTTCTTGAAAAAACCACACCTCTCAGATATATATATCTGAAATTTTATGGATGTGTTATTTAAGAGGCCCTTCAAATGGGAAAGCTGTGGTCGCTGGCATGACACAGCTCATTTCCACAGAGTCTCTTTTTCCACTCTGTTGTTGATTTACTTAGCTGTTTGCTTCTGAACTGGCTCAAAAAAAAACAATAAAAAAAAATAAAATGCTGGGACCCACCTGTTTCCTGGCCTGTCTAAATCCAGAAGCTTTAGGACAGATTTGCCATCCATATCTGGAGGCGTGTCAAGTCCTGCAATATCCAGAATTGTTGGAGCGAGGTCAATATTCAGGACTATCTGAGGCACTCTGCAAATCAACAGGAAAGGTCAGAGTTGGCACAGGTTCAACATGGAGGTCTCCACATTCTCTTGGAAATAGAACTGTAATTAATGTTGATCAGGGCTTTGAAGATGCAAAGCTCTACAGAAGCGCTAAGTTTAGAAGATCCCCTTTGAAGCTGACACCTCGGCAGGCGAGGCCAGTAGGGCAGACTGGCAGCACGAAGGAAAATCAAGCATAGTAAAAGGAGGAGGTGCCGCAGCCACGCTGCTCTTACCTCACCGGCAGTGATGGCATCAGGCCATCTGTTCTGCTAAAGCAGAAGTTGAGCAGCAAAGATGGGTACCTACTTTTTAAAAGCAAACCCCAAAGCTTAACCCTACAGGATTGCACATTATATGGTTATTTCATCTGTGCTATAAGTTACTAACAATACACAAACTGAAAGACGGAGCGCTTGACAAGACTCAATGCCTGACAAGACTCATTGCTGTGCAGTAAGGACACCCTCTATGGAACGAAGCTGGGCAGAGTGATAACTGTGGGCTCTTAGAAATGTTCTATATGAAGTTCAATAGCTGTGCTAGAGACAAAAGCGAACGTACACTGATCCTGGCTCTACGCTGGGGCCACGGATAAAGAAAGGAACTCGAATATCGAAGTCGTACGGCATTGACTTCCCCTTGACCAGCCCGAACTGCCCGATGTGGTAACCATGGTCAGCGGTGTAAATGATGTAGGTGTTCTCCAGTTCTCCCATCTCGGCAAGCATGTGGTATAACTGCAACACAGCACAGGAAAAAATCCTCCATTAAATGTGGCAAAACATGTCTTGCGCGTAATCTTGTGTAACCAGCGTTTTACTCCTGAAATTCACAGAGCCAAACACGACATCGATGAGGTGGTTGAAACAGATGTTCTGGGGATGGATATTTTTACATCTTGCCTTTACTGTGCTGCTGAAAATATCAACTTACATGCTCAATTTCACACTTGACAGAGGAGCAAAATAAACAACCAGAAAATTAGAAGAGTAAAATAAGGCAACACTGGTGTAGTCGCATCAGTGTGTCCAAAACCGCCAACACAGCCTGGAAAACACGTCTGCTCCAGCTTTAGGGCAATGAATTGGTACTCAGGTTTGCTTTATTGTGTTACTCTACAACTCTCTCATTCTTACGGCTGTGGGCTTGGGAAAAGGCTGTAAATTTTTATTAACGTTTAAAGAGATCTCTCTGGGGGAAGATCTTTGGTCATGGAACAAAAAGTCCCATCACGTGCACATCTGTGTCCGTCGGCGTGTAGACGCGGGTGACACAGCTCCTGTTAGTACCAGGCTTTACATCGGGACCAGTGACTTTCTGCTTTTCAAAACCACCTCGTTTTATTCACTCAGCAATTAAAAGAAGCAAGTGAGGACCTCAGCACCGTGCTGCAGCAAACCAGAATTATTTCTGCTGGGGATATTTGGAGTAATTCTTTGCAGCCCAAGGGCTTTCCCCAGGCTGTGGTTGGTGAAGGTAAAGAAGGAATTAATTTAATTTTGTGAACGATCAGTACAATTGTATTCACAGTGGTTTCTGTACTCACTCTTTCCATAGAGTCGTCCACCGACATCAGGGTCTGAAGCCTCTTGCGCTGCAAGACGTTGGTAAATTCCATGTGGATGGGCAGCATGGGCCCCGTGTACTGCATGATCCAGTGCTTGTCCATGTTGGGTGCATAGTTATAACTGGGGGTGCTGGGAGGGAAAGAAAAAGCCTGAGAAGTCGCGCGGCACCACAGGCATCAGGGGAAGGGGGGAACTCCTCTAACACGGGAATAGCCAACAAACAGTTAAATCAAATTCCATGTGGTGCCTGGCATTTCTAACGTCACATATCAACAAACTTCATGTCAGTGGCTTCCAAGCTTTGGTGCTTCATGCATCCCTTCCTCAAAATTTGTTAACCACATGCTCTCTGTGCTGTCTTTTGGGCTCAAAGACCACTACCAGATCCATGTTAATATTTGGGATACATCAAAATGAATCTGTAATGAATAAAAATCTTAATCTGAATGGTGCATCCCATAAGGATAAGCAGGAAAATCAAGTCAGAGCCCAAAGATGACTGTGTCCCCTTAGCACTAGGGTAAATCACCCTGAGACTGCCAGTGGGAAATGACCTTTATATTAGCAAAAGTTAAATGAAACTCACAAGGAAGATATTTTCTCGAGGGATTAAGAAATTCAGTCAGTACTAGGAACAGCAACACGGCATTATCGCTTCTCAAGATGCCCCAAAGAGCGAAAGCCCTGACTTTTCTCCCTTCCCCACCACCCGAGGTGAGTGCAGACTCTGCCAGGGCCTCGAGCACATCCCCTGGGGGCTGGATTTATTTCCTAAACACTGCTTTGCGGTGCTGTTTTCCAATGTGAATGCAAAGCTCAGTGTATTTCCAGCATAACATGAACCATGACAAGGATACTGAGCACACGCTACTGTCAATACTTCTACTGAGAAGTATGCTACCACCGAATTCATTGAGCCCAGAAGCCCAGCTCTCTAGGCGGTTGGCTGGCCAGCAGACCCCAGTAGCTGGACCAACGGAGCCTTCAACCTTGCAGAAGCGAGCGTTAGGAGTGTTGGTGACCTATCAGGTATTAGACACGCTGACAGAGAAGAAGGATACTCCCAGAGCAAGCTTTCCTCTGTTTTTTTGGCGGTTTGTCAAACGAGATGTTTTCCCATGAAAGAGCTCCTTTTTGATTAATCAGCATTTTCCAGCAAACCCTGTGGTTTTTTTCCAGTGGACTCCTGCGTGCCCGCGCCATAGAGGGATGAGGTGGCTGTGACGGCCGACTGCGGTGCCAGGAAGGAGAGCCAGCTGCTGAGGCAGGCTCTGGTCTCCTGTTCCCAGCCCATTGTCAGAAGCCTCCTCCGCATAATGGATAGTCACTAAAAGCAGCACTCAAGGGTTGTGCAGGGGGGTTAAAACCTTTCACAGACACTTTCCCAAATGCATTTTGAATTCTCTGGGTGAGAAAAGCAGCGGGCAGAGAGCGGGCTGAATTTTCCTCCCAGACAATTTCAAGGCACGGGACCCTCTGTAAAATATCCAGTGCCAGCGGCTGATGGAGAAACCTGAAATGGGGTCCAAGGTAGAGGGGAAAGAGCACTAGGGAACAGATGGAAAGGAAACCGCAACTGCCACAACTTGTCCGTGTTCCCTGCACTCCCCTTTGTGCTGTGCCTTGCAGAAACCCCCCGGAGTGGCCCTGCTTGCCAGGCACAAGGCCTGAACTGGCCCTCAGATCTGCCAAACTTCTTTTTGTGGGTAAAAAATCCCCCAAACAAACGCAACAGAGGTGAATTCTGGGGAGAACATTGCTGATTTCTGAACACCTTTTTCCAACTAGACAGACCTCTTTCCTGTCAGTGATAACTGTTTATTATCACAACATTTTTTTCTGGAAGCCGTAGGAGGTATCAACTAAACCTTCAGCTGCTATAAGCCCCTGAAAGTTATCACAGCATAGTCTGTCACTGTTTATTCTTTCATTTTTGGGAACAGCTCTGCTCTGTATTGACAAGTGCTGCTGTAAAGTAGCACCAACATCTATCTACATTTCCTTGATTCCTCTTAGCACAGAGAATATAAGACTGAAGAAATGTACTGTGTCTTCTCTTGCCTCTCCTCAACCATGGAGACTCTCTTGTCTTGGGCATGTTTGCTGATCCATGACCAGCAGACAGTGCCAGGTACTGCACTATTTTTGGGTTGCCCATGGTCTCTAAGTCTGGCAAGGTCTTTGCTGGGCAAACAGTAAGGAGCAGTTTCTGATTTCAAGGTCATTTTTGGTAGTCGATCAGCAAATAGTAAAGCACTTAAACTTCTGAATGTGTGCCCAGAGACTGACTGAGAGTTCATTTTACATGTTACAAAAAGAGAGAACATCAAAAAGTGCTCCCCTTCGTGTAGGTCGATTCTACATGACCAGCAACACACCACGTGAATATTAAATCTGTTGAGAGGGTAAGGACTGAGAGAGTAGATGATTACTCAAGTAAAAAGGCACAGTATTTGTCATTCTTGTAGGCTACACCAGCTTGGGCAAATCTAGATCACTCAGTTGTTCACTTACATCTCTCCAACACATACTGCGCAGAGCTTACTGCTCGGAGACTTCTTGGCTCTCCGTGACAGGTCTGTTCTGGCAGCAGGCAGGACACAGCAAGATGTCAGGTTCATAAAATTTCAAACCTATACTCCCAGTTTAACGAAGCAAAAAAAAAATATCCCATATCCCAAATACTTAACAGTAACAAATGCTGAACCCAGTCAGGCACTTTCCCATAAACAGATTCTCAGAATGAGAACAATAATTCACCCTGAGATTTCATAATAACTCACTTACACAAATAAATTTACAGAGAAATCATCCTATTTCATGCGCACAGTTGCAAAACCCCCCCAGATAAATCAGCATTAGCCTTCTCCAGCCTTAGACTGCAGCCTCCTCAGGAAAGGACTGAGCTGCGGGGTGGGTTCTGTCAGCGTTCAGTGTCTCGGCACCGCTGGGCATCGCTTTGCTCATACTACACCCCACGGGAATTGCCTCCACCGTGTATTTACTGACTGTCAACTACAACAGGAAAGCCCACAGTGGGGACACCAAACTGTTCCGTAGGTTATATGGAAGGAGGAAGTATCTGTAAGCACCAGTGCAGTTTTCTCTTTAACGAAAGATCCGCTATGAAATCCATCGTTCGTTTCTCTGTGAGGATCAGTTCAAATAGATACTTACAGATACGTTGGGAGAAAAGGAAATACCGGTGTTCAGCTTTGTGGCCTGAATCCAACAGTCCTCAATAACCTTTGGTTGCATCAGCAATCAGCGTTTCCTATCATACATTTTAATCACTCTTGCTAACAAGATATTTACTATATTTGTATATTTGAATTTTAACTTCAAGCTAGAGAATGCACCTTACTTGTCTTCTCAGGTACCACAGTAACTTTGAGCTAGAAAATAAATAAAAACCCCCATTAACCCAAAGCAAGGGATGCTTGTCCTTGAGGAGCTATTGAAATGGGGTCCTCAAAGAGCAAATCCTTCAGAAATGAATTAGTGTCTTCTACCAGGGACTGAGCTGCTTTCTGCGTGATATTCAGTGGAGCAAAAGGCAAACAGAATTCCGTGCAGCTTCAAATTAGCATTTGTTTTCTAAACATTTGATCTGAACAGATACATTTCCATTGGGGATGGGTTAACACAGAGAGAAACAAACACATTTACAAACAGTTGTTCAATTGCTGGTACTAAACATCTGCGCTTGCCTCTGTTTGCAATCTCCCAACTCCCTCCTGCTTTTACTCAGAAAAAGAAAATTATAGTCACAAAAACAAGGCCTAAAAATGTTGATTGTGGATAATTCCACAGAGTTCTCAGGGGTTTTTATCCCCAAAGTGTTTGGCTGGTCTTCTGTTTGGATTGGGAGTCCTCCAGTTAATGAAAATAGTACAGCACTTATATGCCCCAGGAACAGTTTAGTTTCATAAAAATTAAAGTCAACAACATTTTAAAATAATACCTATGGCAAAACTCATTGTGAAAAGTGAATAGTTTCCGTAGAAAAGTAACACCTATATTATTCTTTGAAATATGATTAGCAACCATTGCGTAAGTGGCTGTGTTTCTTCAGATAAAGAGTAAATACAGGAAGGAAGCAAATCCTTTGTTTCCAGGGAAAGGAGACTTCCAGGTTTAGACACTGTTCTTGGAAAGAAGGAAGCCTGTGCTCTGGGCAAATTAAAAGCCAGAAAGACATGACCAGTGGCACCGTCAGAATTCATGTGAAGCTGAATTTCACCTTTCTGAGTCTACTTTTGCCGCCTTTTAAGAAGGAGTTTTTTAAACACAGGGATATTTATATAACTAGGGACATGAGGTATGAAAGTTTCACTCCTGGCATGTAGCACAACTGCTGTTATTTCAAAATAAAGAAGAAAAAAAAGAGTTGTTACCTGTTAAATGTAACACCTTTTTATTTTAGGGAAAATTACTTGCTGCTGCTGCAGAAGTTAATTGTGTAACTACAATCTTACCTCATTTCTGTATTGCAAGGGTTCTTCTAGTCCTATTTGAAATCGCACTCTAAGGAGAAAGCATCCCCACTACAAGACATGCCATCATAAGGGGCAGGTGTCTGAGACCCAGCCTCAGCGAGCAGAAGACACCCCGAACACAGCCTCCTGCCCCCCAGCTAGCCATGAAGGCAGCTCTGGGCATCAGGAGGTGCAGCAGCAGCGTTGCTCCTCATGCTTCACCAACACACAGCCCCTGCTGCCGCCAGACCAGGTCGCTCACCACCTTCTATATGAGTTTTAGACAGAAATGTAAAGCTCTGCCTTGCCTATCGTCTACCTTTCCTTGTGTTATTTTGAGAAGCTTTCTAATCTCCTCCCAGAAACCATTTCTAGCTGCTCCTCCTAAGATATGTAGCCTGGTAGTGGGAGGGCTCCCAGGTAACCACACAATCCGGCTGTCGGTCTGGCAGTATTTCAGATTTCCTTTTTCTACATTCTTCAGTATGTAGAAAAACCTGCCTCCTGCAGATTTTTGCTTCTAATGTTTGTTTCCTTGACAGCTTATAAAGAGCTTAGGTCTGATTGTGAGGTCCCCTAAGACTGGCTCACACTAGAAGTCGAAGCGCTGGTGGCCCTGAGCAAGACTGAGAATTGAGGCTTTCCTTAGAGTATCTTTTCAGTCAGAGTTCTCCTCCTCAGCTGTCTGATGGAACAAGATTCCCCTGTAACAGCTGCCAGGAACACCAGAGAGCCACCTCTTGTGTAAGAACTTCATATTTACCAACAACACTTCCAAAGGTCTAGCTACCCCACTCCCCAACAGATGATGTTCATTCCCACAGCAAAGGTCTAGGTACTGCTTTCATCTAGATCATCTTCTCTAGTCCCATTTTCTGCTGCAGAAAGAACTCCTGGGCATAGCTAGAGCATGACTTATTTTCAGAGAATATTTCATTCATTATGGTGATGGAAGCCAGCATAAAATATTTTTAGGTGTCAGAAGTAGGACATATTCTAAGGAGAGGTGGGAGAGTAGGAGGGGGAACAGATGCTTAAAAACAATAGAGTGTCTGCTGCTTCCAGTATGATACAGTCTGGGTTTCCTGTTAAACTGGAGCTAATGAGAATTAATAGGGATCACTTAAAATTAATGATTAAACAGTGCACACATCGTTACCTTTCCTGTCCCTGTAAGACCTTTCTTGTCACTCCCGCAGGATGTTTGTGCTGAGGAGGACAGGTCTGCGAGGCAATGGTGGTAGGTAATTCTTCCTTTCCTTGTTGGCTTGGATGGGCTTTTTCATAAATCTTACAGACTTTGTGGCTGCGTTTTGTTTGGCTGCGGAAATGAGACTGACAGATGCCCACAGTTGAGGGCAGAACTCTCCCTGCAATGTCTCATGCTGTAGCCACTCCTCTCTTCATGTATGCAAGTGGAAAACTTCTGGACAAACTTTTGGGATGTGTTTTTGGGTTTTTTTTTTAATTTCTAAAGGTAGTATTTCAAACAAATGACGGGCACTTTATCAGCAAAGGAATGTCACATAATTTAAGGGCCTGCTTCCGCTGCTGTCCTTCCAAGCAAAGCTTCCCCTCCTACGTGGGTGACAGGCTCTGGTAGTCCTCGGTTAGTGGGTATAACCTTCCCTCTCAGCTTGTAAAGCCAGCAAGCAGCTTTTGACCCTATTTCCCTTCTTTGTTGGAGGGAGGCGTTACAGTAACATGATACAGCAACTACATTTTTAAAAACAAAATCCAAGGTCAGATGGCTGTCACCCAAGGTCGGAGAGAAAGAGATTCAAACGGTGCTTGACCACCAAGGAAGAAAACCTAAGGGTTAAACGTTCAAATTGCACAAACCTTGGCAGGAGGGATTTTATTGTTCTTGTACTGTTTTCACAAGGAGCACCAAGTATTTCTGTGAGAACTGAACTTCTTGTATCCTTTAGGGCACAGTGCTAACAGTTTTGCTAGAGAAATCAGTTATTTGGGGGCTTCAGCCACCCAAACTGGCAGTTTATCTCCAACTCATCTCATTTCTTAGCCTGCAGCCTGAGCTCTAACACACACAGTCAGTCAGTGCAATAAGAAACACACAATGACCCAGCAAGGATCTCTTGAGGTCACCAGAGAAAAAACTCTTTGCCAGAAGGTTGCCAAGAAGTCAACAACACCCGAAGGTGAGAAGAAGCGCAGCTGAGCCTCCTATTCTGGGCTATCACACAAGTAGCCCAGCAGAGCTACGTATTTAGACCTCAGGAATCCAGGCAAATAAAAATGAATTTACACCAGTACTCAAATGAACCCTGCAAACTGGTAACTAGAATCTTCACTTGGCTTTGCAGGTGACATGCTACCTGCATAAGGTGGAGAGGCAGTTAAAATTCTGGAGACTGCCTAAGCTCATTGATTTGAGCAGCAGGAGCTAGGAAACAAGAAGGAGGCAGAAAACACCAAGCAGCAGGAAGTGTCAGGAGCACTCTAAAGTCAGGCAAGTTCCTACAAGCACTCTTTTACCAGAAAACAGTGAGCGTGGAGCTTAAAATGAGCTGCTCTGGCCTGGGGAGAGGTCGGTTGAGGTGCAACGATTCAGTGCCGACGGTCCAGACGCAGCCCCCGCAGCCGAGCGGAAGCAGCGTGGGTCCTGCCCTCAGATGATGGATGGTCTCCCCCCAGCAGACAGGCTGCCCTGCCCGGGGCCAGGCAATCTGTGCCCTTCACGGGGAGCAATCCGCTGAACCCAGCGAGGACAGACAGAACTCGCTTGCTGTGACCAGAGGTGACTGAAAGAAGACTTGGGGAGGTCCATTAAATTTGATGCCATGACTAATCATTATTCCTCCCAGGATGGGAAGAAGCGGGCACCGGTGGCCCGGGTAAGCTCCAGGTTTAGAAGGAAAGAAAAGGTGGGTCTTTGGCCCTTCTGTGTGGGGTGGCACTGGAATTTGTTGCTGCAAGGTGGTGGGGCTGCTACCGCACTTCAAAAAGAGACCACAGACTGAGGCAAAGAGAATGGGGCACAGGGGCCTGAATGCTTCACCGGAACTGGTGGTTTTCAGAAGCTGGAAAAACAGGGGAACAGAATGTATCTTCTTCTTTTTTTTTTTTTTTTCCTCCCTTCCCTAAGCATTCCCTGCTCCTTTCTACTGGAGCATATAATTCAGGATACTGAGTTAGAAAGTTCTCTTGTAAAACCTGCCATATCAGGTTGTTTATGTTCATGTCCATCTTATTTTAGCTCTAGGACATAAAAAAGATTATAACGATTCTTCAGGATGATTACTTGAGAACCAATTTCAAGTGAATATTTACAAACCAAAATCTCAATCTGCAAAACATTGCTGACTGGTTTGCATTACTTGCAAACTCTAGTTTCAGGAATGTGAGATTGTTGGGAGTGTAGGATTAAAAATACATAGTTAAGAATGTAAGATCAAAGGAAGTGGCATATGTAGAAAGTAGCAGCCAATAAGAGGATAAAAATATACACGCTAACAAATATTTAACCATGTGCCATGACCAGCAAATCTCTTTCTAGCCCCAGCTAGTGACCGGTTTACTCATGTGGTTTACACAAGAACCACTTCTCCTTGCACTTTTGAAGCAGTTAATGCACCTACAAACCCCACCCCTGCGTCTGAGCTGCTGCGCAGTGACCAAAATGCAGTTTGTAGACCAAGGAGCTTTTCCACTGTGTGATGAAGCTTTTTCCTCCTCATTTTCAGAGGCCAAATCAATGTACAATCCAGCTAAAAAATTTCAGTTTCTGTGTGGAAAGAGGTGCAAAGATCGTGATCAAGCACAGATGGAAAGGGTGGTCTCCATGCCCACAGTAGACAGAAGAGCAGTGAAAAGTTTCCATAACACCTCGCTATGAGGAAAAGGACCCAGAATATTCTAGGTAAAAAGCAAGATGTGGAATCCAGGACTATCCTCAGGTTTTTACCTGGAGCTGGTTTCAGTTCTAGAAACTTTTTTTAAATTTTTATTTATTATGGTGTGATCAGCAGAAAAGATGAAGCATGCTATTTAGGAATGCAGTCTAATAGGCTACCTTTGGGAATCTGCCAGTATCTAGTCTATAAACAAACCTGGAGCTCTCAAAAGCTACCAAAGGGTGTTTTTCCTCTCAGTGCCCTCAGTCAGAGCCCGGGAGGCGCATAGCTTAGAGGAAGGCAAAGGAAGCAATATCTTTCCAACAGATCCTGACCTGTGTCTACATATTTTCAGGGTATTGTAAGCAGCTGCCCTTACAAAGCCAAATACTGACCTTTTAATCTCCACAACTTCCCAGGAGGAAAAGAGCTTCTCTCTGCCATAATAACGGTCAGAGCTGTTGCTCTCCCCTCCCCAAAAGCAGCAAAGCACCGCCACGGAAACAAGCAAATGCTCTCTGCTTACTGTGAGCTCCTTGCCTTTGAATTCTCTGGTCCCACAATGTCCCCGTAAACAAGCTCCTCACAAGGAGCAGCGACGAGGAGTTAGACTTACATATGCTGCGAAGCGTTGGGGTAGAGCTGGGAGAACTGCGGTGCCGAGTCCTCGGGGCCGTGGGGGGCGGCGTGGCTGATGACCATCATGATGGGCCTATGGGGGTAGATCCTCTTAGACATCCTGAAGTAATTAATGCTCTCATTAGTGATTAGGTCTGTGAAGTAGTCCTGGAACGTAATGATTCACACAAAGCAGAAGTTACAAAGTGCGTGATTAATTAGATCACATACGTATCACGTGTCCTCATTACAGCTCGGATCAGGAGATAGAAATGCACCCATCAAAGAGCTGCGTGAGTTGAGGAAGCGCAGGGGACACCCAGCAGCAAGTACTGGCTTAAGCAGGTGATGCCATGTAAAATGAGACAGTATTTTGCAAATCAGATACAACAGAGGGCATTAAGTAAACACGATTGCGACGCTAAGTAAAATTGAAAATGACAGACTGCACTGACAAAAATGTGTTTCTTGAATTTCACTTGTAAAACATTTTCACAAGGTAATGGCTCCTAACGGCAAGAAATCACTGACTCTTACGTTGGTTTTCTGTTTGTATAAACATTCCTTGCATGTTCTTTATTCAGAGTATTCTTTTGCATATATACAAAAAGAAAGCGCCATCAGATTGCAAAAATCTTTGTCGAAGACCTTGCAAATGTGGACCCAGGGAGCAGAGGGATTCCTGCAGGCTCTGCTCCTGTAATTGTTTGACTTTAAGCAGCGCAGCTGCTGAGATGAAGGTTGTGACTCGCTAATAAACTGGCTTAACCCACAGCCAAGGTGGCAAATGGAAGCTTACGAGGGGAAGGGAGGAAATGGAACTAAGGAGAAAAAAAAAAAAAGATGAAAACTTAAATTAAACCACCTGCCACCTTGGAACAGTCGCCGTTGGCCTGGAGCTCTAGCGCCAGCTTCATTGAGAAAGCGCCGAGACAACGTTTGCAATTCCCAGCACTTCCAGGCGTGACTAATCAGATGTCGCAGAGCCCAGGCCCCGGACAGCTGCAAAAGCAGAGCCTGAGGGACAAGGTCTGCGTCGCGCGGCGGTGCCGGGACAGGCCAGCTGGCCGGGACCTCCTCGCTCCTGTCCCCCCTGCCCCATCCCCTCTCCCGGAGCGCAGCCGGCAGCTCTGGGCTGCCTCAGGCCCCGCAGGGGTGTGGAAGGGGCAACGAGAGGGCTTTTGGGCTCCAGAACGGGCACTGAGTGCAGGGCACCAGGGCTGGGATTGCTTGTGGGTTTGAGCCCCGTTTGGGGGGAACGCTGTCCCACAGCACCCGCCCTCCTCCTCGCTCCCTATTTCCTCTGGCTGTGTACGCAGGGTGGGCAAGGAATGCACTACTAACCGATACTCTCCACTTTCTATTTTTCTTTTTTTTCACTCTATATAAATATACAATCAGTATCATGTAATTTCTACGGGTGGGGAAATCAGAAACAGGCATCGTGAGCTTCCAATAAAATCTCATTACATGGGTCAGAAACCACAGCTGCAACATCTGTATCATCTTCCACGAGCTACGCTCCAAGGAAATTCCAGCTCTCGCTCTTTGCGGGCTGGAAAATCTGCGACCCGCGCTCCTCAGCCTTCCCGAGAAACTTCATGGTGGCGGGCAGGGCACCGGGGCTTGCTTTCCACACGCTGCCAAGAGCGCAGACGAGCTCTGGAGCCGTGTTCTCGCCCTTATCTGCTCGCACAGCCCGATTCCGGGTGCGCTCTGTTTAACGGGAAGCAATTTCAGCCAAGGGTGGTTCTTGTGTGGGTAATAGCTGGCAACACTCTGCTAACTTTAACGTTCAGCAGTGCACGGGGTGCAATTATTTTGCAGAAAGCTCGTTATTTACTGCTTCCATCTGCCACTGAACCTTCGCTTTATAACTGAGAGAGGGAGGGAGGAACCACCTCCTTCTGCTGGGATCCCTCCCTCCACTGGAATCATCTCCTTTCCATCACAAAATTCATGTTCTCGCTTGGAAATTGATCTGCGACATCTCAAATTTCTTGGCTGAAGTTGGTTCATTAATTAATTAACTGGTGAATCCGTTATGCAGAAGCTATTTTTATATGGATTAACGATGTGTCTGGAACATACCTTTGCATAATCAAATCCGTGCTTCTCTTTGTTACCATTGCGAGAAATGGTGTAATTATAGAAGCGAGAGTTCTTCACTAATCCGACCCACTCTCTCCACCCAGGAGGGATGTAGCTGCCATTGTATTCATTGAGGTATTTCCCAAAAAAAGCTGTGAAAGTGAAAAAAAACAAAACCACACACACATGAGGCTTTGCAATCTGTCATCCAAGTCTTTCAATCTCTGTCAAAAGCACGTGTGAATGAAGGTAAAATGGGTTAGAATGAGTCAGAGCTGAGTCATCAAAAATCTTTTTATACCTTAGAGGGTCTTGAAATTAAAGTCAGTTATTTCCAGTGGTTCTGTGAGAGTTGAAAGCCTTCCTGACTTTGGGTTTTCTCCTTAATCTTTTGGAATCTAATGCTCACATGAAATATTTTCAATTTTTTTTTTCAGAACAAGTGTTTCTCTCAGTTTCCACTTGAAAACAGAGTTAAAACTCAGCACCCAAAGGAAATACCTGAGAAACACCTTGTAGTTTAAGCAAGTCCTGTGATGTTTTGGAGCTTGGCTTCTGACTTTTGAAAGTTTGGGCTTGGCAACCTGGCTACGTCTGCTGGTTTGATAAGCAGCTTGGTCTGGGAAGTCCAAGATCTCCATCCCACGGGGCCACGTTTGGGTAGAGCGAGAGGAGTCCCCACCCTGCTTTGCTGCCACTGCTCCTTTTAAGGCAAAACTAACAGAGAGACAAAGACTTGAAGGTCAAGCACCTCCACCTGGCCTGACAAACCAAGCGTGCTTTTTCCTTTAGGTCCAGGTGACAAGTCAGAGCCCGCTCAGGCCGAAACTTCCAGACTTTGCCGCCGGGCCCAGGAGGGTTTGCAGGTGCTCCTGCCAATTCCTCTGGAGGGAAGTGAAAAGAAAAACAATCTGCAATGGGCTCCAGGCTACCTGGGAGCTGGGAATTGCTTAGGCCAAAGGTGCACAGACACCAAAGGCAGGCAAACGGGCTCGGGGAGGGAGGATCAACGTCGGCAGGACACCTTGGCAAAGGCGGCTGGGTTGCTTCCAGGGACAGATAGCTATGGAAGCACCTCAGCTGCTCCTACACGGCCATAAAAAGGTGGGTTTGGATGGCTCTGCCCTGTTTTTCCACCTCGCTGCTGCCCCGACAGGGAGCTGCTGCCCAGCATCGCCTCCTCGGCTGGGCTTTGGGGCACGTGACAAACCCCCTACGTGTTTCCTACTAGGGGATGAAGTCACTTCAGAAAACCTCACATTCAACCTAGACACATCCAGTCTAACCAAGAAAGCGCTTTGGTGGAAAGGCTTAAATCATTCAGATCCGACTGATGTGGGCATGGTGAACTTCCCAGGAAAAGTGGTGGAAAAATCAAAATGTTCGTAATTAAAACTTGCCTGAGGCAACATAAATACGGCGCAATCAAATCATAGAGCTTCTAGATGTCACTAACCAGAGGTTACAGCCATGTGCAACTTTGCTTTCCTACACCACGTGGAATGTGACAGATAAACAAAAGTCCTGCAGACACTAGACCAGGCTTCCAGCACTTCCTCCCACAAACACCAAGAAAGCAACTCAGCCTCCCTCTTTTTTCTCCTGAGGCCAACCAGAAGTCAAGACTCCTGAGGTGAAGAGGATGACTGTGGGGAGGGAATATGTACCCAGAACCGTTGGCTCCCTGAATGGGGACCAAACCTCTCTTCTAAGGCAGCCAGACTGGGTTAAACTCCCAGGGAGTCAGATGTCCAGGGAAAGTGCAGCGGTAAAGGCCGAAACACTGTGGGAAAGGAAGCCAAGGGAGGAGTAGAAGGGGAAGAGAAGTGAGAGAGAGACAACAGTGAAGAAAATTATGGGAGAGTGACGTGACCGAGAGAGAGGAAGCATTACAGAGCCAAGCAAAATCAAGGACAGTCTGTGGTTACAGGGGAGACCTGAGGTCAGCCCTCCTGAATGCCACCCCAGATCCACCAGCAGCTCCTGCGTGACCTTGGTTGTGAAGGACTCCGCTGCCAACCTGCCTCCCACAGAGATCAGAGGCTTTCGAGCTGTGAAATGGAACTTGTGGCCATTTATCACATAGGACGGTTTGATGGCCCCACCTATAATTAAGATTAACTCATACTGAGACCTGGGCTCTGCTCTTTACCATCTTGCCAAACTTCAGTCATTAGTGACGATGGTTTCCATGCCATGTGACTCAGGTTGGGCTTTGCTCTGTGGAATGTTTTAGCCAAACAGTGCAGCAACTTCCAAGAAAAAAGCTAGGAAAAAAAATAAATGGGTTTGCCCATTTAGAAATCATTGGGAAATTTTTCTGTAAGAAGCTGTAGTGTCTCTTGGTGTTGATGTAGTGCCTTTGGAAAGACAGAGGTGGCTACAAAACTCTGTCTCAAAACGGCCAGGCTCTGAAAAACTATGAAAAACTATCACACCCCTGATCAGGAAAGACTTGCTACAGCTTCTCAGTTTAATGTCATCACAGGGGGTTCCTTTACGAACCTGCTAAAGCCCCCACGGTTTTGGTTTTGGCACATAAAATCCACACCAGTCAGCTGCTTCCTCTCCTCTCTCTTCCGATACTCGGGCATTACCCAAGAGAAAGCCACCAGCAAAAACTGCAGAGGTGAAATGACCTGGGGCACAGGGATGAGAAAAGATAAACTGAATTTATCTGAAGGAAAGGGAGGCTTGGAGCTGGTGGGGGCCAATCCACCCTGGAATTTCCTTGCTTTAGATTACTCAATTTTCCAACCTTAATACTGTTTTGTTAGCTCCCCTTTGGCCCCCTGAACCCCATATTTCGGTGCACGTTATGAGACTTGGGACTGACAGCCTGAACCATTCACCTTTGTGTTGGCAATGATTTAGTATTTTATCATACAAATAATCTTGGAGCTGTCAAGCTTTAAGCAGCTCCTTGAGTGACAGTTTGCAGAAATAGATGTTTCCCCCATTGCAGAACCAAGAGGTTCCCACGTCAGAAGCGCGGCAAAGCCCCGAACGCCGGTAGGAGCAGCGGTGGCCGCGATAATGGATCACATTTGCCAAATTGCTTTTACCCAGAGTGATTTGTTGGTCAAAAGCTCAGGAGGATATGAGTAATTAGGGAAAAGCCAGGCTTTTACTGAAAGACAAGAATTTGGTCCCTTCACCGTGGGATTTTCTGAGCACCACTCACATAGGACAGGGCAAGAGAGTCAGAGCTGGAGCCCAGCGCCAGCAGTTAGCGTTTGGCTCTTCACACTCCGAATGAGGATGAGTGATGGAGTAAAAGGAGAGCTCAGCGGTGACTGTGGGGCCAAAAAATCATCAGCAAGTCATCGCGACAGGTGGCTGTTTTATTAAGCAGAGGCTTCTAAACTGTGAAAGTGCTGTGGAATGGCCTGGGAGCCGACACCATGATGTGCAAATGTCCTTGCTGGATCTTCACGTTCTTGGAGAGTCGACCCACATCCTTAACTTTGCTGTAGCGCAACACTTGCTGAGCTGCCCAAGCCTGAGCTCTGACTGGGAACGCTCAGCTTGAGAAGCTGCTTGTACTCAGCAGTTCCAGGGTCTGGGAAGCCATTTCTGCTTGTAATTAAGAAAACGGGGATTATGACTCAATGGGTAAAAGCCTCATTAAAAAGCAAAGCCATTTCAAGGGACATCTTTTCACTATTGCCTGTGATGGCCCCCCCAGGGATAGTGGGGAAGATAAATGCTGATTTTTGCATTCTAATAAGACAAGTTTTTATCTGCATTCTGGCAGTTTTGCTAACTGTTCCCAGGACGCACTGTGATATTTAATCACACATAGAGCAGCTTAGTCTATCAGAATCATTGTTCTCTGTACGGGTGTGCTCCATTCAATTGGAGCAGACACCACCAGACGGCACGGTGAACGGTTGCACCGACAGCTGCAAAACACGGGCTTTCAGGACCTAACACAAACTGGTGCCTTAATACGAAGTTGTGCTTCCCCTTTAGCAATTAGCTAATGATTTCTGAACCAGGCTGAGAGATCCAAGGGTTTGCAGTGGGTGCAAGACAAGGAGAATTTGACCCAGGGGATCGCTGGAATTTGGAGCCAGGGTATTTATAGCTGAAGCAACTCAAATTCTCATAATTCCCAGTACCTTTTCCCCCTTGGTATTTTCCACAAGCCTTTCTGACTAACTTTTAGAGTGTTACACAATAGAATTTATCCCCTAACTCCTGCTGGTGTTACTGGATTAGCACACAGGTGAACTGGGCTGCATCTGCTGCCAAGACATCTCTGCACTTCGACGGATCAAAGGACGAGCAGCGTGCTCTACACCTTCGCTATTTGTCGAGGCTTACAGGAACGTTTCCGATTTAAAACAAACCCCAGCCCCTAAAAGGGCGCTGCAGGAAGGTTTAGTCACCGTGACCCAGACAAGAGCCGTGAGTAGACAGCCCACTTCCTTCAGCAAAGCCAGGAAACCGCTCCCAGGAGCTGCGAAGCGCTGGGTATGTGACACCTCAAGGCTGCACGCAGCGATCTGGGCTTCTGGGGATGAAGCCTAACAAAACTGCAGCTTCCGGGTTATTCCAGTAAATTCCTCCTGGCTTTCTTCCCATTATGCAAGACTCAAACCTGAGAAGTTTGGGTTTTCCCCTTCTGTTGAAAACCTACAGAGGATTAGCGTACAGCATCATTAAAGCGCAGAAAGCCCATTTGGCTTGCCAGCACTGCCTGGGAAATGGAGCAAGCACTGTCCTGAAAACGCCCCAAAAGTGAGGCACCAAGATATTATCCTTCAGCCAGACCAAAGTCACGCAGGAAGCCGGTGGCATTGCCAAGAATATTATTCAGACTTCGCAGTTCTCAGTCCTGTAACTCAACCACAGCAGCAAACCTCGGGCTTTCAACTCTTTCTGGAGCTTTGTAGGCCTTTCTCAGTTGCTGCCAGGTTTACCATTGTAACCAAAAAGAGCATTAAAGATTTTATAATTCAGCAGTTGCAGAAGGCAGTGGCCCATAACTCGATATCGCAGCCGTTAGCCCAGGTGATCTCTTCAACAAAGTTGGCATTATGGGCCAAGCCAGTAGCACTTTCCAGTACTGATGTTGTCTGACACTTCTCATTACAAGCCCCTGTTTTCAGTTACTTATAACTTTCTCATACTTGGACTGAAATTTTCCACACTGGCTATCTGCCTCAGGCTGAATTTGTTGAAACGTCTTAGCCCGAACAGTAGCCATGTTTGAGAACCGCGGTAATGGAAAAGGAATTATGTTTAACATCTGAAAAAAATTACGCGAGCGTTCATTCGATAGCACTTCCAAGCTCTGCACTCAGAGCATGAACTCCATCAAAGACATGATGGACTGTCTGTCAAGGAGGCATCTTACAGCATCGTGGTGAAAATCTGTCCAAAGTTTGCTCTCAGTTTTGAAAAAACCAAAACACAGCACACAACCAACCCTGCCGTTTGCGTGTGCTAGAGATCTGGGCACCTCGGGACTTTATTCTCTGCCCTCCAGCGAGCGGTGGGCAGTAGGTGCTGTTGGGCAGTGGGGAGGACACAGCAACACCTGGAAGGACTCCCGAGTCTCACCGGTACTTTCCTTTCATCAGGCATCTGAAAACTTGTAGCTGCCACCCCCAGCCTCCCACATATGTGATAAAGCCCCACCTTGCTCAGTAACTCAGGAAGGAAGCAGAGGAGTTTCCCAGAGGGGATCCCAAACCCCACCGCTTCTGATGCAGATGTCGACATCAGGCCATTTGATCGAAGCTGTCCATCTTTTTACCCCGGGGGAATTTCTCCCTCCAGAGAGCGGTGTGTTGTTATGCAGGTAGAGGTTATCATCTGGCCACGTCAAAGAGAGAGATGAAACAGCTGCACAGACAACGTGCTACCCAGATTTTCCTAAATGAAGCACCCAAATGCACAAACTTGCTAAAAGTCTCGTCGAGGACGGTTTTCTGTGCAGTGTTTAACAGCACAGAGATCTGTTTCAAGCATAAGTAGGCAAATATGCTGTGGTTTTTGATGAAGTCCTGGATAGAAACCAAAAGTTTCACTTCACATGATACCATAGAGCTAGAAAACCCTGCGTGCTACCCTTTTCAGCCTTTCCCATCTTCTGCTTTTCTTTTTGTGGACTCTGAGTATATTCAGCATGTTTCACTTCTACTTTCACATTTCTTAGTTTGACTTAAAGTGCAGTTTTACTCTGGAAAGCGAGGCATAGTTTTAGTTATTTAAAATATTTATGAGTTAAATTATGCTTGATGCTCCCCAGCATCTTTGACACCGGTTAAGAAAGAACCTGAGTGCTCAGAGTTCTCTCAGTGTTTGCCAGAGGGCTCAGAGCGCAGGCACACAGCAAGTCAGGGTGAGGATTTTCAACTTGCATTTTTCTTCGTGTTTACAGAGGGGTGAAACTTCAGCCAGTAAAAACATAAAACCCTGCGCTATACAAAGCCAACTAAAAAAAGTTTGCTAACAATAAAATGATTTTCGTGTCTCCTGGAACACCAACCGTGTTGCTGCCATGGCTCTGTCTTCTAAACCACTAAGAGAAGCCTTGGCGATGAAGATGTGGTGGCATAACCCTCCTCCTTTCCGAGGGCAGCTGAGGCGGTGCCCTCCTGCACCTCTCCTTTGTGTTTGTGCAGGTGAACGGCAGCGAGAAGGGACCTGGTCGAAGGGGATGTCCGAGAGCCACGGCCACGTGCTACCGGCTGGGACCCTGCAGCACAAGCTAAAGACAGTGGGAGATCTCGGCCCTAGCGCAGGGAGGGCTGAAAAAGCAGCAAATAACCGGCCAACAACCAGCAAAACCTCTCCACTTCTGCATCTGATGAGTTTACGAATGACGTTTCTGTATCCGAACAGCTGAAGGGACGTCCACTGGCATTGAAAGTGCGAGATGAAAGAAAACTTCCTGAGCCTTTCTCACCATTTCCAAAGAATTTGAAGGCACTTACGGAGTGACCCTCTTCCCTCCCCAGTATGAGCAGCTGGAGCCTGTGTAAAGCAAATGTCTCATCTCCCTGAAGCTCTCCAGAGCTGCTTTGCTTTCTCTTTCTATCTGCTTCCCTGCTATTTCCTGCAGAGTTGAGTTTAATGTTGCCAATTTTGTGGATTTCCACCAACCAGGTTGCTGTGTGGTGGACTTGTGGCTGTGTGAGCATACAGCTTGTGAGCAAGGGAAACTGTAAACTTTGAAACATCCTTAATTGTTTGGGGATTATCTTTAGTTTCAATGATAATGAGAAGCAAAAGTGGTTTGGGTTCGACGGTGTTGCTTCTAAGCATTGTCTGTCCTGCGACGACCCAGCGCAGCGCCTGCCTATGATTTAGCACTGGTGTATAATCTTTAAAAAGAGATATTCCCATGAAATGCAACATCTCCATTAGGCCACATCAGAGAAGAACAGGAGCAAAAGGGTGAAATAGAGAAAGGAAAGAAAAGCCCATTCTGCAAGACTCTCCTCAGCTGCCCGGCCACGTGGGGTCTGTTGCAGTACCGAGGGAGCAGTTAAGGCCGCAGCAGGGTCAGACAACGATGCTTTATAGAGGTTGGAAACTACCTGGAGTGAACAGAAGTAAGGATGTGATAGAAACACTCCCCCACTGCTTTATTCCTACTGAGTGATATAATAATTTGATCCTATGCAAAAAGCGAGAGCTAAAATCTTGTCATTTCAAACGGAGAAGCAGGCTGGAGGCATTGTGCCCCAACTCATCTGGACCAGTGCCTTATCAGGATGGCCACCAATCTGTCAGTTGCCTTGGGTCACTCACTTCTTCTCCCTCATCTTCCCATTCAGGAGGATACTGGTTTCCTCTCAAACCACTTAGAAATGCCCGGAGAAAACACCCACAAAGTCAGCACAGAGTCCTGACCAGGCTCATCAGCACAGAGTCGCTCTCTCCCCCCACTTTTCTTTTTTTCACCCCTAATTATCTCGACTCCTGTGTATACTTGAGTCATTACAATTTTACTAAACTTCCTAGATGTGAACTGTAGATTATGAGTTGGTTAGGGGACTTTTGATGACTTTTTAATGAGGCAACACTGTCCTTGAAAAATGTATTAAAAGATCTGCTGGTAATTAAGCTGCCACTTCAAAAAATAATTGTGGGGTAATTAGAAGGTAGGCTCGTTGTGCAAGGAGTAACTGCATAAATTATTTGGGGCCATATTATTATAGGGTCAAACAATGTACTTTGGTCAGAATCAGAGTTTCACACAAGTATTTTCATTTGTTTCCATTTCCTTTTTCTCCTTCCTGCCCCTTGTTAAAGCTCACCTACCCTGGCAGCTCTAGGACTGCCTTTGGAAAGCGAATTTTTTTCCCTTTTCCCTTTCTTTGGTCTCCTCCCTTTCCATTTGGCGGGGCCAAGTCTGCGTTTAGTAGCCACCTCCACGTGCCTTTGTAACACATGGCAGCGCAGAAGATGAACTCAGAGCAGAGTGTTCACCCCACAGAGCTATCCAGGTTCTGCACAAGGCATTTCTTTGTGCAAATATTACCCTACAGATCAATAAGATGCTAAATGTTTTAAGAACAGAGAAACCTGGTGGCACATGAAGCAGCCACAGATTAAGCAGAAAGGATCTCCGAGACATAAGACAAAGCTCATATTTTGAGGTAAGTTCAGCACCTTTTCTAGCAGCGACTGTTGGTTCTCTCTCCCCTAAAGCCCCGATGCTGACCCCCACTCAGCTTTGGCAGCTTCACTGAAACAGCTTAATGAAGACTGAAGCGCCGTGCGGCACGTGTGCCAGAGCCGGCACCGGGGCCAAAGAAGTGAAATATTTGTCTGGTTTGGCTTTTTGCTGAGGATGCAGAAGCTCTCCAGAGCTACAGAGGCAGAGAGACAGAAGGCAAAGCGAGCGAAGCTGGCTGTGTGGGGAAAAAAAGATGGCAAACGGGCAGATAAATCAATCTGAGGTGTTGGATCGAGCAGCCTGAAGAGAATGAGGCCAAGCAGACCAGACAGCGTGGAGACACCAGCCTGCAGCGTTCCGAAAGCAGCCGGCTCTGGAGCACTGCGCCGCTCTGCTGCCCGCGCCGCTCTGCTGCCCGTCACATTGTAGGAAACATGGTTGGCACCGAGCTCGGTGCCTTGTTGGGCCTGTAAAGGGGAGTCTTTGTGGTCGAACGAGGCTTCTGGACAAATTGCACCCTGATGGCCTCGCACAACTCCTCTACCTCACGAAGGGGAAGTCGGGCTGGAGCCTAACGCGCCGACAGATGGACTCTGGGGCGATAGGTGATGCAGAAATGAATCAGGTTTTACATCAAGCCGAAGTGCAGGCGAGAGGAATGAGAAGAGCTCTTTGTAGCCAGGAAAGGGATCTCCTGACTACGGAAAACCACCAGGAATTTACAAGAAAACGATCAAATCTTATTGGTGTACAGCAGAACAATCCTTCTTAAAGGCAAGTTTCTACTCCTTTTCAGAAAATGTAAATGAAATATCGCCCCATGGCAAAGTTTAAATCATACCATTCACCTTGTTTCACTCCCATGACAGGCACTTCACTCCTGTGAGGTCCTCTGGCACCAGTCCCCAACCTGGCCCTGACATCTTCGCCCGTAACTGTTAGCAGCTGCCCACAAGCAGGTCATAATCCTGACCATAATCACGGCTGGAACTGCCAGTTCTGACCCACAATGCCACTAAAACGCATCTCTTTCACACTAGGTGTAACTGCCCGACCGCTTATGCCCCACCTGGGACATCCAAACGTGGAAATATGCCGCTCGATTACAAGAGACTTTCTTTCCGTGGCCGCTAGCCGCGGGTCTGGACCAGCAGGCAGCACCACCTCCTCTCCATAACACCAAAACTCCGCTCTGCAAACCCAAACCGGGCCAACAACAGCTTCATTTTAGGCAGTGATTTGAGACCCGTCGCTGGAATATCCACAATCTTCACTTTCAAACAAAGACTCGCTGTGGGTTCGCTGCTTACCTGTCCTGTAGCCGGTGTTGTTGAGGTACACGGCGAAGGTGCGCGGCTCGTGAGTGGCCTGCCATGAGGGAGAGGAGCAGTTCTCGTTGTTGGTGTAGACGTTGTGGTTGTGCACGTACTTGCCGGTCAGCATGGAGGAGCGCGATGGGCAGCACATGGGAGTGGTGACAAATGCGTTGATGAAAGAGGCCCCTCCGTTCTCCATAATCCGCCTGGTTTTGTTCATCACTTGCAAGGACCCTGCAATAAGAGGTACGGATCACCCCGGTGCTGCGAAAAAGTAGGGAGAATATATTGGCTGCTATTTAAAGTAAAATATCAGTGATGAGCTCACCTGTGGACATCAGTCTGTTCTACTCTGTAGCTTAGCTAATTTCAGGAGAAAACCTAAGATTTGTATTGCTTCACCAAAAAGGTTCTCCAGGATTCCAGCAAGACTGAGCTGTTTTGGTTTTTTTTTTTCCCATCAGGCTTCAAAACTAGGTTAAAATACAGACTAATCTACAGATATAATGTTAAAGTTTTAGAGCCGTATAAAATTCATAGGTCATTAGTCCTTCAAGCATGGCTGTAGGAAAAGGGTACGTTACACAGACTGCGTCGTTAGTCAACGTGCCAGAAAAATACGTAAAATGCTGAGACTGTCCATGAATCTGCTACAAGGCTTTCCATTTGATCAGATAATCAGAGAGAGAGAGGAAGGAGGTAAAGGAGTTATAGATGGGGGAGGAGAAAGATAATTCTGTTACCATTTTTCCAGAGGAAAATTTCTGCGGACACAGGATCAGCACGTCTGGCTCCGATACTAGAGCACTGTGCCCAAAATCAGCTTTAGGGGTTCAATCCGTGTGCAAAAACTGCTGGCAAAATTCAGCACCTGTCTCAAGAAACTGTATTGATCCTGTTTAAAGCACCAAGACATTTTCCGCACCCTCCAAAACATCTTCATGGACAGCAAGGTGAAAGAAGCAGGGCTGGCAGATTTCTGATGGCAGAGACAGAGCAGCTCCTGCCTGGGTCTGTGGGTTCCTGCTGACAGCTGTCAAACTTCACTCCTTCCGCTACCCAACCGAGCAGAGACTGAAGGGCGAGGGTGAACTGTGGCTGCGTCGGTATGTGCCCAGGAAATGAGCCTGGGAATTGTAATACTTGTGTGATTTTGGTGGAAAACAAGTTTTTTGCATTCCACTTTATTTTTCCCCTTTGGTCTTACCATCAGTTTTTGTGCAGCTGACAGTCACAGGTTTAAAGCGGATGCCATTGATATGACAAAAGATTTTCTTGGTTTTGTGTGGATCTCTTGAAAACCAAATTAAAATCAAAAGTTTTAAAACAATGGAAGACACGTCTGTAAACCCACAAAACTGCCAAGGAGGCTCATACACAGTCAAACTTTACTCTCTAAAGTTAGGCATGCTCTGGTTTGCTTTTGGGCTAGGGAGGCAGTGCTGGATATGAAACCTTTTGCGTCAGAATTAGTTGGTTAAAACAGGCAGAGGCAGCCAGTTCTTCAGCGTTTCCCTGTGCAGTGCCAGCGTTGGCATCGCTGAGGACGCGTTTAATGCCCTGTCTTTAAGTCACGATCACTTTGGGCTCTTCCTCTTTCACAGCCCTGCTTTTCTAAATGCACAGCATCTGCTTTTATGTTTTCCTGAACTCAAGACAGACAAATCCCCGGTGTTTAGAGATATGGAGAAGGAGAGTAATGGAGAGGTCCCTGAACACAAAAGGTCTCCATTTGTACGAGTGGGAGAGTTTTGCCGAGTTGTTTAGTGAAAGTCGGAAGAGAAATCATCCTCGCTCTACGCATCTTCACCTCGGATCCCAGACTGCCTTTTCTTTTCAGTCTTTATTCTGTTCTGGTTTTGCTGCAGCTCTCCTCTTTTTAGATGTCTCAGTTTATCCCCAAGAGCTCAGCTGTAAAGTGCTCGTAGGTGGTCAGGTGGAAGGGACTGTGCCCAGGTTCAGTAATGCGCGGTGAGCGCAGCAGAGCCGACGGGCACGTTTCTGCCTCTCTGCATTACAAATGAGGAGCTGCTGGAGCGTTTCCTCATTCCTCTGCCTGGCCAGCCCTCTGCTCTTCCAAACCTGCTGTTTAGGAGTAAGTTTTTCCTCCAGGTATGCACTTACTGACACTGGTAATAGATTTACCCCTCTGGAAATTCTGGAATAGGCACTTCAAAGCAGGTGGGACTTCCTCATTTGGAAAACAAAACAGAAGCAGGAGATAAAAGTTGCTGATCTAAGTTACAATCCTTTGCTGTCTGTAGCTCTCCTCCTCCCAGCTCGTGCTCTTCACCATCTGGCCACAGTCTTCGGGGCACACGCACTCGGGCGCTGCCCCCCAGCAGGACACGTGCTCTGCAGGACCGATCGGGGGGCACCTGGGGGGAACCAGACAACCAGGAACGGCCACTTTGGACACTGGAGTCAGCCAGTTTTGTCAAGCGAGAAATTCAGTGTCACTTGTCAATCTGTTCTCACATATCGAGAAATATGTTCAGTAACCAAGGGTTCATAACAAGCCTTAAAGCATTTGCTGAGTTTCTTCCGGAACCGAGCGGAGCTGAGGAACAATTTGTGGGGTTTATCTGTAAGCTGAAGGAGACGGCAGCTCTGCTGCACTGCACTTCTCTGTATTCAGCAGGCAGAACTCTGGGGCGGTGCGGATCGATAGGAAGTGCTCGCTCCTGGGCTTTGAGCACTAATTCAGGATGAGGTCCCTGCCTTTTGCAAATCGGAGAATTCCCTGGCGCATCCTTTGCACTCAGGCAGCCGAGGATTTTGGTTCAATGCTTGTACATGCTCTGGAGACAAATCCTTCCTGACTGAAGGCTGTAACACGCTTCGTATGCTTTTATGTTAAAGCATCCAGTTAGAACAGCTTTCAGAAACGCCCGTGCTAGGAATACTACAGCAAACGACCCATATTGAGGGACTTTCAGCCTTGTGATTTTTGGCTACCAAGCCAAAGCTTTATTCTGCTTGTGGCAGAAAGCGCCACTTCCCAGTGACCTCTGGGAAACTTCAGATTTTTCTCAGGAGGGGTGAGGGGATAATTCACACATGGAAAAAGTGCATGGCTTTACTTTTCAAATTAGCAGAATGATTTATTAGCCAAGGGGTGAATAACGCAGCACAGCAAGCTCAGCAGCTTGGCCACATCCTTCTTCCCTTCACACCACTTCCAAACCATCTCATGAGACTGAAGCCAGCAAGTGGGTGGTGTTTAGAGATAAAGAATTGTTTGGGTTGGAAGGGACCTTAAAGACCATCTCATTCCAGCCCCTCTGCTGTGGGCAGGGACACCTCTAGCTAGACCAAGTTGCCCAAATCCCTGTCCAGCCTGGTCTTGAGCACTACCAGGGATGCAGCATCCACAGCTTCCGTGGGCAACCTGTCCCACCACCCTCAGAGAGCATCTGCTGACCTACCTTCTCCGGCACTCTGCAGAAAGGAGCCTTTTTTGGACTGCAAAACCGAAGAACATGATTTGAACCATTTTAGCGACATTCTGAGGATGACTCTCAAGAAGAGGAGCATTCCTGTTGCGATAGCTGGAGCTTGGGCCAAAAACACAGCCAGGAGCAGGCATTCATTATGCAGTGCAGCAAAACAGAGCAGGCGTTTGAGTGAGAAATTAAGAAGATATCATTCCCTCAGATCTAAAGGCCCAGTCTTGGAGCTCTGCTGCATAAAAACACTAACTCTTGGTTGTACAGGAGATTAATTCTGTTCTCAGAAGCCCGAGGGGTTGTATAAATCATCGCTGCATCGTGACAAGCACAAAAACCCTAGCGACCAAAAAACTGCGTTTAGACCTACACCACTTTTTGTCCACAACTTCCTGGCTGAGAGCAGGTAATTTTAGAAAAAATGAGCTATTTTGTTTCAAGTTTTCTGGTATGAAGCATTTTGATTTTTCTATATCATGCAGCATTTTGCTTAGAAATTCACTACGTGCTTATTAAAAGTGTGTGTTTCATAAAAAAACCAAACCACTAAGAATGCAAGATTTCATTTCAAATTGATTTGCCAATTTTTCACCTTTTTGATCTTACCTCCCACCACCAGATCGAAAGTATTTGCTTGAGGGTAACCTAAAATGATCCTCTTTCTCTCCTTGAATTTTCACTTTGGGCAGCAAACCAAAAAATCAGTTCTATGCATAACTACCATTAATATCTCTCTAACTTTCTTCATGGAAAACATTCAAGGGCCTCCTGGAACATCATCCAAGCGTTTTAACTTTTTCCACCCTGAGAAAAACACATGAAAATCACCCCTGGCTGGTAAGTCCAGGTTGTGCTCAGCTATTTAGTATACTTGTGGAAGCAAAACTAGCCTATTTTTATCCGTATAGCACGGTTTTAAAGCAGACGGCTTTTAAGCACTTAATAATTTGTAGAAACATTAAGCTCATACCCCGAGAGCAGACCAGTTTGTCTGTGTGCATAAAGGTGTCGGCACACACACGTGGGAGACAGATACCTGGAGAATGTAGAAAGCCGCCCCTGCAGCACAGAGGAGCAGGTTCACCTCATAAGGCTCCAGTTTTTAAATGTTACAGAAAGTCACAAAGTGAAAACGGGCTTTTGATGCAAGTTTTTCACCTGTACGTCCTTGTGCATGTTATTGAATCCTTTTACGGTGCTGATTAAAGCCTCCCATGGAGGATTTTGATAAGCGTGTACTTCCTAAAGCCTGTAATTAAATGTGATGAGTGCTATTCGTTAGCTCCTTCTCCAGATCTGTCCCACCTCGCTGCAGGACCAGAACCTCCTCTGAATTTAGAGCCCTTTCTGCTTGGCAGGAATCACCCACAGACACGTGACCACATGAAGCAGCAAAGGAACAATTATTTCTCACCCAGCTCTACATCTTGATCATCTGTGAGCACAAGGATGATATTTGGCCGGATATTTTTCCGCTCCTGCTGCACACGTCCTCTGAACCTCGGGGACTTGAGGGTGGAGCAGCGGACGGTTAGCAGCTCAGTGCTGAGCACCGCCAGGATGAGTGCAAGGCAGGAAGAATTCATAGTAGTTCCCGTAGGTCAAGGAAAAGGCTGATCCAAAAGTGCCTGGGCTCTGGTTTTCAGGACCTGCACGGAGGAAAAGAAATTCTGTTCAAGCAATAAATAAACCTCTAGTTGTGGAGTGAAAGGATGACGCTTGGGGAAGTCAAGCCTGACACACAGCACTGAAAGCGATTATAAAGCCGCATTGTTGAAAAACAGCTTTATTCTCTCCTGTTCCAAGAATAAACCCTGTCGTTCTGCAGCTACGCTTTATCAAACAATTTTTGCTTGCAGCCGCGGCCCTGCCTGCGCTCTGTAGAGGCAGGACTCCCGCCGCGCTCCCTCTCCTACACCCCACGCTTCTCTTTATGCAGCTTGTTCCTTACAGTCAGTACCTGGGAGCAGGGGGAGATTGCAGGGATGCAGCCGCGCTCAGAACATCTGTAGGAGGAGCCCTGTAAGGAGGAGAAAGCAGAAAGTTGTCAGTCAGAGACCTCAGCGCCGCGGCTGTGCTTCAAAGTCACCAGAACTCTTTGCTACATCTTCTTTCTCTGTCCTGAAAGAAAAGAGTAGGAAAAAAATCCGCATTCCCTCCCAGCTCCCCTGCTTAGGTGGCACCTGGGCTGCTGGAAGTGAAGGACGTGTATCGCACATCATGAAATGCAGGTGCTTTTCCAGTATTTATAGTCAGCCTGAGATTCTGAGAAGAAGGGTTAATTCCCCTGTAAGGCACCTGGCAGGGGATAACTCTACTCTAGCTTAACTCACCCGCATGAGCCACCAAACCCCCGCAAAGCCGCGGGGAGAGCGCGGCCACCGTTAACAACCCACACCAGATCGCTCCCTGAAAAGTCATCTTCCCACCGACGAGAAGGCTCCTATTAAGTGACAGTCCAGATGATCTTACCCAGCATTGTGAGAGCGCGGAACCGTCCCCCAGTCAATCAGCGGCAGAGCCCGGCGCCTCATTCATAATGCACAGCACCCCTGGCACGGGCCGCTCCCCGCTGCTCTGCTCCCCCGCTCCGCTCGGCGTGTTATCGGAACCCCCTCTCCGTGCCTGTCACTCACGCAGCCCTGCTTTTGCAAGACCTGGTGGAAGCGCAGCGGCTTGGCTTCGCGGCTGCAGCGCATTTCAAACCTGCCCCTGCAGATAACCCACTGGGCCCAGCAGGAACGGGCGGCCACCTGGGTTGTAATGTTTTTGCTGTTACTGACTGGAGCTCTGCAGAGCTGTCCTGCTGGACAAGGGAAGAGAGGGAGTATCTGAGGGCAAAAAGGAAGGAGGGGAGTGGGAAAGAAACCCTGATGGGGTCATGCCTGCTCCCCCCAGGGTGTTGACCTGCCACATACCCTCCCTCAGGCTTTACTCTGGATAAAGCACGGAGACATCGATCAGTAAAAAAAAACAAACAAGAAAACAAGCCCCTAAGCCCACACAAGCCCAGGAAGATCCAAGAGGTCTGCCTGAGGGGGAGCCTGCATGGGAACCGGGGTGTTCATGGTGTAATTAGACTGGGGCTAATTCACAGGGAGGGCTGCGTGCCTGCACCCCGGGCTTCCCATTCAGACCGGCAACGCGGATGACGAAGTAAAAAACAGAAATCATTCAATGAGAGCAACACAGGAGATAAAAAAAGGCCCCATCACTCACCTAAAACTGCATTAATAAGAAGGTGCTCTAAATTTCAGGGGCAAAAGCCGTAGGAGAGGAAGGGGATGGGACTTGGTGCCGGACTGCCAGAAAAAGGATCGTGTTCTTGTTTTCACATACGCCTTTTATTTTAAGCTTCGCAAGCTAAACAGTTTTATGCTCCTCACTCTGGCAGGCTGTAATTACACCAGAAGAGTGTGAATGTCTTTAAAAGGAAAATCCAAGTGTCTGTTGCAGAGAAATCTTGTCTTTCATTGTCTCTGCACCAACCAACCGTCCGGCCTCTGACTGACATGAGAGCGCTGCAAAGCCAGCACAGGGGGTTGGCATCGGATGCTAAAAGCCATTCTGGTGATTACACAAGATTCAGATAAGTAGCCTGGAAGTCTGTCATTAGTCTGAACTGACTTTTAAAAATAGTTCCATTTCCATGTACTTGTTCTAAGGCACATAAAAGCTGACAAAAGAGTGGGGTTACAGGAGAAGCCAACCTTCTCCTGACAGACACCAGACACCACATGCTCCGGGTGCAAAAGCAGAAATACAATTTCTCTAAATGCCTGGATCTTTAAATAGCAAAACCTTGACTCACCTCACAAAGCATGAAAGGCTGCGTGAAGTGAGACTCAGTGTTTAGTTTCTTACCTCAGCTGTACCACACAGCAAACTTTTTTTCAGACAATGTTGACCCAGAAAGCACAGTCGTCCTGACGGCGCTGAGCAAACACTGGCACCGGCGTGTTTGAATAATCCCCTGCCGCACGAAACTGCGAGTGCTAATAAAATTTACACTGATCCGAGTGAACATTAACGAGGATTCTTCATCTCACCCTCTTTGGGCTGTATTAGCTAGTTCTGAAAAAATCCTTTTGCTGTAGCAAGCCAGGGCCGCCCAAGGCAGGTCTTTCCTAGGAGGAAGAGCATGAAGGGTTTCTTCTCCAGCTCTCATTTGTTCCCCTTGATGGATAAAGGAAAATACCAGGCCTGATCTACACATCTAAAATTAATTATCCAGATTTCACTGGACTGTTCTCGCACAAGGGCGCAGCAACACCACCGTTTGCTGCTCAGAACTATTTCAGTTTTGCATACGACAAATCTTTACTGAAAGGTAATTTTTGACAACCTCTCCTTTTCCAGCCCGTTTCCCAGCCCTGGAAGGAAATGAAGTGAACAAAACTGACAAAATACAGGCTTGACAGGGAAGAGAAAACTGCTATGCTTGTATTGGTGCTGGCTGGGAGTTCACAAGTGCCCCTACAGACACTGCAATTTGTCTTGAGTAATAGACAAAAACAGAAGAAATTCTAAAAGGGACATTTTCAAATTCACATGGGGGAATAAATATTTTTGTGTGCTGCGTTCAGCAATCCAGACAGTGCTACAACACACTTTTCTCTAGCCAAGTAAACAAGTGTTGCTGATAAACTTATATACCTGCTATTTGGAAAATCTAAACTATATTTTTGCTATAGAGCATACCTATCACAACTGAAACCCAGTTAGTAAATAAATGAAATCAGAGAAATCCAAAGAAACCATTTTTCCTCATCTGGATGTAATTTTTTCTTTCAGTCATTCTCTCTGTCATTTGGTTTTTTTCTCTCTTTCCATAGGAGCACAAATTCATAGTTTGTACTCACCTTTCACAGGGTAAAACCTGAAAACATGGATCTTTAGTTGGTTCTGTGCTGCTGATATTGTAAGTGGTAGTTTGAGGACTTCTTGATACGGAGAATTAATTACCTGTGAAAGCTGAATGCTTTCTTATTTGTAAATCTGAAATAAAATGTGGGGATAATGAACAAGGATACCGGATGTCCATCGGTCCCCGATAGCAGGAGCTGTGCGCTGCCCCACGTCAGGAATTGATGACCAAGGGGTGACAAAGGGCAGACTACCTTACCTTCTCTGCACCAAAGCATCGGTGTTTTCTTTTCCACTTATTTCTTATTTCTCTGGACTTAGATTTCTCTGTCTCCAAAAACTGACATCATTACATATAATTAAGATATGGTCCACAAATGAACGTTACGCAACTTAGGAGGTTTTTTGAGCTTTGCTGACAGGTGCTAGGAACTTGCACAAAAATACATGCAAAGCGCAAGAAAGAAGCAGAAGGCCTTGTCACCGCAAGTGATAGGTTGTCTCCTTTCCTTTAGCAAAAGATCATCTCGGGTAATTTCTTCTTACAGGCTCCTTTGATAAACAAATGGAGATTGCCTATGATTCTGTGCCAATGCTCTCACACTTTGATCTTCTATGTCAAAGGCCAACACTGCAACCTCACCCTGCCGGGCACAGCCGTGTCAATCTGTGTGCGGGGCACTTTCCTGTGGGAACACCGAGCCCGCACACATTGACAGTGCCACAGAAGCCAGGAAAAAGCAAGACCTACCATCTCTTCTTAAAGGTTAATCCCCTAATCTCAGTTGTAAAGTACAGGATTTACAGCGAGCACAATGACTGTCGCTCCTCTCCAGGCCTGATCCAACATCTACCTCTTGGATTTCCAGCACGCTTTCCTAATCAATCACTTATCTGCTCAGGTGCCTCCTAGGGATGGATCGGCAGCGCCTCGGGCTAGATTAATTTAAAGCAGCTACAATTTAAAGTAATTGCAGGCAGGGAGAACCAGAACCTTCTGTTACGCTTTCACGTCGTAATTTTGCAAACAGTCCCAGACAGGAAAGGAAGAAGCCTCCGGGACTTGAAAGTGTCACCCCCCCGGCCAGGCTGCTTCTAGAACTCTGCACGGGCTGAGGGGTCTTCTCAGCAGGGAAAAGTCTCCAGCACTGCATATGTCAGAGGAAAACAAGAAACTCCCGTAGTGTTTAAAAAATACGTAACCACAGCAGAAATGATCTATCTTTGAGAAAAGGAAAGCAGGTCTTTGATTTTAACACTGTTAATAGAGTTAAGAGGGAAAAGGAAAATAAGTCAATTGAGAAGAAAAATAAGAGATACGAGAGAAAAGGAAAATAAGATGTAAGAGAGAAAAGGAAAACAGGTCTTTGATTTTAACACTGTTACTAGTGGAACAAAACATTAAAGAACATTAAAATTAGAGATATATTTATATTAACTTCAAATCTGTGAAAGTTTCAAAAGAAATTTCCCACTTATTTTTCAAGAGTGCCTCCTGCTAAGTTACAAAGCTCTAATAATATACAGTTACTTAAATTTACCTCTTACCATCTGACTTACTTTGTTTTAGAATTTCATATTTCAACACAGCCGAGAAGTGCACTTGTCATACAAAAGAGCTGGGTATAATTGAGCAGGATGCTGTGCCCCGCAAGTGAAATCAGCCATTCATGAAAGCTGGTCACCAGAGGCCATTCCAAACAATGTGCGTTTCAAAGTAATCTAAAGTAATCCCTTTTCTCTCCTGATTTGGTTTCCAGGCAGCCTTAAGCACATGTGTGCAGCAAACAGGAGGCTTATTAAAACCTGATGTTATATTGGAAGTTATAATGCCATGGCCTTGTGATTGAATTCCATGTCTGGTAGTCTTCAAAGAGAGGGGGGAAAAAAATTCAATTAAATTAATATGCTTATTAAACACAAGTGTCATGATACGTGTGGTTTATTAGCACTTGCTAAATAATTAAGACCAAGAAAGATAATTAGATGTGCACTAGGCTCCAAATGGGCTTCTGATATCGGATTTTTATTTTTTTTTTAGTGTTTAAAGAGAGTGGCTTTCCAGCTACCAGGTGATATAATTGGGAAAAGACTCCAAGTATTTTTCCAACATAAAGAGTGACCTCTGTGGACGAAGCAATTTAAGGCAAAGTTCTGTTTTAACCCCACATCTCTCTGCTCTAGCCCTGTTCACTTGAGCATCATGAGAGCACAGGGTGGGGTGACGCACCGGCGGCTCAGTGCTCCGCTGAGCGCTCCCGAGCCAGGAGATCACCTCCCAGAGCCGAGCGGCAGCGACGCGTTTCACACGTTGCTCTAGGTTCCTATTTAATTCCATCAGCTTCAGAACCTGGGCAAGAACAGAGATTTTCGTACCCCCTCTGGGGAGAGAACTCATCCAGCTTACAAAGCCTCCATCCTAAATATGTCCAGCTCCCTTCCAAGATCCACTACTCTCCTTGAAAGCGGGAATTTTGATTCCATAACTGGTTTGTTTTCCTCAATAAATGTAACTCCGATAGGAGCACAGCATCTTTAGCACTAAATGTCTAGGAATCTGTGTCTATAGGAGAAGACAGAGAACACAGCCCACTCCTCATGGCACTGTCCACACCTCCATCCTCCTGTGGAGAAGTTACAGCAGGTTGTGATGCCATGTGGTGGGCCTTGGGTGGCAGCTGAGCCCGAGGTACGGCTGCTCTGGTCCCTCTCCTCACTGACCGCTCAGGGGATGCAGCTGGAGCTCCTGGGGACCAGAGGAGCCTATGTGAGGCCTGGAGCATGAGGAATTTGCCATATGAGCCTATATAAGGGTGTGTATGTAAAGAGAGAGAGCACTTATCTCCTAGGAGAGGATCTCAGATGTGCTTTTGGCTACACCACAGAGGGATAGGCTTCCCACAAATAGCACAGGGACTGAGACAGGTGCCATCCCCCAGCTAACCTGGGCAGTTGGGCACTTCCTGACGGTGTTTTTGAGAAACTTTCTCTATTCTACTTCATCACAGAAAGTGAACTTTTTTTTGTAGCATCAGTGTTTTGCGTGCCCACACGCACGGTGAGAGCGCTTACGTGCACATAGATCCACCACAGACTGCCTGTGGTGGCTGTGGACTTTCTTCTTTCACTTCCACATCTGGAGATCAACCCTAATAAGTTCTTTGTTTGTTGTTCTTTTTTTAAAAAAAAATTTTGAATAATTCCATTATATTCAAGTGAGTTTTACCCCAGTACAGTCAAACTGAATTTAATAGGACTACTAAAACAGACTCAGTGGACCAGATCCCAAGTACAATTTTTCAAGCAACATCTTCCTTAACTAGGAAGCTGCTTCTCTTTGTCAAGCAGCTTTTCCAGTCCTGGCACAGTACAAGTTTCACTTTCACTGATATACATGTAAAAGCTCCTTGACAGACCAAGAAGTGTGTTTTCAAGTAAGTTCCTCCCTGACAGACCTGTACTATAGAGAAACCAGCCTGCTAATAATAGTAAACAGACAGTCAGACCAAACAAAACAATCTGTTACAAAAACCAGCTGCTTCATATCCTTTTCCACACAGACCAGTCGGGGAGAAAGCTGCACTGACTGGAGGCACCGCTGAGGAGAACATCGCCCCTGCTATCTGTCTATCCATCCATCCATCCATCCATCCATCCATCCACCTTTTAATCTCCTTTGCACTCAAGAGTCTCATGGTGCTCCCCAAGCTGTTACCTGGAGCAGGGGCACAAGTTCCTGGGCTGTGGCTGCACCATGAGAGACTCGTGCTTGTCACCATCATCCTTCCATCCCCTGGCCTTCCTTCTCCTCTCTGTCCCACTGTCCCCAGTCCAGCACACGCTTGGAGGGTGGTTCCCAGGGTGACCCACCGTGAAGAAACCCAGAAAGTCACTTCCTGGTGGCCACGACCTACCAGGTGAAAACCATTTTGCACAGGAATGGCAGTGAGTAAGAGTAAGGAACGTGACTGATGGATTTTACTGGCATGTCAGGTGTCCAAGGCCTTACCTAGACCGTGCAAAATAAGTATGTCCGACGGGTTCAACAGGACTGCTCCGCTCCTCAGAACCCCCTCCTGCGGGCTCTTCAATACATCCCTGGTGCGAGGATGCTTTGAGATCTTCACTGAGAATTCAAAGCAAGCTAACCACCCGTGGCCATGAGGAAAGACCAGAAAGTACGAAGCATCTGGACACCGAATTTCACCTGAAAATGAGTACATCTATCAAAAAAAGCCTGAAATTAGAGTCACACTTGTCAGTTCAAGGACAGAATATACCCTGCACCGTTGATCTGTTCGAGGAATAGCAATTCTCTCAGCCTGAATTCTGGAAATCCCTTCTCAAAGGGCTGTTTGAAAGTAATCTTCAGTCTGAGATCTGAGAGACTCGGGAATGACTTGTTGAAATTATTCTGTGAATAACTTTATCTCAGAAAGCGCTTTGAAAGGGTGGCCGATATAAATGCGCCTTCATTTTCCCAACGCAAATGCCTGCGGAAAGACTTCCTTCATCTTTCAAGTGCACATTCAGGTACTTTCAATCTCACAGCCCTGGCTTCTCTAGATGAAAGAGTGGTTTTAAAGCATGGAAGATGAATACATTTAAGTGCACATATTTTTATATCCAATGCACTTCCTATTAAGCAAAATTCCTACCTAGCGATGAAGAGACATGATTTTATATCATCTTTAAAAATTTTTTATATATATATGTTTATAGATGGTTAATTGTAAGCCTGCTCATGACCCAAGGTTGTACCCAGCTGCCTGACACAGGAGGTATGGGGTGATTTTTGAGCAGCCAGTGCTCCAGCACCGGACTGCACACTACACAAGGAGAGGGGGGACAGGAATGCAAATTGGTAATCGTTAGGTAGAAACTTCTGAATAATACAGAACAGATCAGGAATGGGGAAGATCAGGATGGACGGAAATCACTCCCAGGTAATGGAGAAGAGGAAGAAAAAAGCAAAGGACAGGACTGCAGGGCTTTTCTTCATTCTGTGTAGGAAGGGGTTCGAAAGGCATCCCAGTTTGCGACGTTTATTGTGGAGAAACCATCAGCACTTGCTTAGCTGGATGCTTTTTTCCCCTAAATGTAGATGAGGTGTCCTTGTATGAACATTGTCTCATAAACAGCACCAATGACCCAATTCAAGAAAGCTTAGACCAACATATGGAGAATCCACTTCTTTGTCCTGCGCAGGCTCAGCTGTGGGATCAGACCAGGCTGCCCAGGGCTTTACCAAAGTCAGGCCTTGAAAATCCCCAAGGGTGGAACTGCCCAAACTCTCTGGGACCCTGCTCCACTGCTTGACTCTCCGAAGGGCAAAATCCATGTTTTTATCCAGTCTGAACTTCTGTTTCAATTTATGTCCCTTGGATCTTGTCCTCCTGCCACACACGGCGACCAAGAAAGCGGGGCTGTCTTCTTGGGGACCTTCTTCTAAGCACCGGTGGGGCTGCTGTTAGACCCTCCAAAGCTCTCTCTACTCCAGGCTGAACAACAACCCAACTCCAACAGCCTCTTCACACAGGCCAAGGGCTCCAAACCCAACACTCTCGAGGGCCCTCTGCTGAAATCAAGCCTGTTCATTGATCCCTTTCCCATAGTCAGGATCCAGAACTGCAGGAGTCAAATGCATTTTAATTTGTTTAAAGCAATATTGCTGTGGTTTTAGAGAGGGGGAGGTGAGCTGAACCAAGCAAAACAAAAATTTCACACAGCATTTCACTTGTAAACGAAATTAATCAGTGAAGATTTTCAAAGAGTTGACTTGACCATAAACATGATTTTTTTTCCTATTTTTGATTATTTCTGAGCTTTTTGAGTTATTCTTAGGATCAGAAATGAATAGTGTCATTAAATAAGCTGGTTTTGCTTTAGTTACAGGCTGACCAAGGTCCTTTGAACTGGGGAGAAGTCTTCCAATTATTTCAGTGGTCATCACTTCAGCAGAAATGAAAGCTGATCTAGACATCTCTTTGAGTTTGCTGGTTGTTGTTTTTTTTTTTTTTCCTCTTGTTAACAAAACAGAATGATTAAGGCAGCCAGGGTTTGGAAAAGAGGGGCAACTTTACAAATGAGAGAAGAGAGGTTTGAAATCCCCTCTGTCCCAGGCTCCATGTAAATACAAAGAGCAAGAGCGGGGCTGGAATGAAACAAATGATCTGGTCGGTTCCTGATGAGACGGGTGGCGTAAGGGCTTCACACCAACCACGCTGCACGTTCATAACATAGGAGCCAATTCATCTGCCGTGAATACATTCCTGTGTATGCTGTCCTTTAAAATAAACAAGCAAAAATGAGTAATTTATCAGGAGTTAAACGAGTATTTTTCCAGAGGGACCCCTTCTGTCCCGTATGGCTGATTATAAAGTTTAAACTGCAGGCAGTTTAAATGCTACATCCTCTGTCTCACCGCGTGAAACAGGCAGTGCTTTAAAATATGGAATTTCACATTTTTAGCGCTGTCAACAAGTTCCAATTGTTCCTGAAAACGTCATTCAGGCTGCTTATTAGCTCCTTAGAAGACTGAAGAACTCCAAACACAGAGCTGCAGACGGTGAATAACGATCATTTTCCAAAGCCACTGTTTACGACGGCATTGCGTTTGCACAACGTCCGCGTTTCTAGATTTAAGAACTTTGATGGAAGGTTTGAAACCACAAAAAAGGCAGTTTTATAGGAAAAGTCTCCTGGGGAAAAAAGGCTAATCCCAACCACTCCTTTCTGTTTTAAATTTTGCAAATCCGTTTTGATTTCTTAATACCTTAAAATCTGTAACTCCCCCAGATTACTCTTGAAGACAATATTGTGATCTACTAACACCACAATGAGTAACGCATTTCCCAGGGTTTTTCTGCAGTAGGAATGAAGTTATGAACTTGCAATTGTTACCACCAATCTTCCCCATAGTAAGGGCTACTGGTGGGGACAGCCCTGGTCGTCAGCTCTTAGTAACGGGTACTCTGAAGGTCTCAGGTGCGTTAGACTACAGAGAGGGGGACAACTTGACAATGCAACTTTTCCCTACCTCTACTCTTTTATTCAATCTTATAGCGTACTTTTATAAAATTCCCAGCTCTCCTTTAAAAGCAGAGCTGTTTCCAGCAGACGACATCCCAAGGATGTGCCTGCACAGCACAGAGCACGGCCCAGTTAACCCTCCCACTTTGATTTTCCATTTTGCCAAAAGCTCCTACAAACTTACCTCTCCTCTGGCTTTAGATGATAAACATGCTAAAATTTAGACAAAAATAAATCAGACATTTCAGGGTATAAAGAAAGATAAAGGATCTGAAATGAAAAATGCAGCACGCTGAAGTATCGTGGGGCACCGGGTTGCTTTTCCATCATCTCCTACATTTCAAACTGCCTTGACTCCTGGTCAGAGGCATTGATCTTAACACCACATCTATTTGTAAGACTCTTCCATGTTTCTTCATGGGATTTTCTCTCCCCAAACTAGGCCTTTGTTATAATGTTGAGTTAGATATGCAGCTTCTCACGGGAAAGGGAGCGCACTGCCTGAGCCTTGGTACGCGTCTCCTTTGGTCGCTAATGTAATTTTTATGTATCTGCAAATAAAATCCTCCTGTGTTTCAAGTAGCTCCTATACCCACATCTTCAGGGCACGGTGTGGGCCCTGTGGGCCGTGGCCAGGAGCCATAATTTATTATAAATTATCCCATCTCCTACGGTTTAACATTCTCTCGACAGTCTACACAAAATATATATCAACTGTTAACAGCCAGACGATGCAGGTTTTAGCTTACAGGTGAGGACACAGCGGGACGGCAATTTTAGGAAGCACGAAACCGTAACCCAACGGCAGAGAGCTTTTGCTAACACATTTCCCTTTTAGCGTGAAATTGCTTAAAACCAAAGCAGCTGACTGACCGGTGTGACTCGTGCACCTCCGAGACAACACAACGAATGTCACAAGTTAGCATCTAATACCTGCCCAAGGCTTGTGGCTGAAAAAACTGCTCCTTGTGCCATATGTTGTAGAAATGCCCCATTAAATAGGACTTTTGGACACATTTTTAATGTGTTGTTCTCTGTTTGTAAACGATACGTTGGGTATAACACTTACGCTAGGGTTTTTTTTCACGTTTTCTGACATAATGTCTTTCATACAAGTTCCTTGATTGACTGTGCAGAGAGTTAGCTAATTAGCTATCACTGGTGTCAATGAAACAGCACTGAAATTAAACCAGAGAAGGGCCAGGGCAGCTGCTCTGAGTCCAAGCTAAGCTTTCTGCTTGCTCTCAGACCCGAGGCTTGGGTGGGAAATCTTAACTTTTCAGTCTGAAAATAAACGTCAGTACAATTCCACGTTGTGGAAAGAAAAACAGAACACACTGGAAGGCTTTTGTTTTCATTGCAGTGTGAAATGCAAACATCTGAATACTTGAAACCTGAACTGTCATCCTCTGGCCAGCTCTCCCTGTCATGAAAGACGTAGTGCAGGTCAGACAGCTGGGCGATAATAATGACAACAGTCATGAGGACGAGGCCAAGACCCGATGATATTACTCCGAGGACATTGTGCCAGAAGGACTTTCCAAGACCAACACCATTCTGTGATTTATTATGGATGGTGACACATAGATCTAGACTGGACCATGAGCTTAGATCCTTAATGATCACCCATGTAAGGCTCCTTGAGGATGTATTCCTGACTTGTTTCCATTCATCAATCTTTCATTTGAGCTAAGACTGTCTTACACTTAATCCATCTCCTCATTAGCTAATCATACACTCTCCAGAAATTATTAAGAGAAATGATGAGCTAACAATACCAGACTTGAAAGTAAAATCATGGTTTCTTTTGCTGCTCTGTGCTGTAGGAATGCAAGACAGACTGAATTTCTTCAGTACTGTATTTACGTTAGGAGCTGGGTAAGGGAACTGGAAGAGATTTACCGGTATTTACTGATATTTACTTATTTACCAATACAAAACTTTCAGATGGGTTCCTGCTACAGCCTCCGTCCATATTACGGGTCTCTGCTGTAGATAAATAAGCAACTGTCACACATCCTACATTTATATGTCCAGCATCATGTCTTTTCTCTCTCTGAAGACAGAAGGCATTTAAATTGCATCATCTACAGGGCTTTCAGACTTTGGTAATGACAACAGCAGTGGGGACTAAACTCTGTCCTACTGCTTGCTGCTGTGTGCTGGACTGTCACAGCCGGTGATGTATCACCTGCTCACCAGGCACCTCGTCCATCGCAGCAAGCGCAGCACGTCCTGAACAACTCTCGTGCCAGCAGATGAACTTGCTGATCCCTTGGCCAGGCTGTTGTTATCCTGATACTTCGTTCACAGGTTCCTAGACTACAAGCTCTAGCAGAACAAAAAAAGGTCCTCCCAAAGTGCTAGTGCCTCAAGGAGCAGCACTTGCTGACATTTAACAGTAGCCGCCGTCTGCTGATGTTTTGGTTCATTACTCGCACAGACACAGGTAAGAGGTTCTCTTATATCCACTGTTACTAGAATAGCTTTTGAATCTAACAGTATCAACGGACATCTGAACCTAATACTTGCTCAAGCACCTTTTCCCTGCCCTGGTAGCAGGAATGGAGCTGAAAATAAGTGTCAGCATAAAGGCAAGGCTCCTTACCCAAAGGGAAGCCACCCTGCAGACGGGAGGAACCAGGAGTTGCTGCTGGAGGGAAAATGTTTAAGTGTCAGTTTCACCAAATATTTTCTATACATGTATCACACAAACTCCAGTAAAAGGAAACACTTATGGTCTAGTAATCAACATTTTCTCTACTTCCTCAGCCAACTATTGCTGCTGCTGTCACCTGTGCTGACCACAAAGCATCTCCCCCTCACTTCTGGGAGTTATTCTGTATCTTGCAACAACCAGTGCTTATGATTAACATATTCCTATTAACCAGCCTTCTAGGAAAGGACTTTGGCACTTGAAGGTGGGATACAGACATTAATAAGCAGTCAGCCTTCTTTATTTAGAAACATTTCCTGACTTCTGCGATTTCTCTCTGATGCTTACTCTTCATCTCAGCAGGTCTTTCCCTTACTTAACCAGCAAAATAACCCATGTAAATCACAAAACAGTTGAGTTGTTTGATCACCCCTGTTCTTTGTTAGCCCTTTGATATTTAACCTCCCATTTCAGTCAGCTCTGCAAGGATATTTTCCAAGCAGCAATATGTCTGTCTGAATCATTTTCGCCCAGGTTGTCAGAGCAAGCGAACCTCATGCTGACTGCAGCCCACTTACTTACCTGTTATTTGTTAACTACAATCCATTTATTTACCTGCTATTTGCTAACTATAACCCATTTGCGTGTTATTTTCTATGATAGAGTAGCTGGTGCTGAACTGTGTGCAAGAGGATGTTGAAAAGTAGTGACCTGGGATCCACCTGGATTCAGGTAAAGGATAGAAACTTTCAAGTGGATCACAACAACAGAAGGATAAATCTTTCACATTCTCCTGCTCCTGTGGCACCTTACCCAGCCTGACTCAAAGAATAAAACTTCTAAGGCCACTGTAATGGAAAATTAATACCCATATACATATCTCTGTGTGACATTAGAATTGCAATGTGATGCTTAACACTGAAAATTAATTTTTATGACAATCCCAAAGGAAGAAAACTAACAGAATAAATACTCTTTTCAACAATAGAATAAGCTCTTACAGAGATATGGAACACTGTAAAACTGCTCAGAGATTAAGCTGTGTAAATTATGTTGCAAATATAACAGGGATCTTAGTGTCTATGCTTCATGGGATGAAAAGGAACATTCAACTGCTTGTGTCTTGCTGGGTTTGAATGAAAATCCAATGCTTCATTAATATTTATCCCTTTTTCTTCTAACACTGCTAAACACACTCTCTTTTGGAGTTTCAGGAAAATCAGCAATTATCACATCAAAGGTCATCAGTCCACCAGGGAAACTTCAGTCCTTAACTGGTGGAGAATTGCTACAGCTTTTGCAAACATCTCAGATCAGGCAAGAAAGTGTTTTCCCTCCTCCCTTCCCTCCTGTGACTCTTGTTGGTTTTATTTAATCAGCTTAGAAGACCTCCTCAGCTCTCCTGCGATGCCATACACCACCCTCGACATCAAAAAGATTTCTATGCCGCTGCTATATTTATACAGAGGGAATAAAAAGGTAACAATGATTTAACTGTGCTGCACAATAGGTCCAGCCTGAAACAGTCCGAAGGACTCTGCTGACGTTTCCCCAAAGATATTTTTGCTAAGCTCCATTCTGAACTTGGTGACATCCTCACTCACTTCAACAGCAGCAGAAGTGTTAAAGATGTTAAAGAAACTGTTTGCAAAATCATGATTTTTAAAAAAACAATAAATGCTGCATTCATGTTACTTATCTTTTGGCTTCACAGCCTCTATGCTTGTGCGTTTTGAAAGTCTTTTTGGCACTCTTAATTCCTAAAGAACATTTCTTTTTTTTTCCAATTTTGAGATAAGTTTTCCTAGAATCATAGGGTGCCAAAAATGAGATGTCTGATAAAGCAGAGAGAGCTGGCAGCACTAAAAAATGCGTTTTCTTCAGGGCTGAGGAAGACAGAGATGACGCACAATGGGAAGGGCACCGCCCTCATCTGTATTTCCAGCCTCGCTGGAGAATGGGTGACCAAACGTCATTAATTCTGAGTAGTACTTTTTTTGGCCCTTGTACCTTTGCACAATGCCATGATTTAGGTGAGTATGAATCACGACGCTATCAAAACATGACTTCAGTCTCCTGTAGCCTGCTCACAAGGGCAGGTTACCTACACTGAAACGAAGTGTCATTCAGCACTTTAAAAAAATCATTAAAATAAATCAACAAATCTGTCAGAACTGTCAGGGAATACTTCTCCACTTTGTCTGGAGTATCATTTCTTTCTGACTGCTGTTTCTGGCTCTGATCCTCCGCACAACTCCTGTGGCCAAGTCCCACTCAATTAGAGTCTCTCCTACTTTATGTGTGAGGCTGTGCAGGGAATTTGCCTTCACAACATTGTAAAGCAAAACCGAATCATTTTATCCAATTTACTGCTTTAATGTAATCAGTTAATTGGTTTGATTTAATAATTTAATCCATGCTCCCCAGTGTCCCCTTTAAAGATCAAGAGCAGGAGGGAATGCTCCTATGCATGGAGCAAAGGCAGTTATGTGTTTCTGAAGCATGGGTTTTATTTTGACAGTTACAAGCTTGTAATCCTGTATTTCTCTTCTTTAGAACAAACTAATCTCACGACTGTCAGGGCGAGGACCCATCTAAGAAGCCACAGAACCACAGGAAGCTGAAATTTCACACAGACATGAGCTGGTCCCTCCTGCACGAGAGACGCTCCTCACCATATGCGGCATCACACAATGGTTTGGGTGAGGGTCCTGCTCTTGTACACAGCTCTGCATCACATCATGGCCTGAAGGTCCTTGGACACCCTGTCGATGCAGGGCCTCCTGGACAGTTAACACAGCACTGTGTTTCTACTCTATTTTCATGTTTCATGAAATCTCGTGCACTTTCACTGACAAACTGCAAAGTCCTTCTCTAGAAAAATGGACTGTGGTGCAGAACTGCTTCACTCTCCGCTCCCTGCTCTGGCACCTGCCAGCCGTGCCAGCTCCACCACGGCCTTGGTAGAGCAACATTGAGCCCAGATTAATAAAACCCAGCTGGATACAGTTTGACCCCACAACGAGCCATCGTGTCTCCCAGGGAACTGGTTTGCCCTGGAGCCAGGTAAGTGTCGTACGGGCGTACGAGCTCCAGCTCCGAGCACTGCAAAAGCAACTGGACAGATTATGGAGCTGAGATGCTCCTGGAAGCTGTGCAGCCACATTCACGTGGCTCCAAGCTCCAGCTAATATCTATAGCATGAATAATCTGCAACACATGGGTAATCAAGTGCTGATTGTATCCTGCTTCTGAGTGGGTGCACAACCAACAACCCAGCGAGGCAGAAGAATTCAAGAGCTCCAAGTCTAAAAGAAATTCGAACCCTTCTTTATTTCTAGGCTGTCAGCAACTTGTTTTGCACAGAAAACCAAGACTGATTCTCATTATTCAAAGGGAGGTATTTTATTACTTATAGTCAGATTCACCTCCGCACAGAGGATCAAGCACAGTAATCAATGAATAATTTCAGGTCTGTTCTGACGACTTGTAAGAGCTTCTCAGGTCTTAGGCTGAGCCTCTCTCGAGGCACGAGCCTGCCCCTGGGGACTCCAGCCTGCTTGGTGCTAAACAGCTCCTGAAGGTGCTGAGAGCTCTTACTTCATAGTTTTAATCGTTACTTGGAGTTGTTCAGACTCTGCAGGACTAGGTCTCTAACTTCTGGTTTTAATATTTTCGTTGGAAATGAACAAGTGGAATTGACTGAAGTGACGCTTAAGGGGAGTTAGCGCTGCTAAGTGCTTGCTGAGCACCCCGAATAGCTTAGCCCTGAGAAAGATGCTCTAGAGTTACTTGCCTCATAAATACAGACATAAATATCTCTCCTGTGATAGGTAAGTTAACCATACAGTCGAATTTAATTACCCGAGGGCCACGTAATGGAACGGGGTGGAATTTATTCACGTTAAAATCACAGCCGTTTTAATCCAACCACCATCTTTACTTCACACACATCTGCATCTCCTTCAGTAATTACGGCGGGTGGGATTCACCTCCACATCACGGACACCTAGATTTCACTCTCAGAAGGTCTGTGTCACTACATGAGGTAGGTGTCTAAGCTCCCAGGAGAGCAGAGGGGAATCCAGTCTGCACAGTCAGGGGAACCTGGAAATGGTTTGGCTGCCCAGGTGCAGCTCTCCAAGCCCCATGATCGACTCAAACGTTACTGCTTATAATGGGAGACCAGATATTCACACACTAACACCTATATCCAAGTCTCTGAACTCCACCCAGGACATTTCTGAGCTGTTGTGTAACTGAAAACATAGCAAAGAGCACAAACTTGGAAGCACTTCAGGATGCAATCAACCTACTGGTCATACATGGACTAAAGTCTCCCCAGAGATGCTACTTCGAGTTGTGCCAAAGGTTCAACTATTGTATAACTACAAAAGGTACAGAGAAAGAAGAGGATGAAAAAGCCACATTGGAGATGACTTCTTGAATTTTCAGTCAATGATCACCACAAGAAAACAAGGCTAGAGATTATATCTCTTTATCTATACGTAGTTACAGACACTCTCTCATACACACATATGTGCATTATTTCCTTTCTTATATACGCATTGCAAACCCAGTACACTCATCTCCTTGTAAGGGCAGAGAAAACATGTTAGTGTCCTGTTATCTGCAGTTAGGAGGCAAAATATAGCCTTGTGTCCAGAAGCAGCAACCATAATCCTGAATTTTAACACTATAAACCACTATAATCCTGCTGCGTTTGGAAGGCTGACGCCAGCCTAAGACTTCACTTGCAACACAAAAAATACTAATTTATTGCTTTTCCTCATGCTGTAGGGAAGCTGTGCCCAAGTTTCTGGTGCTGCTGTGAGGGAAAGCCTGGCACAACTTTGCCCTCTAATGCTTTTCTGCTTTCTCCCAAAGCCTGATACACTATCATACTGGGCAGTGCCTTGTTCCCCTTCCCCTGCTCAGCTGGGCAAGCTGAGGAAGCTGTCCAGATCCTAAATTCTGCTGTGAAGAGCTCGAGGGTAAACTATATTAGATCATATTTAGTCTCATCTTCCATCCGCCATTTCTTCCATCTCCCACAGCTTTTTACAAAGATAAAAAGGCAACTGGTAAAGAGAATGGAAAGGAAAAGGTTTGAAGTTAGGGAAGCTTTGATAAGGAAAAATGCGACGAGATGGAGGAGAAACGGGAGGCAGTGAAATAAATGGCACAGATGGGAGAAAGGCATGTCCATGCACAAGGCTGTGCTGATTAAACTAATCAGGTCCAGTTAAACCCCTGCACAGACACTTATGGGAGCTGTGACACGTACGCCAACAACTGAACCTCGATCGGTACTCAGGTCACTACCGCAAGAACCAGTGTGCTTTTCAGCAAGCGTGCAACAAATCACACCCGTACCCTTTCGGAGAAACATAGGAGCTTAACTTCAGGAGGGAAATTAAAATAATCCATACCTATGGTGCTGCAGATTTTGAGAGACCTAAAGATCCTTGGAGACCTAATGCAAGGCTTCTGGGTCTGCTCAGTTGTCACCCTGTCTTTGCTGCACTAATTGTCCAAGATCCTGCCTTTCAGCTAAAGCTGTTTGGGAGATGCAAACCAGGCATAAGTCTCCAAAGGTGCTTAATTTGTGAGGCACACATTGGCCATAGAAAATTCAAAGGGCCTTGAGGATCCAGCAGAAAACTGGAAGCCTGAGATTCAAGCCCTCATCCTTGTGGTGATGCCTGGAGCTCCAGCTCCATTCCCACGAGAGGTCCTCAGTCACCAGGCAATGGTGACAAAAGGTTCAGTCTACCTCTCCCGGGAAAGCTGCTCCAGGCAAGATCCATGTGCTGAGAAGGAGGAGGGGTCTTGGTTCTGCAGGTTAGATCCCTCGATGCGGGGACAGAGTGCTGGCATTCTTGAGACCCTTCTGCTCTTTATCAGATGGCAACTTTGGGATAATGTAAAAACAGCCCAGGAGAAGGCAGATTTCAGTCTCCAAGCATCTGCTTCCCAGAGGAGCTTGACTGCAGCCCTGACCTAAGTCTCTGCCATGTTGGGGTATCCATCCTTCATAAACTGTTTCCATTTCCCTTTCCTCAGGATCAGTCTGAGAGAAAAAAAACTAAAAAAAAAAATCTCTCCAAGGCAGTGGGGAGGTGTTTGGTAACACTGAGCAAATTCTGTTCCCAGAGCATCACAACCTCAACTCCCTTTGCTGCCCTTTGCCTTAGGGAACAAACCCTTTCCCCTTGAGCTCCTCAGCGCTGCGCTGCACAGGAGAAGCCACCCATGGCCTGGGACTGTTTGGGAAATATCAGGCTCCCATCTAAACCGCTAAATGCGTTTTCTGATTACCTGCTAAAGATGACTCACAGCCTTGTGTAAATCTTGGTATTGTTACAGGACTTGCTCCATCACTCAGCAGCCCGGGAGGGAGCCAGGAATGCAGCACTCCAGCTCCGATCCGACTCTCGGCTGTTTGATCAGCCTTCCTTCCGCACGATCCAAGCTCCCTAATTTTCAGAGACTTGTTTTTATAGAACTGCAGTTGCAAGGCTAGTTTGACCTACTGCACTGAAATAGATTTAAACAAAAAAAAAAATGCTTAAAGAAAACAATAAACATATAAAAGATTCTTTCCACTCCTTTCAACGATCTAGAAGAAATTTGCTACCTCAGTAAAGTCAGCTCCAAAATTGTTTGCTATTTAGCTAAAGGCATAAAAATTCCTCCAGGAGGTCTGAACTAAATGAAGCTATATAGATTTCAGACCTAGAGGTTTAGTAATTCCCTCTGCTGTACGCTCAAAGGCATGGAGCCCTCATGGGCAGAGGCTGCACTTTGCCAAATTCACGGAACAAATGCTAAAAAGACCCTGAGCCGCTCAAACACAGAAACAACTTGTCGTTACTTGCACTGTCAATACCTGAAAACATGTGACCTTTGCTGCTGGCAAAGCAACATCTAATAGCCCAGAGGTGCATTAAATGAGCTTAAAGCAGAATCAGGTTGACACGAACATTAATCTAGGGCATGTGGACTTCAGTGAATCACAAATCTTCTTTTATAGCTCGAAGCAGGTCAAGCATCTCCCTTTATAGAAGCAGCACTTGAGCTCACACAGCTACAGAAAACGCCCATTATTTAAAATAAGCATCACTAAGACACATGTAAAGTATTTTAATTAAGTAGCTGCAACTTCATAATGTTAAAAATTCATCAAGATCCAGCTGAGTACCTTGAGGTGTAAAGGCCGAGCACTATGAGCATCACAGAATATAATCCTTCTGGAATATCAAGTGCACTTTAAGCACGAGGCTCTGCAAAAACAGTTCACCACTTTCATGACATCATGGTCATTAGTTGGGATATTTCTAATATTACCTAAATCACAAGCTAAACTCAGACTCTAAGTTTCCATAGTAAAACTACATTCTTTTGCTGTCTTATGATATTCTGGATGATTTCTACAGCGATGCAGAGATTTAAAGCTTCAGGAACACATGATGTGCACAGTGATTTAACTTGGTACTTTTTAAACTGTGAGAAGTCGCAGGGGGCCTCCTACCTAAGAGAAAAGTTAATGTGTGTGTAAGAAGAATGTTTTCATTTCAGTTACAATTACTGTGTCATCATATCCTTATTTGCTTTCAATTAGTTGCATGGCTGAACTTCGTCCCTCAGTCATGTCTCCAGCTATTTATAAATATAAAATTAATGGCTATAAGGACCTGATTTGTTAATCAGTGGTTATACTTTACCGCCTCAGTCACCTTAATTTACATCTCACAGGACTTCAGAATCCCACAGAAGCTCTGAACCTGGTCACTGAGGGGTGTGAGAACATCTTCAGTGGGAATTAGTGTGACCAGCAGCTTCTAGGACCAGTTCCTAGAGATAAAGCTGCCCACTGTGCAATATGCAGCTGCTGAGCCACGGAGGAGGTGGAGGTCGGGCTCTCCTCCCAAGGAACAGGAGACAGGACAAGAGGAGACAGCCTCAAGCTGCCCCAGGGGAAATTTAGGTTGGAGCTGAAGAACAATTTCTTGCCCTCCAGGGTTGTCCAGGCCTGTCCCAGGCTGCTCAGGGCAGGGCTGGAGTCCCCATGATCCCTGGAGGGGTTTCCAAGCCCTGGAGATGTGGTGCTGAGGGACAGGGGTTAGGGATGGGGGAACAGGCGGACTGAACAATTCTGTGATTCTATACAATAAGAACTGCAGAGATGGCTGGAAAGTCATGCATTTTTCTTCCACATGAGAAATAATGTGTGAAACATGGTTGAAACCTTCCCCAGAGGTAGTATCCTCACTCTCAACATTTCTTTAGGCAAGAGCCTGCACTTCTCTAGTACACGATCTGCTTGTTCATCACGCCCAAAACCGAGCAGGCCTTCCTGTGACACAGAAAACAACTGGCCATTTTCTCCTTCCTCCTGGGAACATATTGAGGAGGTGGTAGGGAAAACGATTACAACTTGAGACAATAATGAGCCAAGAAATATTGTCTCAGATCTGTAAATCTGTAAGGCAACAAAAATGCTGGAAAGTTTTCCCACCAGTGCTTCTTGGCCCCAAGTCAGTAAAACTGCTTCATCGCTCCGTCAATAGCACATACACAGATATAAACACACGGCCCAGTGCCTTTCTCCCTGCAAGGAGATTAAGCAGTTGCAGCTACGTCAGTTTTTGGAGGTGTTCAAGACCAGGTTGGATGCAGCTCTGAGCTCTGGTCTAGTGGGAGGTGTCCCTGCCCATCACAGGGGGGTTGGAACAAGATGATCTTTAAGGTCCCTTCCAAGCCAAACCATTCTCTGATGCTATGATCGTTACAATCTTAATGATGCTATACATCCACTTCCTAATAAAGACATTTCACATTTCTGCAAGAAAGTTCCTAGCAGTGGAAGTGTGTTGCTGAGAAAAATCTCCATTCTCCTTAAACATCCATCTGAAAGGAAATATTTGGAAGGGGCAGAGGAAATAACACACACACAATTCCATTGAAAAATCCACTTTAAAAACATTCTTTACATGAAACCTTAGAAGCGTTTTTATCAGACTATGCGCGTCTTGTTTGGATGCCCTTGCACAGCACCAGCTCTCCACCAAGGCGTACCAGGTAACACAATTGATCCTGGGTAGGAGGGAAGGGACTTGGCCCTTACAGGAAAAAAGCCGCCTAAATGTGGGAAAAGTTTCATAAACACTTCCATAGACTGGCATTTTGAAATGCCTGCTAGAAAACCAATGAAGCAACTGGATCAGCAGCTGAGAACCCCTTCCTCAGGAGCGGGAGGAAACAAAGGAGAAAAAGCTCAGCCTTCCCCTTTGGAGCTCTACTGGTGTGAACTAATTTAATAGGGATGAGCAGCCACCAAGGCAAAGGAGCACCTGTTGCTTTGGGGAAAGTGACATGTGGTAGGTTATGGATATACTAAAAATGAATCCCAGAATCCTCACTTTCACAGCTTCTAAAGGGAAAACTCCAAGATCACAGGCTTTCTACTGTACTGACAGGCTGTGAAAACTCCCTCTGGATCTTCATCTACAGGGTATACAGAAAAACACAGAAAAGGTTTGTGTGAGAGGGTGATGGGAGCAAAAACCAAGCGGAAAGGGCACTCGTTTACCAGGTCAGATTAGAAATGCGTGGTGGGCCAGAAAGTCACCAAACAGAGAGGAAATGAAGGGGCAAAGTTGCATCGCCTTGGAATATCTCATTCTGTCAGCTATATCTATTGTAGCTGAAAGCCACTTACCCTGATGCATTTAGGGGGAAAACCCTCTATCTCTCAGCTGATAATCCCCTTCTACATAATCCTCTTTTCCAAGATGAGAAACTTGACAGCATGAGAGGAAAAAAGAGTTGAGAATGAACCAGTTTTGTTTCCAAAAGTGGAATATAGTCACGAGATAGACCCAAGGTCACCGATGGCAGAGATCACTTGGGAGGGATGCAGAAGCAAAGAGTTTAGCACATGCTTCTTAGCAGACAATCTGTGTGGGTGCGGGTCAGAGCGCATGCGGGTATGTGATGCAGAGAGGTACCTCTGCGTCAGGGCTTTTTTCCCCCGTGGGACTTCCCTATTTTGAGTAGGTATTTCCTTGTGATATTTAAGCAGGAGAGAAAAGAAAAGCCTCTAGACAAGGAGATGAAAACACTTGACAAGATCCTAGCTAGAGAAAGGCTGCCCTTGTTGTGCAGATGGGTGGTGTAGCCGACTGCAAAAATCCACTACTTGCCCTTGCTCTATGCCTCTATTCCTCAGCTTCCCAGCCTCTCCTAACCATCAGGTGCTCAGGGACAGGGTTTAGTGATGACCTGGCAGCACTGGCTTAACGGTTGGACTCAATCTTAAAAGTCTCTTTCAACCAAAACAATGCTATGTTTCTATCTACTGCCTGTTGGGATTTTCTGACTTATTCTGAGAAACCTATCTGACCACCTACCCAGGTTTCTTGCTTGGAGACACCACTGGTCAGCCCAGCACTCTTGACCTATCAATCCCTCATGCAGATTCACTCTCCTAAGCCCTGTAGCGTGGAGTAAAATGCTGTAAGGCAAACCTCTCCAGTTCTTCTTTCAAGATCATGCTCATTCCAGATGAAGAGAAATAGGTTGTTCAAACTCTTAATGTTTCCTGAAAACCAACTGGGATCCAAAAGCCTTTTTGGAACTGTGACTGGGGTATGTGAGTGTTCAGTAATGAAACCACATTTCTAAAAATCCTGACCCCAAGGGTTAAGTTGTATTCAACTTAATTAACTGAAGTTGGCTTTTGGAATGTCAGCGGATAATGTGCCAGGAAAGTCTTTGCACTGAGACTGTCATTAATAGATTATATACATAAGAGACATAATTTTTAAGCTTCAGGTCAAAAAGCCACCTTTTCATTTTTCTTGGAACTTTCCAACTGTTTTATCCATGGTGCAAGTGATAACACTTTATTTCATAATAAATATTCTGAAGGCATTCCTAATACTGACAAATATGAACTACATTTAAGCATGCTTCACAGTTATGGTTTCATTGTGAGAGATATCGTGGCCCTAAATATGTAGAGAAAAAGTATGTTTATAAATGTTTCTTGTGACGTTTCTCTACACCACCACATGATGTAGTGAATGAAGAGCAAACCTCTAAAGTTTCAGGTTAGATAAACAATGCCCAAGGTTTAAAAAAAAAAAAGTTAAAAAATTAAGCTTTGGATCTGCAAAAATTGCTTGGACATCTCCCAGTAAAAAGTCCTTTATAAGACTATTTGTGCTTCCTGCCTTTGGTAGACTGGGAACATCACCAAAACAATCACTTGTCATTTCATTGACTAGAACTGGAAGGTGCTACAAATAGCAATACAATTCATTCTCTTCACCAAAAGCAAGATCACTCACCTAAATCTTATCATTTCATAACTTCCACTCCTGTGGAAACCCAAGGCGTGCATTTTCTTGGCCCTACTTTAGTTAACCTCTTTAACAGCAACCTCAGAAAATCACAGATAAACCTATAGCTAAACCCAGTAAACATTTAGATAACGCTGCGAAAGAGCATTAGGATGGAACTGGAGCTAATGACCAGATTGATGGTATAGGGCAGCCTGGACATCCCGATACGCTGTCTGTAAGCAACCGATACGCGCTTTACACAGAACCAGACGACCACCACCCATCTGGGGGAAAACAGAGCAAACTGGATATTCTTAGATTCATTCCAATTGTTATGAAATCTTATCTGAAGATCTTGTAATTTAAATATTCTGTAATTAAAATAAACTACGAGCGAATGTGTCAAACAGTCACTGGTTCCAAACAAAATTCCGTACAAAGACTTGCACATGAGGTAAACCCGATGGATACCAGCTGTCCTTCACTGCTGGGAAGGCCTTCATTTGAACCCCAACTTCACCCCCCTCACGCATACCTGCTATTACATCACATGCATTTGCAAATAGTTTAACCAGAAATATTTTATGTAAATGAGGTGACAGAAAATAGCACAGACAAAGGGAAAAGTGAATTTCAGGCTTCCTGCTCTGCACTCTGTCACGTGGCTTTATATTTTTGTTAAATTGAGGCATAAGGTTTGATGCTCAGCCTAGTGCTGTAATTCCCACATCACAAGGACCCCATGCAACTCGCTGTGACCTCCTGATGCCGCCTCCAAGTCAGCCAGGCCTGGAAAGCACAGAAGGGGGGCAGAACTTTTGGAATCGTGGCGGTCGAGCGGCCTCGGCACCGCCCTTGTCTTTACCGTGACCAGCTGCACACTGCGAGATTAGCGTCAAGTTTTCATAATCGCCATGTTCACATAAACAGGGGGAAATTCCAAACCATTACTTCTTGCTGATTGTGTATCTTTCCCCTCAGCAAAAGTGCACTTTCATCTTGACATAACTCGAGCCTATAAAATACTCATTTTTTTCCATAGACTGGAGAAAGACACTGCATTTTGTTCACATGATATTTTTCAACCATCACAAAACATACAATTTCTGGATGTCTTAAAAAAGTAGAACCCCAATAGCAGCGAACTTCAAATTGAGCAGCTGTCTGTGCAATCATTTACTGGCTTACTGCAACCTTAAGGGTCCTCGGGTTAGTCTGCAGCCTTTAAAGTCTGGCAGGACAGAACCTCCTGAAGATTTACTACAGCTTAATTATTGACCTGACATAATACTTAGGCTACATAACACATTCTGATGGCTTGTTTGGTTTAATTGATTACCGAATAAGCATTTTATTTTGGTACCTTTGAAGATTTCCTGCAGTTAATGTGTCTTGGTTAATTTTCATAGCACCGGGCAGAAGTGCGTAGGTCTTCCTCAGCGAACTTGTTACAGGGAAAACCTGCAAAAAAATTAAAAAAAAAAAGGGTGGGGGAGAAACGCATTAATACCTCTAGCTGCTCAGAATCACACGTTTTAGCTGTAACACAAGCTCTGTTCATACTGGATTTAGAATTTGTTTGCAAAACTAAACCCATTCACTCCTATTTACTTTGCTGACTCACTCTGCAGAACCCAGTTTATCCATGTCTAATTGCATTGCTTACAGGTCAGCAGGCAGCCACAGTTGAAATAATTGAAATATTAGAGAGCATATGTTAATTTTTAAAGATCTTGACTTCCTTGTGTTTTGTTCATTATTCAAGCACCTCTCAATGTGTATCTGCTTTTTCAGTGCCTTAGCACAGCAGAAAAAAGTTATGGCAGATTTTCCTCTACATGAGAAAAAAAATAATTTCTACTATTGTAAAATCACTGTACAGAAATTATAAGCTGTATTCTATTTAGCTGTCAAAATCAAATGAAATCACTGTTCTTTTTTATTCCCTGTGGGAAAGCTCTATGAAATTTAGCAGAAACGTGTATCTTGAAGTTCAACAGTGTCTTACTGTTTGGCTAACAAGATTTTGACATCTCCAGCCTCAGATTCTAAGGGACAGTTCAAATAGCTAGATGTCCATCATTAAGTTCTGTAACTTGTCAGAACATTTTCTGTCAATAGTTATAACATTTTAATGGAATTTTCAGTTTTGGAGATACTTGTCTTAGCTTTTGGAATTTTTCATTTATTTGTTCTCTCTAAAATGAGGCAATATTGAAATCATGCAGAAAATGGCACAAACAAGCCCATTTTGTCTTTAAGCAACTGAAATATGTCTAAAGGTGTCTACTATTTTCATCTAAAATTCCTCACAGCTTCTTCATTTGACAAGAACCACTTGGTTGATAATCTACTGCCGCTTCTGACCCGAGCTACGATTGAGCTGCAAGATCAAATTGGTGACTCCAGTCAGGAGAAAGTTTCAGTGACAGAAAAGAAACCAAACAAGTCTGTTTCGTTGATTTCTGTGAACACAGAAAATACTTTGTTGACATGAGCTGTAGTTTCACATTCCCTTACTGTGGACTAGCTCCTGAGAGCAGAGACATCACCTTCCCCCCGGGGCCAGTGGTGCATCTCTCCAGCATGTATCAGCACACGTGCTCCTGGGCTCGAGAGGAGCCGGGTGGAAAAACTAATGTGACCACGTCTTAACCCTGCCAGCCAAAACCACAGCAGCAAACCAGCCAGCAGGTTAATTTTCAGAAGGGTGAGCTCTCTGTGCCAGCGCTGTCACAAGAAAAGGGCAGAACCGGGAGCCACCACCCCAGCAGCCAGCACGTATGTCATGAAACCTTTGCCTTGGACACAAGAACACGGAAACCACTCGACAGGGTTTCCCAGCCTAAGCCAGCCCACCAGTCAAGGGCTTCTCTCCAGTCTCCTCTGTTGTGGTGTCTTTCTGTGTCAGTCTGTCTGCTCCCCTTCCTCCCTGGGAGCTCTGTCCATCTGGTGCACCGCCCTTCTGGGAAGAGCCAACAAAGCCCAGCTGTCGAAAGCTTACGACCTCCTGAGCAGCTCTGGGGCTTGGCTTGGGGTCTGGCACAGCCTGTTTGCTGCTTCGTACGGCTGGTTCAGCAGGGCAGACTATCTGCACGGGGCCAGAGTCTTCGTTTCAGAACTTCTGAAAGGTCAGACCCAACCTTATTAGGAAAACTCTGGTGACTTTGCACAGACACAGCAGTGGGAACAATGAACACACGTGGGAAGTATTATTTCATGCACAGCTGGGTACCTGGGACCAAAAAAAAGAGAAATCCCAGGGAAAATTGGAGCATTTATAGTTTCCAGGGAATGGAGTGGGGAGAAAAAGAAANAGAAATATATATATATATATATATATATGAAGAATGAGCCCTCGCTTCAACAAACCCAAAATGGAGATAAGTGTAAATCAAGGCACCCGAAATACAAAAATACACACTCCATTAATACGCTGCTCCAAAATGAAACATCCCTCTAAAGGCAGAACGGGTCGGTGTGGTGGCACACACAGTGCGGGGCAGCAGACTCCTCGTCTCAGTCAATCAGAAAAGATTATGAATTTTAAATCATCAGCTTCTAGGCAGCCAAGATTCAGAACGGCTGAATAAGTCTAAATAAAAAGCTGCTAGTATTTGGGAACTTAAATTACCTCATTGTTATTATCATGCTATAAATAAGTACTTGCAATATTACAGTCGTCTAAATCTTACCTTTTTCTCATGGAAGATAGAAAAATTGTCATTATTTTTCCACTCTTCCTCAGCTCAGTCTTCCTTTTTCTGCAATAAATAAACCAATACAAAGTTACAGCAATTTCTAAGCAATAAATTTAATAATATTTTTAAAGAAGAAAACAACAAATCAGTTTCAGTCATTTACACGTTATTTCTAGGAACACAGCCCAGCACAACAGGACAGACATTGCACAGAGTCATGTTTTTTCCAGCTGTCCCATAAGCCTGACTGTGACCATTGCCTGTAATTTCAGCAAGGAAAGGTTACAGGCTACTGCAATTTTCTTCATTTATCTGCAATTCTCTTTCTTAATTCTTTCCTTGAGGAGGTTGCTCTGAGAGTGCACGGTATCTACAGAGGGCAGCAGCTCTCTGAAGCTGCTCCCGCAGGCGCAGAGTGAAAATCCAGCAAGACTCATTCAGTTTCCAGCCAGTAAACTCAGTTAAGCCTCCTTCCCAATGATTCAAAACCCCAACCAACCTACTACTAGGTTTTCAAGTTGGGAGTGGCTGCAAAAACCAACAGGTCTTCTGGAGTTGCACCTTGAAAATTTTAGCCCAGAATCTGGATGAGGTGGTCTTAACGCACAACAAAAATGCAGGTATGAAATCGTTGGAGACGTGAAAAATAACATCATGACTGTACCAGCGAATGGGTGGGTTTGGCTCTTTTTGAGCAATTGTTCTCTCCAGCTTTTAATCCTATATTTTTTGTTGCTTGGTTTCTAATTTTTCAGCAGTGCTGTAACAGCTGGGATAATCCAGCTGAAGGGTTTGCCGTTCTCACTGGCTACCACCAAACATTTTTGCTCCCCATTAATGTCATGCAAAGATACGGGCAGCTAATGAAGCCCGGCCATTCTCCCTGGGTACTCCCAGCGCTCTGGGCCGTGTGCATTGCTTGAGCCAAGAGGCTGGAATTCAGAAAAGTATGCTCGTAGTTCATCACACTCAACACGACGTATCTGTCCCCATGGCCACACCAGCCCTCCTTTGACCACATCAGAGGAGCCAGCGAAGCCCTGAAGACCTTCTGAGTGCAATAACTCCCGGGTGACCAGCACCAGGGATGGGTGAGTGCACCCCAGCCCCTTCCCACAGGAGCTGCTTGAATTCACAGTAGCATTACAGCCATTTCCCCCCCACCCCTAGCAGAAGCTGTGATGTAATGAAAGGCCAAGAAGTCACAACGGATGTGGTTTTCCCGCTCCCTACATGAGCCAGAGCAAGCCCGACACACACAACACACTGAAAGATGAGCTGCCAGCCGCAGAGCAAGAGGGTGTGAAGGAGGGGCAGGCAGGCAAACAACAGAAGGGGATTAATCATCTCATTCCCTCCGTTTTGAAGTGTAAATAAAGTCCTGCTATGTTTTATTACGGTTCCTTGTGGTAGTTATGTGGAGGGGTGGGCTGTGATGCACAAGGCCGGATTTTTAGCCTCACTAACGTGAGTGCAAATCCCACCAAAGGTTGGCTCCACAGAAGTACCAAGAGATGAATTTTGTCCCTTAAATGGCTATTCAAAAAAAAAAAAAAAAAGGTAAAAGTGGACAAAGAACTTTTGGAAGGAAAGTGTTTTCTAATAGCCAAAAATGTCACAGCAAAGAAAATAAAACAAATTGTCAATAAGCTCATGAAGAGAACAATGGTTAGAATAGCAAATTAAACAGGAAAGGCACTTAAAAATCCTCACATCATTCCCGTTCACAACCAACAAGATGACTGCATGTGGATACAAAACCTCTTTTTTCCTCCCCCTTTAAAAATATCTCCTTTCATTGGGCAACAGCTATGGGTTTTTTTAAACTTTTCTTTCTTGCTCACCACTGTGCTGAAGATGCTAGTTTCAAGCATGTGTGATAAGATGTAATCAGGAATCACTCAATAGCACCAGCTGCAGTGAAATATTTGCTTAGGAACCCCTCTATCTACACATACAAAAGAGGAAAAAAAAAAAATCAGATGAAGAAGCAGAGAGATGATGCAATAAGCCACTGGATGACCTACAGCACTGGAACCAACAGGAATCTTTCCATTTACTTTAAGGCACTGACCTAGCCCATTACAGGGCAGAAAATACACAGATGGAGATGGCAGCTCCCATTGTCAGCCTTTCCAGATGCCTGTTTTCCACATTCACGAGCGTATGAAAATACAACACGTTCCAGTAGGTGCAGGAACGAGTTCATTATGACTTCACATTAGAGAGGATATTGTGCCATAATCTTATTCTATAGAAAAGGGACCCATTAGTTTCTTTTAAAGCTGCTATGTTTAAAGAAAGTGGCAGGAGAATTTTCATTTTTCTTCTGGCTTTCATTTTTTTTCCTCCAGGTTTCTGCGTACCATTTGCTACCCAAATTCTGAGCACAGCCTGAGCCGGGAACCTCAGCACAGCAGCTTCCAACCTGTGCTGCAGCTGGAGACCTCTCCACGTCCCACCACGACACGAGGGGCCCGTAGCCTGCCGGGAGGCACAGGCCACAGTCACCGCTCTGCTCCGGGGAGGCAGGAGCGTGGATGCTGCTGGATGGCCTGTTTGGGGGGAATTTGGGGGAACATTGGTGTGGGCGTGTGAGCAAGAAATCCTTTCCTTCACAGATGACCAATAAAACATGGGAGTGTTTACTCCTTGAAGGACTTTTCCATACCTGGGACATACTGGTGATAAAGAGTTTTCCAAATCCTTCCAGGGGAGGTGATGCATGACTGTAACCATTTCCTGGGGCTGCAATGATCTTATTTAGTTTCACAGAAGAAACACAGTCACAAAGCCTCCAAGGAAGACCCACAAGACAGTGGGAGTATTGGGTGTGATTCACCCCATCTCTGAGTCAGTCCTACTTTAAGGCCAGAAGCGAGGTCTTTCACAAACCAGGAAAATACCAGACCCACATCTTCCTACAGACTCAGCCAGAGACACCTCCATGACTTCCTCAGACCAACAGTGTCCTCATGCAGCAGCTCCCCATTGCACTCAAACAACTTTATTCCAGTGGAGGACTCTGTGATTTCTTTGCAGATAAAGCACTTTTGTGTTTCCAGGGTTTAAATGCTCTACACCTGACCGACAAGGTTGTAACTCACCGAAAACAGAACAACTCAGAAAAACATTTTGGTGGCTGACCTCACAAATGCCAATAAATGGGCAAGAGAATCCAGCTTCAGTTCTCTGATACTTTTTTGCCAGACCATCCATAGGACTGATAGCGGAGCAGTCTAAGCAAGAACAGTATACACGGTAAGTGCTCAGTTCTCCTCTGGCCCTGTATCTCTCCTCGCCCTCCGCAGGCACTGTCAGAAGGGTTTCTGAACAAGGGTATATCCGAATATTTCTCAGAAGCGCAGCTCCGCTCTTGACACACAAGGGAGCTCCAGCACATGCCGGGCTCTCCTGCTGCCTGGCACTCATCACACCACCCAGCCTCCCTCGTAAGAGATTCAGAAGAGAGAGTAGCTAAAAGGCACCGAATGCCAGCAACCTGTGAATGTTCCTGACATCCCCACTGGTGCAGCAGCGTGGCCAAAACAATGGCAACAACTGTTGTTTAAGAAAACAATGGATCAGCCTGCACAGGCCAGCACAGCGTCTCTTTCTATTTCCAAAACCATGAAGGTTAAAATAAAACTTCCTTAAAATAAACTGAACCTGCTGGGCACTTATTCCTCAAAATTTTTATGCAAGTGGTTATATCTCCTCAGAGCATGATGTATTCCTGTGTTTCTGCTGGGCAATTGTGGGAGAAGAAAACAAATAACTTGCATTTAAAATGATATCTGTCTCGGTTTAGATATCTGGGAGATTATCAGCTCCAAAACAGACTTAAACTGTTCACGGCTACTCAAAATACATGAAGGGGGAGGTGGAGTGAAAAATTTCTTAGATGTGACTTGACGAGGGTTAATGAACCCCCTTCTCTTCATTGATAAAATATTAGCTTCTCCCTTTGCCTCACTGTTCGGGCAGATTTGGGTTTTTCTGCAGCCAGATGCAGCCTCTTGTTTAGTCACAAATCCATACTACAGGGAGGTTCCTTCTGACAGCAAAATCACGGAGGGGTTTAATAAAGCAGCCTGTGCCTGGATCCCAGCACTTAAAATAACAAAAATCACTGAGACTGGAAACTCGAGTGCTCCTTATCACCTTCTGGGCATAAAGAACAATGTCACTACAACCTATGAATCAAAAAGCGAGGTGACCTTAATTTAAGTATTTAAGGAGTAATTTAGGGAAGTGAAATGTGGAGACAAGGAAGAGCACTTGCTGGAACCTTCGCCTCTCTGATTGTGAGAACAGACAAGTTGCCTTGAAAAAAAGAAATGGAAACAATTATAAGCAATAAATCTTGTGTGTTATCTTGTTAATGTCATTGCTTGTTTAATTTTTTTTTTTTCCTGAGAAACGTGGAACTGTTCCATAGACACAACTGGGCTGTGCCTTCTGTTAAGGGCTACAGCACCATTGAAGCTTGAACTCATTTAAGCAGTTCTGATGTGCTTTCAATTCCCCCTATCTTCTGGTTGGTTTTTTTTCTTTTTCCCTCCACAGGATTGAAATGCGACCAAATAGCAGCATGACTGTGAATGGAAAAGATAATTCTCGCATGACCGTCATCTCAGCGCTTTGGGGAAAACACGCACACAGACAAGTTCGTGTCTGATTCAAGATGAGAAAAAAAAAGGGCACATCTATGAGATTTTTTTTCTGAAATTGGAAACACACTTCAAAACTCCTCAACGTATTTGTTTTGTTTAGACTAATTAAAACTTCTGCTTTATGTTACCACAAGAGACACTAAACATTTGCAATGTATTTACTGAGGTTAAAAGAATTATGGGATGAATTCGCATCTATTACACCATTATCTCTAAGCAGTGCTGCTCCAGTAATCAGCTGGAATATAATATTATCAGTCAAAAAGATGACTTGCGGAAATGCCCACTATCATCACATGTGGGTTACCTGTGAGAAGTTGTGAGATGAGAGACCGAAAAAGGGTGGATGAAAACTGAACCAGACCACACTTGACAGCAACTCAATCCAGTGAAAAGGTCAGAAAGAGCAGGGCAGTAACCAGGTTTTCAGTAGTAAACGTTACCAAAGTTTAGGCTGTGTATTTTCAATCCTAAAGCTTGTAAACAAGTACCTCAAACAAGCTCTCCTTTATCACAACTCTATAAAAATCTGTGGAAGTCCCTTTCTCTTTGTCAGAGCTTCACAGAGTGAGGAAATAAAGACAACCCAGATGCGGACCGAGCTTTGGGAAACGTGTATTCCAGCTAAATATTCCAGAGCTGCCCAAACAGTGCTGGAAGTCACATCACTCACCCAACACACGGGTCAGCAGCTTATCTGCCCTCTTCCATGCCCAGCAACATTCCCACTAAAAATTCAGATATAGGCTGATATTTTGCCCCAAAACTATGGCAGCAGAAATGCAAATTACATCTCCTAGGAGTTTGCCAGAAGAGGATAGAAGTGATGTGCTCTTAAAGAGATGTTCGGAATTAAGTGAGTTGAATGTTCAGTGCCATTCCCAGAGTCCTTCAGCTCAGGCATAAGGGAGCTCTGTAGGAGGGCAGGCACGAGCAAATGCAGGTAGAAACCAGACAGGCTGACTGGGAAATTAAATGACCCAGGATAATCACTCAGCTAGGAGGGCTTTGGACTTTATTTCAAAATGATAAATTTCAGCTCTGTTGGTTAACTCCTTGTCTGGCAACAAAGAGCATTTTAAAATAACTTTGTAAGGACAACACAGGTCCCTATGAGATAGGCATGCTGGACTATAACTGGATTGCTTTAATTAGCAGTTGTAAAGTTAGAGACACGTAAGAGCCTCCGTTACCGAGAATCAACTGTGAAGATACAGGAGGAACTTGAACCAATGTGAGTCTGCAGGACAGCAGCATTTCCAGAGCAGCAAGGAACTCACACCTGGCTCTTCTCCTCTGAAGAGTCTGAGGACTGGAGGACACAACAGCCTTTCCACCAACAGCAGTAGCACCTCAAGGACACGGATCCTGCTTTCACGAAAACTCCCTTACAGGGAGACGGCTGCTCTGAAGCCAGCGCTGCAAGGACAGGAAGGAGCCCCCTCCCCTAGCTAAGAGTGTTCTGTCCCACGCTGCGTACGTCACAGTAGGCACAAAAGATGCCCAGACAGAGATGGAAAATGCAGCAGCATTTATCGTTTTTTGGAGAAGTGATGTGATCAACGTTCATAAATCACAAATGAAGTAATTATGTACGTTTGTTGTTAGTGCCAATAAATACAACGCTTGGAAGGAGCCCATCAACCAAACTGAGGTTTGCTCCTGAGGTCTGGGTAATCTCTGGCAAAATCATCACTGGCAAAATCATCACCAGCAAAATTGCTAGAGGCACGAGAGAGAATGGCTTGGCACTTCATCACTATTGCCACAAGCCATTCAATTCTCTCTGAAGATCCAGTTTAACAGTTTTGATTCAGGAAAGATGAACGTCCATAGCAGGGAAAGTAAACATGAACTATGGAAGGTCTTTCTGGTTAAGCTGGAAAGATATTTCCCACTTAACCTTCAACAAGCAAAAGGTCAAAAAAGGCCAATGTGTTTAAGCAGGGCACAGGACGGAACAGAGTAAAACTTCCTGTGAAAAACAACAAGTTCACATTCTTTTGGCTTTCATTAAGACTATTCCACATCACTCCACACTTTCCTTTAAAGCAGTTTCCTGACAGCACTGAACATACTGAACAACTTAAAGTAGGAAAATCAAAAGACAAAAGCGTAAATGGAGAACAGTTTGTGTACTGTATACAAAATGGGGGGAAATATGAAGGACGTGTAAGAAAAAAGAAAAATATCTTTAGCCTTTGCAAATTGTGTAATAGGTGGCGCCCAAAGTAATCTTGCATCCCATGAACATCCCTGTCCAGTAAGCTGAACAGTTCCCACCACCTACATGACTTTACCAAAGTAGAAGATTTTTCTTCTACATGAGGCTTCTAAGGAAGAAAGAATTTTCTTCTAGCACCACAAAAAAGTTAAGACCAAAATGAAAGTCTCCAGATAAGTCTTTTCCAAAGTGGTGAGAGAACCAATTAGCTCCTCTTTGACACAACCACCTCCCCACGTCCATTACAGCAGCTGTAAGTATTGCTCCATAGAATATGATACAGGATAAATGTCGTAGAAACGTTGGATTGTGCAGCACCACATTCAGGTTTTCCCCTGGAAGGAAAGCCAAGCACACCTTATGTGGATTAATCCAGAGACAGGTGCAAGAACAACACCGAAACGCTGCTGAGGAAGGGAGACAAGGCATTTTCTTCCCACTCTCCACCCACCAAATCTGGTCTACATTCTTTCGGGAGATCTATCAACCGTGACAGATCTTATTCTGGTTTAGAAGTTCACTCAGACTCCTTTCTGGTGGCAGCTTATTGCCCACCTGAATTTCCACCCTCCATTGTTCAGTAGCATTGCTCCTACTTGGTGTAGATGTTAATGATTCATGATAAAGACAGGCAAAAAGCTTCTTCAAACAATGAGAATGGCCCACACAGTGCTTTGCAGACAAGGGCTGAGACCCAGGCTCCTCGTTTCATAGCAGAAGTGAATCAGCGAGGTGTCTGGCTGAGAGGGGTGAGGCATTCCTGGAGACCTGCTCTGCCCTGTGGTGGGCTCCAATCCAAACTCACTGCAACAATTTGGAGTCATCTCCCCAGGAAAGCGGTGGAGTCCCCAGCAGTAGATTATTTGAAGACTGAGCTGGACAGGAGCTGGTGCAGTTTGTCCAGACCACATTTGTGCCAAAGAAGGTTGGACCAGGTGATCCCTGAGTTCCCCCCCAATCTGGTATTCTACGTTGTTATGATTGAAGTGTCAGGGGCAGCTAATTGTGGTAAGTCTCAGGGAAAAAAAAAAATTGGTACTTTTTTAATTGTCAGGCATGACATACCCAAACACATCTCGATCCCAAAATCTGTGTCCATTTACATACGGAGATGGAGGATTGCTGTCAGTCTCCCTCACAATTCTGGAGCTGCTCAAGTGTCAGCTCCCTCAGCAACCAGGAAGGTTAGGTTTAGAAAAAAACCAAAACAGAGAGGAGAGATCTGAACTTCTCATGTCAGACCTTGACTCTAACACTTGAGGTTTTACACAAGGAGGCTAAATATGAGACCGCTGGTAAAAGTCAGGAGAGCTGGCCATTCTGCAGACATTTATGGGCTCAGTAACACATTTTTCTGGTTTTAAGTGAAAACAGACGAAACAGCACACATGTTAGAATAACGAACATCTTGGCACATCGCAATTACAATGCTGGAACAGACCACTACCCTGGTTTTATGGATGCTTTTGAGAAAAACAATCCCTGTGTTCAGCTCCCTGTTACATTTATTCTCCACAACTCCAGTGCCAAAAAGCTTCCCCATCTTCTCTGTGGGCTTTCCAAGCAGAGTTCACCTCCTGGGAAGCACCACAAAAATACAGCTGCTGTGGAGCAGCTCCTCTCCTTGCTAAGATGGGTTAGAGTCACACCAGAGAAACGGCAACACGCAGTGCCATAATTACACTCAGGCAGCATCAGCAGAGGGGTTTTGAACATAAAATCATTGACTTGCAGAGTTTTGCTTCCATTTAGAAACTCCATGAAATATTTTGTGGATCATCTAGCACTGATCCACAAAGCAGTCCGGATTTCCGTAGCACGGTACCACATCCAGAAATCTGCCAAGATATGTTGGTGGCAGCCCCACTAGCCTGTGGTAAAACTTGGGGGGAAGAAAAGTATTTTTGTTTGGAGTTCCAGCAATATTACCAGCTTTTCAGGGAGCTATAAGAATTACAAGGTGGAATTCTAGTCAATTGCAGTTGCAGGTTAGTTTGTGCTATGAAAAGACTCAAAATAAAATTTTGAGAAAGTCATGACAAAATCTTGAGTGAAAAGGTCAACTCTTACAAAAATACTTCACAGTAACCGAATCACCAGCGATGGCTGGGCCAGCAGAGGCTTTGAGCTCCAGGATGAGCAGAGCACAAGCAGTAATAAAGGCTCCCAAACCTTTCAAGAGGAACCCAAAAGCAGAACTTAAAGTTCTAAGAAATCAGAGATATCAAGTCTGCCCTGTGCAATGCAGAAACCAAAAGATGAAGGATGCATTTGCTTTCTCAGAAAAATAAAAGCCTTAAGACATCAAAAATTAAAAAGCAATCTCACCCGCTAACAATGAATTTTGAGCAGAAACAAGCAACAGTACAGCAAAGGCCTTGCAGGAATCTGCTGACAGAACTGAAATAATTCTGGTACAAAGCGTCATCTTTGGGAATTCCTATATTACGGTGTTGCATTCTGAAGCGATGCTGGTGAAGGCCTTGAGTCTTTCCACTCCAGCATCCTCTAGAAGCACAAGACAGTATTGAATGTGCTCTCGTCATATGGAAATGGTGAGTGAGTGTTGGAGCAAGAAAAGTGAAAGACAAAGGGTGGGGCGGTGGGAAAGGTGTTGAGGGGTGTGGAATATTTGGTTGCTGGTCCAACTGGGAAGGCAGAGTGACCATTTAGGCCTTGTTAAAGAGAGGAGCAGGCGGACTTGCTGCCACTACTGAGGCACAGAAAGGGAATGGTGTCACCTCCTGCTGCTGTCCACGCATGGCTGCACAGGGACAAGGTCTACGGAGACAGCTTCAACTCCACGGATTTACTCACTACATAGATACAATCCTCCTATAGTCCACCCATAGCCCCCTTAGCACAGCTATACCTGTGGCGGGAAAAAAATGTAGCGTGAGAAGGATAACTGCTGGCTGCTCCCCGGTGAACTGGGCCACCCGGTGCCTCCTCGTGCCGCAGCCTCAACATCTCCCGAGACGGCGGTTAGAATTTAAACAGGCGCTCTGAACACACACTCCCGCTCCCATTATCAGTATTGTGGATGGGATTGCAATGAGGGCGGTGCCGGTGGAAATTTTTTAGGAGAGATCTGGTATCAGCAGCAGGAGTGGCCACTAATTGGATTCTTTCTGTGTCACCGCAGAGCTGTCACGGGACCCTCGGCCTCTGCCGAGCACCACAGCTCTCCAGGCACTCAGAAAGGAGCTCTCTTCAATTGTTATCACATCAGGCTGCCGCCTTCCCACTCAAACACAAATCCCTCCAAGCTCTTTCTAAAGCTGAGGAAATCATGGCACCCACGACGTCTGCGACAACTGCCTGGCCTCGCCGTCACCCACGGCTGGAACTCCTGAGCCTCCACCCAGGGGACACCGAGCACGGTCTGCCACTTAAAGTTGGATAAAAACCTGAAAACTGTCAAAATAGTCTGCAGCCAAGTGATGTCATCAGAAGAGAACTTGCAAACCTTTCAAAATATTTTCTTCCATCGCTTTCTAGCTTCAGCTGAGCATGGGCGTTGTAAGGGCTTCTACATTTGGAAACACTCTTCCCAGCATCACACCATTTTTAATAAACCACTTTTATCAGTCCCTAACTGGAATGAGAGCTGTGACCATGATTTTCACACTGATATCTGCCACCTCTAGGATACTTCTGGATTCTTACATGCATTATTTTTTCCCCTCCCATTCAGCCTACTTTGTGAAGATGTGTTTACACACCACTTGGAAATTCACCAAAGGGGGTTTGTTTCTTCACACACACACCATGTGAAATGACATCAATCATAATTTCTTTTTCTCCTCTGAAATGGAGACAAAAAAAAAGAAAAATCAATTAAAGGCCAAGGAGCAGAAATGGAAATTGTGCATTATGACGGAACAAGTTCACCCACCTTGATTACAAAGTGCTAAGAGGAGGAAGCCCCTGACAAGCAATAAACTGACACGTAATTAAGACAATTCAGGACAGAACAGACTGACTGGAAAGCGCTTTTCTGGGCTCTGTGTCACTGCTCAGAGTAGTGAGGGGAGAAAAAAAGTAAGTGACACTTTGAAGACAATTCTCTGAAGACAATGAGTATCCCAGCTAGTCCTCACTAGTTGAGGGGGAAAAAAAAAAAGAGACCCACCAGGTTTTGTGTGGTGCAGATCCCCTCCCGTCCCAAATGCAGTGGATAGTACAGACATGCCCGGTATGTTCAGCATTCCCCACCCAGCAAAGATGAATTAGCTGCAACAAAAACACACTACAGCTTTTCATGCAGCCGTTTATGGACCTTTTTGTACCTCTGGAATGTTTTACCTTGAGCGTATCATGGGTCTGCTGAGGCTGTACTGGTCTTAGATCTTTTCCTCAGATTATTTTTATCTCACTGTGAGGAACATCTTTGTGAGCTCTGAACACTTTTACAGCTGCTGGGATGCTAATGGGAACTTCATGTGTGTACTCAGCACAAGTGCTCTCAAAGAAAAAAGCCCATGTCAAAGGAAGGTATGTAGAAGTCGCCATAAATATGTCTTTGAATGTTTACCATCTGGAACAGTAGATTACATTTTGACAAGAAGCTGGACTGCCCCGTGGGCATTGTCTTCTAAACAGCCCCATCATTATAAAGGAAGGAAAAACATGATATGCTGTTCCCAGCTTCTCAGCAAGATTTTCTGGCAGTGCTGGAGAAACTTGGGGTTTTTTCCTAGTAAAACAATAACAAGCTGGGCATGTGTCCTTAGCCATGCACTGCCTTGAAAAAAATGTTTTGTTATGGATCATCTGATCTGTGATCTGGTGATGTCCAAAGAGGGATGTGTTTCAGCAGCAGCCTGTGCAAGTCCCAGGGCTATTCCTCAGCTTTTACTGGGAGACCCAACCCCTGCCCAGTGGAGTTGGCTCACTGGGCTTTCCCCAGAACACGCTGGGAAGAGTGGAGAAGAGAAATCCAATACGTGAGCATGTAACACAGTCATAGTGAGGGTTTACTTTGGGTTTACTTTTCATTCTTAAGCTTGTAAAAGTTTCCATCACTTTTTACACTGAGAATGAGCAGGCTGAGAGGAAAAGAAATCAAAATGGTCAAATTTATTTGCATAGATCCTAGGGTGGCCATGCCATCATATGAGGCATTCAGCTAATTCTCTGTTTCAAACTGCTGTGGCTCACTTCTGAGGACACATTCTTACTGAAGAGTGTGCTTGAAAATACAGGCTGAGAACAACCTGTAAAGAGGTCAAATAACCCGCACCCAAAAAAAGAGAAGTTAACAAAAAAAAGTTGGTTTGCGGCAAAAATATACATACAACCTGAAACATGGGCTTATGGGCATCTTTACATAACTGAATGCCAAAAATCACAAAGCACCAGCTATAGCTCCCCTTGCTCAGTCCACTGCGCGGATCTCATTTCCGAACATGTTACGTACAGGATTATTTATAGGACACCTCGCCTGTAAGTGGTGAGGACAGCGTTAGATTTCTTTCACAAGTAGGAGGCCAATAATTCATAAGCACCCCAGGTATGTGAGTTAGTGTGAAGATCTGTGATAGTGCGAAAGAAACAAATCATTTCCTTACTCTGCACAGGGAGATACTGCATATATATGCACAGACATACACACAGTAAACATTTTATTAAATAAAAGGAAAATAACTCATCCTCTAGTGTCCCCATCTAGATGATTTAGAGTCAAACAATGAGGACATCGTAATTCTCTGTTAAGGTAGCACAGGGTAATTAGGGATAACGTTTCTGACTCGGTTAATTTGCTGGGCTTCCCACACTCCAGACTTAACAGAATTAAATGAAAACGATAGCAGAGTGCTTCCAGAATTGATTCCTACCTACCTTTCTGCCCTTCTTCCTCCAGAAATTTTCACATACTTTTAATTAACTCTTCAGGTCGCTGGTTTAGAATCCATAAACACAGCGAAACTTTAACGCTCCATTAGAGCGATGCTACTTCGTTCGCAGCAACTTGTGAAACTTTCACAAGCAGATCTGCGAATGAATCGCATCCATCTGCGGCGCTGCGGCCGCAGCCTCGCCCCGCTCCAGCCCTCCCGAATTTCCCCGCACTCGAAGCCCATGTGCAAACCAAGCCGGCCCGGGCGGCAGGAGCCCAGCCAGGTCTCCGCGAAGGACTCTTCAAACTTTACAGTCGGGCACTCGGGGGACGCTCCGCTTTGCCTCCCAGCCCAGCCGGCTGTTCGGCATCCTCCCCAGAGCCTCGGGAATCTTCTCACAAAACCTCGGGAATACTCCGCCGCGGTCCTTCCCCCGCCCGACCGCGCGGTTTGCAGGGAGCAGCGGGAACGCGGAAGCTCCGCACCGGCGGGCACAGCTCCGTGCGGGGCTCGGCTGCGCCGGGGCTCCGGGTACAGGCGGGAGCGGAGCCGGGGCTCGGAGCCGCCCCTCGCCGGAAGGTTTGCTCCTCTGCACCTCCGAAGGCGTCAGCCCAGCCGCGTCCGGAGCGTTAGCTCCGTGAGGACAGCCCAGCATCGGGCTCCGCTGTTATCTGTCAGCCGTACAATAGCAGCATTGATAAGGCGGCAGCAACTGGCTTTGACAAGTGTGCTGTGCTAGCATTCCTCTGCAAACCGGGAAGGAAAAGGGGGGAATAAAAGAGAAAGAGAGAGGCATGAGGTGCCTTTTACTTTACCTGAACAAAGTGTGGGGTTTTATTTTTTCCCTCTGAACTGCAGGAAACGCTTCCTCCCCTCTTCTCCCCCCAAGCTAGGTAGCTCTTCTGTCGCTTGCAGCTCACACTTGGGGAAGACCACACAGCTCCGGCGAGGCTGCCTCTCTCCCCTAATCCCCACTCGAGTGTGATGACACACACTAACCCCAACCATCTGTTGAAACACGTCCTCAAGCACTCGGCAGCACAGTGGTGTGTCAGGCCGGGCTGCCCAATCCCAGCGCCGCGGCTGGGTGGCTCTTAAGGAGCTGGAGGCAGAGACAAGGGCAGAAACTATAGGGCTGAGAACTCTTTAGCGGAGTAACCTGAGATTTTGAGAAAGGGCTGCTATTGAGGAAGAAAAAAAAAAAGCAGCGCAGAAGGGGGAGGTACTAGCGGGAAGGTAGAGGGAGTGGATTAGTCTGGTGGCCAGTTGCGTTACTTCTCACAATTCCTTGTATTCCCGAGGGACCGCTGGGACCCCCTCGCAGTGGGATGCAGAGAAGAACAAGAGCAACACGAAAATCCTCTGCTGAGGGCGATATCCTCCGAGAGAGGCTTTGCTGAAAGAGCTAAAGGATGCGCTTTGAGATCCTGATACAGCGCTCCTGCGGGAGCCGCTCGCGCCGCAACGTGACATTCGCATCCCGAAATCCCAGCTCCTTCCCGTGCCGCCATCATCCCCTCGGAGCTGCCTCCAGCCTCCCTGGGGGAGCGGTAGAAGGAAAACCGGGCAGCGGGGTAGGGAAGAGGCGAGAAGGGATCCAATGGGCAAAGATTTCGACTCCTGCCCAGCTCTCTGAAAATCCTCCCCGCGAGCTGCGCTTGTGAAGCGGGGTAAACGCCGTGCCCGGGTGTGGGGGGGTGTCACACCCGCAGCCCCCTCCCTCCCCCCGCCCGGTGTCACCAAACTGTTGCTTCCCCCCC
>VWZK01022852.1:324966-555176 GCA_013396935.1 Baryphthengus martii | reverse complement strand
CGCGCCTTCCTCCCTTCTCAGGGCCAGTGCCAGGAAAAATACACTAATTTACAGGAGATGTCCGGGAAGGAGAGATAAGGGATGCAGAAAAGCTGCTAAGTGCCAAAGAAACAGTTCTTTCCTTTCCCCTCCCTGTAATAGGATAGCGTGGAAGAGAGACTTAAAATCTCCAGAGGTTTTACCTCATTACCAAGTGCCTGACTTGACACTTGCATTAAATCTACATTTCACATTATGACAGATGTTGTGTTTTCTTTGAACTGAGAGGGAGGAACGTCGTTCTGGCATTAAAAGTTACTCTGAAAGTGTTAAACACCCTATTCAAAGAGAGGTTTGCAGTTGTGAAAAGACAGACTCTACCCAGCCCTAGGAAAGGCATCTGAGAGTCTCAAAAGGCTGGTTTGGCTCTGGTTTTCTTTAATACCTTACACAAGGCTACGGCTGAATCGCTAGTGGCAAAGGCAATACTTAATAAAAAGTGAAATTAAAGAGCTGTGGCTTGTGCCCGGTTAGCTGCTATCAGAGCTGACCTGGAGAAGAAGAGGGAAAGAAGAAGAAACCATAATCACAACTGCATTTGCTCAAATTCTTCCAAGTGGTGATGCGGGGTCTGTTTCAGCCTGTTAAACTGAAACTGCTTTCACAGATGTTGGGTATTCCTTAAAACACTACTCCCTAATCTGCTAATTCCAGATAAATAAGCAACAAAATAATACTCTCAACATTAACATATGGTGAAGTAGAGATGCAACTACTGTCCCTGGGGTAGTGAAAGGTTCTAAACATCGCCAGTTATGTCTTCAGGGCAAGGATTTAGTTTGATTTTGTTTTATTCTAGCGGACTGTGGTCTGTAAACAGACTGGACAACCTTACACACCCAGAAAGCCCTGGAGACACTATGAAATTTGTTTGCGTTTTCTTTAGCTTCGTTGTATTAAAAATGTGTAGTAATTAGAGAGGTGGAACATCAAAAAAATTCCAAAAGACCCCAAATAGTGCTGTATCATCCTGTGTGCTGATGCATTGTCTAAAAGACAGCTCAGCTCACGGCTGCTCTATTTGATACTGGTCAGGTAAGACGCGAACTCCCCAAGGTTCAGCCACTAGATGGTTCTAACCGACATGAACAAGCACTGCACAGCACAGGTGGGTGTATCAATACATATAAATATCCACAAACGAGGCTCTGGACATTCCTAGAGGGCACAGGCCCAGTTCCACTCTTTTTATATGCCTGTGTACAACAGGGCCAGGGCTGCTGACGCCTGTCAAGTCACAACGGTGTAAAATTGACACGGTTAAAAGGGCTTCTAATCGCATGTTTTGTACACAGAGGCACACGCACGCACACGCTTCTCTTCAAAGACTTGAAACACAAACTTTTGTCTCCAAAACCCAGTGTTAGGAATCGCCCTCAAACATTGAGCATGACCATGTTCTCACATAAAAGCCCCTGCTGATGTTGCGGGAAAGTTTAACCGCCACTCTTACGACTACAGCCAGATTGAGTTCACTGTGACAGCTTATAACAGACTTTTCTGCCGCTTCTCCTCCACCCCGACAGCCATCTGCAAAGAGTTTAGCTTTTAAAGGCTGAAATGAGAGCTGTGCTGGAAGAGCTGTACCTGAAACACTGTTAAAATAACGCGTCGTAAAACAGGTTCTCGGGTCGACACCCAAAGCTGTGAGCTCCCACTAAGGACGTGCTGATCCCACTCAGGGAGGACTGGTACAAAGTGGAGGATGCTTTACTCAAGTAACTCCAGACAACCTCAGTATGCAAGATATCACAATTACCTACAGTTATCGAGAAATAGTTACTCCTGTGTTGCTCCCACAGGAAACATCCCCTCTTCCTTAATCGCTCTGGTTGGTTTCCATGGCAGCCCGCAGCATCCTTGAGCCAGGGCACAGAGCCTCCCTCAGCCTTACCTGCACTCGACTCACCCCCTCTCCTCCTGCACAGATGGCCTGGGCAGTGCTGTGTGTCTGTGCAGACACACGTCCACCTTCACACACACACTCTTCTGCTCAAGAACCTCATGGAATTCTCAACTCCAGCACTTTCAGCTTTTAAAAGTAGTTAAAGATAAGTTTTCATGGTTCCTGCAGCAACCTCAGTCTGTCTCTGTCAGTATGAATAGAATCTTTTTGATTTTTCTGGAATCATAAGTCTGCCCTGGATTCCATTAGTTTTGAAGAGTTTATATAGGAACAGGAGAGGTTCTAGAACACAACTATAAATCCACAGGGCCCCTGCTCTGGGTGACCTTGCTTTATTTAGCAGAAGAGTTGGATGAGATCTCCAGAGGTCCCTTCCAACCCCTGCCATGCTGGGATTCTGTCATATCCACGGTCAAGTTCTAGCCTAAAATGTGCACATGGCAAAGGTTCATGTTGAGCTCGGGCCATCTATTGATGAGATGCAATAAAACATCCTTTAAAATCCTGAGTGGCAGAGAAAAGGTGAATAAGAAATTGCCAACAAGTGTTTGTTTCTCTCTAAAGATCCCAGGAAACAGCAGGTTGAAAGCTGCACAGAACAACAGGCTGCTTCATACGGAGCGCAGCGAAGACTTGCGGCTCCTTGCTGCAAGATGCAGTGAAGGGTAAAAAAAATTACATATATTCAAGAGTTTGGACAAGTTCAAGGAAAAAAAATAAATCTACTCAGAGCAATTAAATACAAACACAGAACTTCTGGTACAGGGAATCCCTGAACTGCCTGGAGACGATCCTGGATTCTGTGCTTGTCCTGTTTTTCCACTTTACGCTGTTTCCCACTCTGGGAGGTTCTAAGCCTCACACACCCACAGTTTAGCACGGTTCGGTTCTTCATTCTTTCTTAAAGAACTGAGCCATTGGTCGCTTTTGGGCCTCATCCTGGGCAGTATAGGAGAGATGAATTCCTTTTAAGAACTTCAGCCAAGATTTTTAAAGATTGGCTCATAAATCCATGTTCAGGAACTTAAGTAAAAGTGATCTGATCAAAATACTGAGCAAACAGCAGCTGCCACTGAAGTCAGCAGGTAATTTCATTTTTCTCCATATGTAGGTGTTCCAGAGTCAGACAGGGGCTCATGTAAAATTTGGGTGCTAAACTCCAAGCTCTATTTTGTGCAAAACTCCACTCATCTGTTTCCTAACGTGGTATCTCCTAAATTCCACAGACACGCTGTCTCTTAGAAGCGTTCCCCTGGCACCTCTGCCTATTCCCCCAGGCTGAAAGCCTGGGGCCGGGCAAGATCCAGGAGTCAGGAATTCCTTCATTTCACTCCAAATTGCTTCACTGGGCTCTCAGAGGATACCTACCAAACCTGGAGAGCTTTGAGCGTATAGTTAAAGATCAGCCCTTTATCCTAAGACCTGGCCAGAGGAAGAAGAAATAGCTAACTTACAGGAGACATCACCAAATACCCCCTGTGGTCACGTTCTTATCACTACAGCTGCTCAAACCCATCCACATAATATATCAACAGTGATTATTCTGTGTAAAAATATGATAAGGTTAATGTGCTAAAAATACTGTAAGACTCAGTGAGTTACATAAAGCACAAGCACAGCAAAACACAGGATTCTGCATCCTAGAACTGTGAGTGCGAGTTCAGGTGTCCCAGCACAATTTCCATATTTTCTGGGGTAACATATGATGCTGAGAGCATATATATATATGTCCATATGTCATAGAAACATAGAATCATAGAATGAGGTTGGAAGGGACCTCAAGGATCGTCTGGTCCAACCTTTCAAGTTAAAAAAAAAAAATCAATCCATAGGTGTGCCGGGTACAAAGGGACCGCTTTAGGGATGTGTTCCAGGGGCAGTTCCAGACTCATGACTGCCTGCCTGCACAGAGCTCTCGTGGGGTAGAAGAGTGAAGCCTTTTCTAATCTTTAAAGGAAGTTTTCCTGCCCCTCTTCTCCCCTGCCACGGAATCGGATGGTATGGAAGTTACACCTTACTACAATCTCAGGTTTGCAACGCTTAAAATCGACCCCCCCAAGGGGTGAGGGGAACAGAGGATGGAGCGGAGACGGACAGAAGATCATAATTGACTCAATTCATCACAAGGCTTTACAATTTGTCAGGTGGTTGTCATCACTATCACTTGCTGCCAGAAGAAGATTAATGGCTGCAATGATCCATCAGTCGCGAATTCGTGTTGCCTCGCTCACGCCCCCTCCCAGAATACTCCTTCCTCCTCAGCTGCTGTTTCTGCTAAGGTAGCTCCCTTATTAGGGGCTGCAAAGTAATTGAGACCTGAGCAAGGCCACTGCAATAATGAGGAGAGACACGTTTCTTACCCCAGCAGGAGAGCTGCTTAGATTTCTTATAGATAAATTTCTTTTTTTTTTTAATAACCCAAAATAAAAATAAGAAAAACCAGCAACAAATGAATCCCCTACGTATCTGTCATGTCAGGCTTAGGGAAAAAGATGACAACACCAGCAAAAGTTTTTCCAAGCTAGAGCCTAATATGACAATTTAAGGCAGCAAGGAGCTGTGGTTCTTCCCTTCTCAGCTGCCAGTTGGCCAAAAGTTCCAGCTCCAGCACAGTAAACAAGTGATCAGTGAGTCTGGGGAGAACTCAGTGCTCCAGACGGATGGAAAATAGGGACAAATAAAGGCAGGAAAATCAACAGACATAACTGGCCAGCACAAGGTAGGTGATCCCAGGCTCAGGAGTAGGGAAAGTGCTGAGGGGAGAGTATATATGGAGTCTGCAAGGCTTTAAAGTGTGAGAACTCAGCAAGCAATGAGCTCTCAGAACTTGTGCTGACTTCACATTTTTGGACAGAGTTCAATTTCATTACTGGAAAAATTTTGAGGTAAACCATCCAATCCTTAACAAAAATTGAAAAAATGCCAAAAATCCAGAAGCCAAAAATGTCTCAGAGCTCTTAAAGTTAATTATTAGCAAACTGATGACCAATGGTCATCTTCAAGTCCCTCCCTCTTACATAATTCGCATCCTTGCCCCTATCCAAAGCTTTCAGTCAGAAGAATTTGAAGTGACAAAGAACGAAGGACTCGAATGACTCCGAAGTTAAACTCACCAAAATTAGTAAAGCTTCCACGACAAAGACTCAGTCTCACCATTTTCCCCTTGGAGTTCACCTCTAACACTCCACATAGCCAAGGTACCACTTGCCTAAAAAAACAACTCCGCTCACGACGCTGCTCTGGACAGAGCGTGGGAATACACACAGCTTAACCTACAGATTCATTTTTTCCTAGAGAGTCGAGGAAACAACAGCCCCTGTAGCCCTTTTATTTTTATAACAACAAAGCTTCAGCAGATCACATAACACTTGAGGAAAATATTTCATTTAACCCCTCTGTGATCTTACCTCAGACACAACAATGAGAACGCTTCAGAGTAGAAGGACCAGTGATGTTGCAGGAGCAGCTACACCTCTGGTAGCAGGGACCTTCCAGCCTCCCTTCTCCTCTCTCTGAGAAAAGAGGGCAAGGTGTTTACGTTGCCTCTTATATATAATCACCCTCTGAGCTGCACCTGTTAAGACAATTAACCTCAAGTCAATTAGCACCCAAGGTAAGCACCCACGAGTAAACAGAGAGGCTAATGGAGCTGTAGTAGCTGGCAGGCTCACTCGAGGCCCTCTTGACCACACATCTTGGTGCAGTCATAATACCTCAGGTAAACACGTGCTAGAGCCAACTCAGCCCCAGGTCCCCAACAACGTGACCAGACAGCATTCATTGTCCCTTGGCAGAAGGCACCTTTGGGAGCCACGCTTTCCTACAGTCATCTTGGGTGCCACAAGTATGTTCTCCTACACACGGGAATGACTTAAATGCCAACATCCACCCCTAAAAAAGTCTGTGTAGGCATGTAAAGGTAATGGTGATATGTAGAATATATATATGCATGTATAAAATATATACATTTTATTATGCATTCTATTATTATAATTCTACATCTAAACTCTTGTCGCTGGGCCTAAATTAAGGATCTCCCAGATTGAGGACCAAATAGAAACATTGTAAAGCAGTAAGTTTATAAACACGACCTTTAGATAACAAATTAAATGTAGCCAGCTACTTTAAGAAAAAAAAAAAAAAAAGACAAAAAGGAAGCTGAGGTGCTTATCCCACCGACCCAAACCACTTGTCATTCCCTTTTAGGGTGCCAAAAACCCAGAACGTCCTCACTCTGCTACCCAAACCTCTAGTTCACCTCCCCAAAACACCTACAGCTCAGCATTTTATGTCAGTGAAACAAATCATTGCAGAGAAAGACTGAAAAAGTGAAGACAGAGTACAAACTGAAATGTAATATTGAAAAAGGCCGAGAGGGAACTGTTAACGTGGGATGGAGACTTGCTGGAAGACATCATGATTACTTTGCAGGTCAGAACGATCCCTCCGGGTGTACAAAAAGTCCGAAGAACAAGTGGAGGTCCCGTGCCGGTGGTGATGAGGGTCTTCACTGATGAAGAGAAGAGAGATGTCATTTCTTCCCACGCAGAGCTGGCTTAGGCATGTGTGAGTGATGCCCTCGGCGGGGCCTATTGTTCAGCTGTATTGACTGGATGTAGTTGGGTTGTCCCAAGGATGAAGAAAGGATAGGGAAAAATCAGTGTTGTAGTAGTGGCAGAAAGATTTAGGGGAGAAAGGATGGAAAAAGTGATGGTACTTTGGAGATAAGAAAGGATTCATCAAATTGCAGGAAAGCAAGAGAGGCGAATGGCATTTGAGCTGGGCAGCAAGGAGCAGGGGGTTATGGTTTTGGAGGGGTCAGCAAAAGATTTTAGGGGAGCAGTCACAGGGAAGGGTTGTGAACTGGGTTTGAGGCATCTCAGGGAGCTTTTCACAAAAGACAGAGTCTGAAAAAAGCCACTGGGCCACAGAGCCTGCTGGGTGGGAGAAGACATTGCTGAGAGGGGCAACGGGGAAGTGTGGCTGGAAAAGCGTTTGCTGCTCCTGATGCCACCATGGGCCTTGAGCAGCGCTCCAGCCCTCTCCCCTCTCCTCTCTGTCCAAGCAAAACCTCTGAGAGCAGCAAAGGGAAACTCCCAACAGATCGTCCCATCTGCTGTCCTTAGGCTGACACTTACCCCAAACCTCCTCTTATGGCAAATATAATTATTATTTACTCTCTGTGGTAATTTAGGGCACTGAATCCTTTCCAAGCCTGTGTCAGTGAAGTTGAATTTTAAAAGGACTGGAGCAGGAAGTCGTAATATTTGCCTGGCCGGTTTGTTTTGTTTTTATTTGAATTCCACAGTAGTTGAAGAGAGGGAAAATATTTTTCCTCTACCTTCATCCTGGTATTGATCAGTGGGAAGGTGGAATCTGGTCCATTAGACTTAGTATAAAAGGCAGAGCCATTCTTCCTTCTGTACAGTCCTAAGGAATTCAGAATATTTTTTAGAGCTGGTGTATTCCCCTCCCAAGGCTGCACACGTGGTTCTAAAAAAAAGAGACAGAAATACCGCTTTACAACTAATTTTGAAACGTGTTTTCATTCCACGCTTTTGTAAATCCAAGGCCTTTCTAACATTTTCCCCAAACTGGGTGCTCGCAGAGAGTCACTTTTACACTGAAAAATCAGAATTTGCAGAAGAGCTGCGCTGAGGGCTGTGGTCTGAGGAGCTGCCTCCAGCTGCAGAGGGCAGGTTCACATCCAGCAAAAAACATTGGAAGTGACAATCTATCTGCTTTCCTTGCTCTGCTCCTCCCAGTTCTTGCTCCCACTGATTCCTTTACACAAACATTTGCTAACCACAATTCTTTTTTTATTTTTATTTTTTTTTAATGGCTAAATTTCGGTCAGATTGAATCAGACCGTAAAGCTATGAAAATGCTGGTGCTGACACAAGGAAAGGCACAGAAATGTGCAGCCAAGGGAGAGCAGGAAGAAAATACATCTCCTTTCAGAGACAGTAGCATCTTAAATGGGCTTCACTTGATCTTAAAATCAAATTTTGGAGCTCACACAAAGTCCAGGCAAGTCAGGATGGAAAAGCTTTACAATTGTCAGCTACTGAAAGATGCCACAGGGGACAGAAAGTGCTCTGCTAATGGGCAAGTGTCCTGCTACAGGAGAGGAGCCCTGTCCCTGGGGTGCTGAATTACCTCAAGAGGCAATCAGCAGACAACAGCACTTCTTTTCAGGCATTAGCCCAGGTGCTATTTAAACCAGTCTCCTTGACAATAAAGAAGTTCTCCGTGGAGTTGAGTTTGATTTCCTCAGAGTGCTAGACTTAGGAGTGAGGTTCCTGTCTCTGCCATATTGGTTTGAGAGACCTGAGGAAGGTTGACCTTTCCTGTTGGAAAGGCAGCCTGACACCAGAACCCCGTAAATAGCCCGGGCTTGTGCCCGAGATGGATTCTGCCAGAGAGTGCCCTTTTGAGTCCTCTCCTCTGGGTCTCAAGAAGGCCAAGATGGTATTTTCCAGATAAATGAATATAGACATTTTTAAACCTGCTGTAAGGGGTTTAAACCTGACTACACGCATGATGTGCTATCACGACTTTGCTTCATAGGTGGTTTAATGGTCTACCTGAACCTTCTGAGGAGAAAAAAGGCATTATATTTTATAGATATGTAAGTATATATATATATACACACACCCCATCTTTTATTGCCTTTAAGATTTTCCCTTTCAGCTGAGAGTCTCCGAGCAAAAGAACAAAGCATTTGACCCAGAGTGTTTCCAGAAGGAGCTGACAACCGGCACGAAGCCTCCTGCCTTCGCAGCCTGGCCCTGTGCTGGGGCCACGCAGACAGATCCTTTCACTGAAGCAAATCACGCTCACCCTTCCACAGGACATCCTTTCAGGCACACAAATCCCAGCTGAATTTTAAGCCAGCCGTACCCGAACCGTCCATGGCGATCGATAGCCGATCGATAGCCGAGTCACGGCACTGCTAATAAAGTCGATAAACCACGTGCTCAAGCTGATTGCAGATCTCATCCCCGCCTGTCTCATGCAAAAGCCCAACAAGTGAGAGCAGTGGAGTTTGTTGACTATTTTAGAAGTAGTTTGAGCTAAAGGTCTGCCCTGCTTTCTTGTCATCTTTCTCTCACTTCAGAAAGCTGAGAGAGGGGGGTTTGATCACGGAACAGCAGCAACCGTTGGCCTGTCATCGGTCATTTTTAACAATAAACCTTTCTGCTTGTGGCAACTTACTTGTTAAAATACAATAAACCTTTCCACTTGTGGCGAGTTACTTATTAAAATAAAAATTGGTCATTTTTATTGGGACAGCAGAGCTCTCCACAGATTATTTTTTTCCCCCCATTCGAGGGTTATTGCTGAAATTAGCACAACCTAAAGCAGCCTGTGTTAACTCTTTCTTATGCTAAACAGCCCTTGTTAGTTTAACGGGACAAAAGCTGTGATTGTAAGTGCAAATACGTGTGAGAATCCAGAGCCAAAGCTTTTTTGGTGGCTTTTTTTCTGAATGACTTGCTTGGGTGCAAGTTTCCAAATAAAGATTTAATTGCACCCGCTTGCATCAATTACAATATCAAAGCGCAGAAGTTATAAAAACAGAAGGTGGGCGCACAATGGCTGTTTCACAGCCTGTTTTGAAAACAGATTAAACACAGTTCTAATGATCATTGCTTCAAAAGAATCCAGAGATTATCAGAAACAGAGCAGACTGTAGATTTTAATTGAAAACCCAGCCCGAATCCATCGTGCCCCTCCGCCCCAGCCCGCTCTCCCGCTCAGCACTCCGCAGAATTGCTAACGCGCGGGTTTAACCAGGGGGGAGCTTTGGAATCGGGAGATAAATAGGGCTGCGGCCCCCAGCTCTTGGTATCGCGGTGCCCGTGGTACCTTTGGGTGAGCTCTTCTCCTGCACTTACTCTTTGATGTAACGGCACTCGGCACCTGTATGTACAGCTCAGCCATCCATTCGAACCTCCCGGGCGCTCCTCAGAACTGAAAATAACCACCTCTGTACATTTCCAAGGAGAAATCTGCCACCCATATACTCCAAAGCCCTTTGTGAGTCTGAAATTTCAATGGCCGTCTCTCAAAAAAAAAAAAAAAAAAGCCGAAAGAACAGAGCCTCTTTTAGTGTTTTGAATATTACTAATCACAAAGACCTTTGCTTAGACCACAGAAATTCCCTGAAAAGTGGTCAGATACAGACTGTACAACACAGAGCGTGCTCAAAACAAGTGATAGCAATAATGCTTTTGAGAAACACAGGCCTAAAGTTGTACCTCAGCTAGGCATTAGAGCTATTTAGTTAATACAGCTCAACAGTTATTAGGTCAAGATAGGAATATATGTGAGTTCCACTACATATTGGCTGGTCAAAGGTCAGGAGTGTATGAAAAATGTGGCGGAAGTTGGTACAATGATTGACAGAAAGAATTCCTCTACGAACATAATGCATTGGTTATGTCATTTCACCTTTTTTACGCAAAGATTCTATTTTCTGAGGTGCTCCACGAGCAGAACATTACAGACCCCCCAAGGCAAGGCCCTTTGTACTTTGGGTTTTCTGAAGACTCTCTCGTGGGTTTTAATTCTGATGGTTGGGCCAGCGCAACAGTCGCTGCTGAGAGCGCTTCTCATACCAAATTATGCTGGCCTGGGACCTCGCTGCACCCCAGTTTCAAGAAATACAAAATATAGGAATTTTGTTTAGGAATTTTAAGTCATTCCTCCGTATCTGTACAGTGCTTGCATCGAGTTTGCCTCTGCAAAGAATCTGTCCCAATGTTTTAGGAGAGTGAGAAAACCACCCACCAAAAAACAGCTTTTGGAAAAAATTGCTGCCTCCTAAATTTGCTTGGCTTTTTACTCTCCTAAATCTTCAAGCTGAATTCTAACAGTGGTTTAAATCACTGCAAATTTCTCTGAGGGGACTAAGCATTTATTTTTAACTGCAATGAAAAACATGCAATATGACACGAAAAACATGATATATCTATTGCATAATCAAAAAGAGAAATTAAAATCTTCTGAAAATCCTGGGTAATTCGGAGCATCAAGGACACCAGAAGAGGACAGGGAAGGATTAGCAACTGGAGACAGCCAGGTGGCCAATCCAAAACCATTACAAAACGTTTCTAAAAGGCAGAGAATCACTGCGGTCTCACATTCCATCCCATCCCATTGCTGGGCAGTTCTCTCACTGTCTTTTTTTCTATCACAGGCAGGTTCGGGAGCAAATTTGGCAATCCCCTGCATCTCGGGCAGGCTCCAGCGCCAGCCTGACAGGAGCCGTGATGGACGTTGCTCTCTCTGCGCTCCCCGCAGAGCTTCACGTCCTCAGCCAGGCAGAGCCAGCGGCTCCGGCACCATCTCCGGGGTCTCCGGCCTCAAAAATTATTGTGGGAGAGACGGGCCGAGAAACTTCTGGAGTGCATGGGGCTGGAATCATGGTGTGTTGTGTCCAGGATGGATTTCCGCCCGGTGATTGGCAGCAGCTTGTGGGTTTCAGACCAAAAAAAAAAATTCTGATATAATCTTAACTTACCTCCTGTCCCAAAGGGGAAGTACACGAGGTACTGTAGGTGACAAGGACTGTGATGACACCACGAAATTTCTCCCTCACTTCAGTGCATGGCAGGAAAGTTAAATGCGTATTGGACATAGGGTGGTATGAGGGACAGGGAGCCTGTCACGCTGGTGTCCCCCGCTAGGGTCTATGAGCATGGGCCCGGGAGGTGCCTGATGTCCAGCGTTACCACTGAGATCACAACTTCTAATCATGGAATGGTTTGGGTTGGGAGAGCCCTTTCAGACCATGGAGTCCCAGTGCTGCCCCATCCCTGCCAGAACACCACTAACCCCTGTCCCTCAGCACCACATCTCCATGCCTTGGAAATCCCTCCAGGGATCAGGGGGACTCCAGCCCTGCCCTGGGCAGCCTGGGACAGGCCTGGACAACCCTGCAGGGCAACAAATTGTTCCTCAGCTCCAACCTCAGCCTCCTCGGACACAGCTTGAATCATTTCCCTTCTCTCCCCCGAGCATGTCACTCTTGTTTCGCCAGGTTTAGATGCATGTGCTTTAGCCTTGAAATAATAAACAGACACCGGGAGAAGGATACACGGCTTTAGAGAGGCGATGATTGAGGACCTCAAAAACCTTTGAACAAAAGAGCCGAAATTCCACAAAATCGTCTATTTGTTTTAATTACCTGGCATTCTGGGGCCAAGATGTTTCGAAGTCAACCGACTATAACGAGCCTTTAAAAAAAAAGTTATAAAAATCCTATATTTGGATGGACAAACAAAGCGTGAAGAACATCGCTGCTGCCTCCACTAGTGAGGGATGAACAAATGGCTTCCCAGAGGTGTGTGGCCACCGGCTCAGGGGAGCGAGTCCACGGCTCTGCTGACACCAGTGCAAATAAAACTCGGGGGGGATGAGACCTGCCTCTGGGAAAGCCCCTGGCACAGGAGAGTTACACAGTTTATGCATTTCCCTTGCCTAGGTTACACATTTCCAGAAAGAGCAGCTCCAACTTTGTTTCCCACACCCCCAAGTACGGCTTGTTTTTTTTAAAGCATAGAACGAATGGAACTTTGAGGAAAAGTATCTGGCTTAGCAAAGGTTTTTGGCAGAAGAGGGAGGACTTTTTTTTGGGCCACAGCAGAACATTAATGAGCACAGAGACGTTTTGCTGACCAAACAGTGCAGCCAGCCCCAGGGGCAGAAGAGTGAGGTGCTGTGCTTAAAAATAAAATTCATTGTAGAGGTTTTTTTCATTTTACACGTTTAGGGACAAGCCCAGGAGGCCAGGGCGGGTGCGTGGCCAGGAGAGCTGTGCTGACCTCACCCCAGCGCCCTGCAGCAGAGCCAGCGCCACGGCCTCTGGGGAACAGCTCCTTTTTGGTCAAAGTATTTTACAGAGTGGCTGCCAGGAACTGGAATCCAGTGGAAACAGCAGCTCCCAAACTAGGACTCACCCTCTGGGAAAGGAGCGGGGCGGGGGGGGCACCAGAGATACTGGCCAGAACTGTCAAGCTGAGATGAGCGGCTGTAATCCCCAGAGTGGGATGAGCTGGGGAGGAAAAGGGGAGAAGAGGGGTCACAAACAGTAGAATTCATCTGGGAGAGGTGTATGGGGAAAGATAGTTTGGGAAATGCTGCAACAGAAGCCGCCTTTTTGTTTGTTTGTTTTTTTTCTCCCAGATCCCTTCTTTTCAATTGTTACTTCCTTGAACAAAAGCAGCACATGCAAAGACAAAGGCTTAAAACCAAAAGGCCTGACACATTATTTCCTCATCTCAGGACCAAGTATCTCCTGTGGCATTTGCACCTCTTACACCATAAATAGAAACACTCGGACGCAGAGCTCGTTTCCTGGTTTCTCACAAAAACAACATTCCCTTCCTACTTTCCAGTATCCCACATCTCTCCGTGCTTAGCACCGGTGGCCTGCCCTTCCCCATCGCTGCCGTGGGTGTTTTCTCACCCAGCAGCTACAGCCTCATGCTCGGTAACCTTTGCCCTTCCATTCGGCCGCAGCCAAAATGCCACCTTTAGAAAACTGAAGTACCAGAGAAAATGGAAATATGAAGCTGAGCGACCCAACGTGCTGTTGCCTTTACCCTGTTTGTCTCATTCAGCTTTATTTTCTGGATTTTAAGTTCAGGAAAGACTTGCTAAAGGAACTGGAGCATCTGAAGTCTTGGGATCTCCTTACCAGCACTGCCTCTTTTAAAACTGAACCTCTACCCATGAGGTATATTTGAGGCATAACAAGTATTTACTGAAAAAAGGAATGATACCTCAAAAAAAATGGTGCTTTACCTGCTTTGACGTCTTCTTGCCATTACCAGAAGTTTCACTGAATTATCTCGCCATCCCCCGAATCAGCTTTCTGCTGACACAGGAGAGCTTCACCTTCCTTTTGATCCTACGAGTGAAGCCACGTGGAAGTGATTGAGAGTGACGTCACGAGTTCAGCATTATGATTTAAATTTGGGATCAAGCAGGAGGAGAGGAAAAAATTACACGCATCCATGATTACGGTGTTTGGGTCATTCAGATGCAGCCTTAAAAAAAAAAATAAGGTCTTGTCTCAGTGACTACGAGAAGTACCGTGGGATCTTGAATAAGGACTATTACTTGCTCTCAGGTATAGATCCAAAACTCCATCCCCAGCCTTTCATCGTCAATGTGACTCTGATGGCTGCTGTCAGTGCCAGAGGTAACGGTGTTCGGGTGATGCTGCATGTAAACAAGCTTTAGCCCTTTCAAGAGGAGAAGTGTGTGTTTCCATCAGCTCCAGGACCTCTCTGGCGTCTCAAGGTGAGCCCCCAGAACATGAAACACTCAAAACCACTGAGTTTAACACACTCATCCATGATCATTACTAATTATAGAAGATTCAGGTCAGTGTCTGGAAGGTGATCTTCTTAGAAGGGACATTTACATACAGAAAAAGTTGAACAAGTAAATTAACACACAGAAAGGTCTTAAGGTAAATTAAGGTCAGAGAAAACAGCTTGAAAGGAGAAACTTAAGGAATTCTCTCTCTGCTGAGTTTGTTACAACAGCAGACTAAGAGGGGACTGGCCAAATTTGCATCAGGAGTCCCCCAGGAAAAAAGCTCCTCAGTTCCTGGCAGTGCTGAAGGAGAAATAGCAAAGTGTTACTTACGTGTTTTCTGAGCTGAGGAGGTGCTCCTTTGGAACCCACTACCAGGGAAATACCATCTCCTGATGTTGCCAAGAACATGAGTGGTCCCTTTTAGGAGACTTGCTGTGGCCAGTCCCATGGTTGCAGTAACCTCTCCGTGGGCATTTCCGTACAGCTTCAGCACAGCACCATATACTCACACGCTACCAGTTGTTGCTTCTGCACATTGTGAAGTTTTCTGAAAGTCTAAATGCAGGGCCATCGTTGCCTTGCACGCCACAACAGCACCCAAGTCTCTTTCCTTGCTGCCGGTTTTCTTCCATATCTACCTCATCTTTTCTAAGCTTCCCAGATCATATGGCTTTGATGGACCCATTCAGTCATAAATCCCACCAGCCTCCAGGCTGCAGCCCCTGCACTTCACTGCTGTAGCAATTTAATATGAGCCATATACTTTCTGGGACAGCACCTCCAGGCTACGATCCCGTGCAAAGCATCTCTCTGAACTCAGACTCTTGACTTCAGCACGCGTTTTGCCGGCGTATGCAGAGCAGAACCCAGCTATTAACTGCTGATAAAGGACCGGCTCTTTGAAATATGTTTTGTACTTTGATGGTTTTTTTTTAAGAAGGAAGTTAAAAGAAATTAAAAGGGCATTTAGATTCAATGATCCAGTATTCAAAGCACTTAGACTTTCTCAAATTAAGGTGTCCTCTTGTAAGGCATGGGTCACATACAAGTTTATAATTGGGGACACACAGGAGCATCCTGCAGTTTCTTAGATTATCATCATTCTGGCTGAAGCCATTGGCCTGAAATTTTATGTGGCTTCAACTGTTCTGACAACAAATACTTGCTTTTTTTGCCTATTTTTCTGATAAAAGGAAAATTGAAAAACTGACACCACCTTGAAGTTCCCCAGCAGAGTCTACAGCAGGTTTGGATTCCCAGCTCCTTGGAGAAAACGAGGTAGGATGTCATGTCCTTGGTAGACCAGCCTCTAAGGGATGGAGAAGAGAAATACACTCTGGTGGTTATTTATTTCCTAGTCAAGGGTGGAATGTTCACAGCTATTCCATTTTTTAAATGACTCTTCAATTTCTAAGCTATCCCAGAGTCCTTCGACTCCTCTCTCATCCATCTGCACACCTGTCATTACAGATTTATTCCTGCCTCCTTCCAAATCTGCAGCTTTCTCCATTAGCTAGGTTGCTACTCCCTCCTCCTCCCGTTTTACAGCAAACAATATGTTAAATTCACACACAACCCTTTCTTTTCCACTCTAGTAAATATCAAGTAATGTCAGGGGAGACTTGTACCTCCCTGGCAGCTCTGGGAAGGTGCACGATCGACCCAGCTGACAGAGTAGAGCTGCAGGAGGATGGAGCATGTTCGCTGCGCTGGAATATTTTTTTGCAGTTCTGCAATTTTCAAACGTATATACTTCAGCCAGTTGTAGATAGATTTTCAAAAGGATGTCAAGGAATAATACATTTTTGCTCTCCGCTGCCAAGTTTTCAGTCTCTTATTGGGAATATTCTGTTTTGTATAAATAATTAAACATCCCAGCCAAAGCCAGACCGGGTTTATAGCCCCAGTGGCTATCGCATTTCTCTGCTCGATGGTTCACGTCCCTGTTTCAAACTGGACAGCACAGCAGTTTTTCAGTCTGGTGTTCTAGGTTTCAGGTAAATGATGTAACCAGAGGGCTTTTCTCACATTTCCATGAAAACAATTCCAGGAGATCACTTGTTTATTCTAATGTCAACCAGGCAAATTTTCACGTCTTGGCCACAGGCAGCCTTGAGATGCGTGGCTTCTATAAATATCGCTGGTACAGGCTAAAATTAGCAGGAATAGTTTGAAATAATTCTTATCACCTTGCTAGAAGAAACAAACAGTCTTTACTACTTAAAGCTCTGAAGATCTAAATGAAAATCCTTGTTTCACAAACACATATATATCTGGGGCTTTAATTTGCTCCTGGTAAGTATATCTTTTATTTACTTTTTTTTCCCCACTGCTGCAGACATCAAGCTTCGAGGTCATTATAGAAGATGACTATGCTATAAGACAAAAAAACCACTGTACTACAGCCATCTGTATTTGCTCCATGATAAACAGAAGGAGGTTTTTAACCAACACTTTTGTAATTCAAAGGAAACTCTCAGCTGAAAAACGTGATTAATCTCCTGATGCTCTGCTGATGACACACAGAATAACAGGGGATGACCAGCCTCCTTTCCTTCTTGGACACACGCAGATGCCATCTGGGATGTTCTGCTGGTCTCCCCGTCCTCCCCTCTGTGTAAGAGGGAAACCCAGAGCAATGACCAGCTGAGACTTGAGGGGGTGGTGTCACCGTCACCATGTGCTTTGGGGACAGGCCGACTGAGCTCTTGTCACCTCAGGGTTTGTCAGGTGATGTCAAGCTCGGAAAGAAGGAGGCATCTGCAAGGGGAGACTTCTAGTCCTGCTTAGCTGCTCTGAAGTGAAACTCTAAGTGTTGGGGAAGGGAGGAAGGAGGTGGAAAGAGAAGACCGGTTTTACCATTTCTGTCATAAATAAATGTTCAAGCACTAGTTTGGAGTTTACAGTTTTTTGTACCACGCTTTCTTTGGGGAAAACAGCTTTCTTTGGAGACCCAGAAGCTTTTAGGAATAATTTAGCTTGTTCTGGAGAAAAGCTGGTGTTTTTCTGCTGTGTTTCATATCTGACCACTAATTCCCTAAATTAGTTTGTAGTTAACTCTCTCTTTAAGGGTGTAATGGGCTTCTGAGTCATATTTTACTGACTTCAGCCTGTGCTAAGTGTGCCAGTCAAACACTGCGGTGACGTGCGTTAAATGAGCGGCAAAGCAACGACTGAGTTATGCCCTCTTCCCTACGGAGCACTAATAAAAAACTTTATACCTCACAAACCATCATAACTCTCTATATGCCACATGAAATAAGGTATTAAAACATTTTAGAGAGCTTTAAAAATTTTATTGGCACTTTTTTTTGGTACAGTTCCACCTATTAAGCTGGACGTCCTTAATTAGTAAGGACCCAGGCTCGGGGGAAGAAAATTAAAAAAAAGTCTGGGAAATAATGGACCCTTTAAAGTTTAAGTACTCCAGCTACAGCAGGTTTTGCTGTCACAGAGTTAATGAAGTATGCTGAGACCCACTGCTCACCCATCCCAGGCCAGACACTCACACAGATTACTCAGTACATTCATTTGGGGTTTCTGACTTCATTTCAAAGTGAGTTAAGTTCTTGGTTTGGAGGAATGATTTTGTTTTTTTCCCAGGATCTTGCTGCTCATTAAAAGATCACTGGGCACAGAAGAGTCATTAGCTCTTCTATACATCCCAACAGTATCCAGCTAGGGCTGCAGACCGGCGGGTCAGCAACACTCCCGTCAGAAAACGCTGCTCACAAAAGGAAGCAGTTGGACATTCCAACTAATTTAAAACTCACCAAGGAGCATATGAATCCTACATCCCAGAAAAAACAGGCAGTCATATTTTTTGCAAATGCTGGCTTCCTGTCCTCTCCTCTGATGGACATGTGCTGCACCCTTCCAGAGGAGGCCTGGAGCCATGGATGTCTGAGGAGCTGTGGTTTAACCCTTTCTTGCAGCTGAATTTGTCTGCCTTGGGAATGGGGAAAGCATAGCCAGGACCACCCTAACCCCGCTGCAATACAATTGTGGAAGCTTCTCTTGGCTCCAACCCCAAAGAGCTGCATCTCAGCTGTTTTTTTTTCATGTATTGATGATACAGCCAGAGTTACAATCTCATAACAGGGTTCTACCACTGCATTTCTGCTTTCCCACTGCTGCCTCTGCACCCGCTCCTCACCCATGTTCAGGGCTGAGATGTCAGAGACTCGGAGGTTCACCCAGGTCGCCCAACACCATCCCATCCACAAGGCATCCGGGCAAACACCGAAGATGATTCTGCTCTTCGGCTGCCGCTGTGGTGCAAATCAGCCTGAGGAAAAGCTACAAGGGCAGTGGGAGCAGGACTTTGAGCAGGCCCATCAGGGCTACATCTGCACTACAGCTGGAGGTTTGGCTGCAGGACACCAAAGAAGTTTAAAGTCCCCCGTGAGAGGGGGATGGTACTTACTGCAGCAGTCAGACACCAGGACTTGGCCCGTTTGGCCACTCTGCTGTCATCAGGACCTCAGATTAGCTCTGATCTATGTATGTACCTCTGAAAGCAAAGAAATAAATGAAATCATTTTAATCCACTTAAAATGTGCCATATAGTGTCACAGGTACTTACTAGGAGAAGATGCCAAAGGGAGAAAAATTAATTCAGAAATCTTTTCTAAAGGAATTTGTGAGAAGAATGTAAAAAGTTTGCCACTGAGTCACTCTCAGCTGTAAAAATATGATGGGTTAAGGTTTGATAGTCAGCTGCAAAGTGACTTCAGTGCTTTTTGGTTAGCCCAACAGTCCATAAATCGGATGCACAAATGCTTAGGCCTCCCAGTATCTCCAGGTGTCCTCTGGTCCTGTCTAGAGGACCCATTTCACGCAGAATTGCCTTTTCCTAGGCTAGGCAAACTGACCACCTTTCTGTAGCTCCAGGTTCTGGTTTCCAAGGCAGCTGGATATTTGGAGACATCTCCGTCTATCCAGCCCCGCCTGTCACCACCTCTTGCCCCCATTGTGGAGCTGTCCTAGTGGCTCTGACCCTCTGCCGAGTCACGCAGAGGAACCCCACCTCAGTGGGTAGCACTGACAGATGGGCATTCACTGGGGTCTATCTGGCAAAGTGAAAACTCATCTTCTATTTTTCAGCTTTTCCTTTTTAATATCCACAAATTGGGAAGAAGCAAACTGGAAAGTGAGAAACCTTCTCCAGCAACGTTAAGGCCTTATACTCCTTAAAATGTTTTCTTTTTTTTGGAAATGTGAGCACATACAATTGGATGACTGAGCTCATAACACCCCACACATTAGCTCAAAGTTGAACTCATCAGTAAAACCATTGCCTATTAAATCTGCCCAAGCGCATCCTCACTCCCTTTTGCCATCAGCCAGACGATCAAGTACCTCACCTCAGAATAATCTCGCTGTTACTCATGGAGACCACCACACCAGCTGGGAGGACAGGGTCCCTCAGCAGGAGAGAAACCCACACCAAAGCCCATGGACAGCTTAAGCACATTTGTATATTTGCATATTTAGACAGAGAAAGGAATGGGAAGCATTCCCTCTCCCCGCTCCCTCTTTTGCTGGCTGTCATTTTGAGCATGGCTAGAGGTAGGATGAGGTTAAAAGTTCAGGAAGGAGGGAGAACACGGAACACCATCCTCTGTGCTCGCTGTAGTTGCGACGAGAGGCTTAACCCCCTTCCCACAGGCACTACTCACCACCAGTGGTGCCCGGGACTGCCCAGCTGTGGTTGCAGCTCATTTCTCAGCCCGGAGTGGGGCAGGACAGTGCCAAGCCCGGGAGGCGCTTCCAGCACATTTTGTGGGATGGACTGGAGCTGGCGCTCCCAGCCAGGGCATCAGCATTCCCAGTTAGGGCACCGGCACAATGCAGTGGCCGGGCCACGGCATCGCCGCCCAGCCCAGTGCCTTCCGACAGCTCCGAGGTAAGGGTGGTGCTCCCGGACCCTCTGTTCGGGTACAATAACCACTAGAAAGTTTCCCTGGGTTTTGTGTGCACCTTCTGCTCCGAGCAAGGAAGTGCAGGTGAGGGGTCTGTACAGACCAGAGGCTGAGGAAGGATGGTGGGTTCCTCCCAGGCTCATCGGCTGCCCTCTGAAAGCAGCATTGCTCCATGGAAGCCCATCGGGCAAGAGCAAGGCAGCCAGCAGGAATCTTGGACGGCCTGCAGTGGGAAAGGGCTCTGCTTTTCCCTGGCCTGGGGTAGGCTCAGCCTCTGTTCTGTTACAGCCAGAGTAGGTTTAACAACCCTTATCAAAACAGACAAACTTCCCAGGCAGCAGATTTTGTTTGTGGCTGAACGACACCAAAAGGCAGCTCAGGCAATGAGCTCACCCCAGCTTCGCTCGCTGTAGCTCTCGGAGGTCAGGGATAAAGCCGTCAGAGCACAAGGGCTGCGAGGGAGGGCAGAGCACAGGCTCCGTGCATGCCTGAGTTTCAACATTCCCACTTCCCACAGCACAAACAATAACCCCAGAGACCCCTGACTTTCATTTCTGCTTCCTCTTTATGGGAGGGAATAATTTTTGATTCCAGTTGCTGTCTGGGGTTTGGTTCGTATCTTCATTCACTGGCTGTGTCTAGTCATTATCTCAAAATCTCCTGCCACTCAAAAGTCTCCTTGAAGCTACCAAGAAAACTGCTCTGGGCTCATGAATATCACCAGTTCTGTGGTAGCTGTGGGGAGCCTCTGATTCTAGAGAAAGCTGTTAAAAATCGTTTGATCACTTCCACCTCCAGCTCCCCATCTCCTGCACCTTGTCACATTTTAGTGGGCACTTCACCTGTGACACTTCTCCTCAACTCCTTTTCCACGGTAGGGAACCTGTCAGAACATTATATTTTTTCTAGTCAATATTATTTAGGGTTTTGTTCATTGAAAAGAGGAGATTTGCTGTACTAAAACACCACCAGAGAGCTTCTAACAGGTGCTGTGATCATTGTTCCTTCTGGTAAAGATCTAATTCATATGATAATCTGTCATCGTCTGGTGTTTCATCCTAACTGGTTTTTAATGCTATATTGATCTCAGCTTCTGTAATTGGCCTCTTAAGTAGTCCACTTTCTTCTCCTTGGAGAAAGGGAAATCGTTTCTTTTAGCCCCTTTTACTAACCAGTCTGCACTGCCATGGAATGTAATTCTATATAACTTTTTTTTGAAGCAGAATCTACACTTCTGGAGCCTAAATAAAACATAGTCAGCTGGCATTCAATCTTGAAATCTTTATGTAAGCCAAGATTTCTTACGTGAGAAAAGGAGTGATAACTAAAGGAATCGAAAGGATGTCATTTGTCTATCTTTAAAAAACAATGATGTGATGACTTCACACAAAGGATGTCACTCCTCATAATATCTCAACCAGAAAAAAAAAAAAAAAAAGAAGTGCATGCAGGCTTTTGTGACCATCTTTCCAAACAGTTGTACACTAACCTCGAAAAACCAGCAGCTGCAGTAGCTGAGCTGACAAAGATGTGCGGTGCTCTGTGACCCTCGACATCCCTGCACATCCGAGGATTCCAAACCCCAAGGTTGCAAGGGGCAGGAAGGCGGCTCCTCACCAGCCCTGGCAGAACACGAAGAATAAATGAAAAATAAAAGCACATAACTGGCTTTTTGCATGGGGATGGGGGAGATGGGAGGGGTTTAGGTCATCAAACAACTGATGTAAACTCCAGGGTGGATTCCTGCCAGAGCTGAGCCTGTGATTACGCGAAGCACACAGAGCAGTGCTGATCCTGTACCTTACACCTCTACAGCCCATTAGAGCTATAAAAGAGGGAAATGGCCCCCGACCCTGGGCACACCACTAACAGAAATATAGAACAGGAAAATAATTCCTGAAACAGCCCATTGGCCAAATACCAAGGAAAGAGGGAGTGAGCAGTTACCATGGAGGTGACCATTACCCTCTTCTATAGGCTCTTTTCATAGAATGGTTCAGGTTGGAAGGGACCTTCATGATCATCTTGTTCCAACACCCCTGCCACAGGCAGGGCTACCACCCACTAGACCAGGTTGCTCCAGGCCCCATACAAATTGGCCTTGAATGCTTCCAGGGAGGGGGCGTCCACAATCGCCCTGGGCAACCTGTTCCAGTGTCTCCAGTTTCGGAGCCCATCTTCTGCACCTGGCCCTTCGGCGGGACAGCAGCTGGAAGCCCTGCGAGGCATCCCTAATGGGCTGCTCCTGCCTTTGGGAGCTAGCGGCTGTTTCCATGGCCTCCAGCGTCAACGTAAGAATGGACATGGGCAGGTACCACTCTCCAGGAATGCCGGAGCCCTTGCAGGCAGCAGCTTGAGCTCTTCTTTAGCCTTTGTGCTAAACGGTCTCCAGGAAACACCGAGAGCTTCTGCTTCCGACATCCTCGGCAGGCTGTGTCGGCGATGCGCTGGTTTAGAAGGTCACAGAGATGTCCTGTGTTTGCTCAGGGTGAAGGCCTTCATTGGATTTTTCTGCCTCGATCGATACGGGTGTCAGCCGGGCAGCCTGCTGAATTCTGAGCGCAGAAAAAAAACAAACCAAACAAACAACCCAAGTAGGTTATAACTGGTTCTCATTAAACCACTAAATGGAATACTAAAAGGTAGCTTAAAATCAGGTGTGTTTAATAAAGCCGTGTTTGAATTGGCACCAGGGCCCGTCCCGCGTGTTCTCCAGTTCACTCACCTCGCAAGTTTATCATCTGTACTACCTTTGCTTAAATGTTCCTTCCCTCCAACAAAAACAGGCATCGTTTACAGTTTCTATCCAGCCTGGCTCAGAAAGGCCAGGAGTAGATTTGTCAGCTCGCTGTGCGAGGCAGCGTGACTGCCCCGCTGAATTTACTGCGTCCTGGAAAGCGGTTTCTGCCTTTAGATCAGATACAGGTTTGGAGGACTGATAAAAAAACAGTGCGGGGGCACAAAGAGGGGATTTTCTGTAGAAGATCTCTCTTTAGGTTGCAGAGAGCTGCACAGAGTGCTCATTCACAGCTCACTTTCCCTGTTAGACCTGCAGAAGTCCCGGGAAATAAATCAGAGGGAGGAGTTTCATCCATGCGGTATATATAAAAAAAATCAAAAAAAAAATCAAAAAAAAAAAAAAGAAAATCGAAGCAAGTTGGGGATCTGTTGTGAGAAAGAGCGTTTTCCTGCTTTCTTCCCCCAAAAATCTCTCTGTGGACACAGAGCAGAGGGGTGTCTCCTCAGGAGGATGACATCCTTCCAGCTCTGGCCCCAGTTAAACATTGGAATAGTCTCCCAAAGGAAGTGGTGGACTCGTCTGCACTGGGCAGTTTTAAGACTCAACTTGACAAGGTGCTGGACCATCTCACTTAAATCAATTATATTATTTTTTTCTGTATTTGAAAAGTTGGACCAGATGGTCCTTGAAATCCCTTCCAACCTGGCATTCTATGATTCTATGGCTCTCCAGATGGACAAAGGCACATCCCAACTCTGACACAGCTCCCGAAGCAGGTGGGAATCCCAGCAAGGCGATCACAGCCAGGCTGCCAAAGCTGACCTTGGCCAGAGGAACCCGACATCCTCGCAGCGCTGGGGACATCGCGTTCCTCAGATATGACGGATTTGGTGAGATGCGAATAGAGGAGCTTTAGGGATTTGCCTCAAAACCGCCTCTCCCACCCCAGCCCTGGAAGGCACTGCTGTGAGCTGGGACTCCTCCATCCCTCCACAGCGCTCTATTTGGTTGCTTACATGGAAACACAACAGGAGGAAACGATTTCATGTCATTTAGCAGCGAGAAAGAGAGCGAAGGAGCCAGCATTGTGCGATCGCCCGGCCCCCCGGACCACCATTGGGGAGTGTGTCGGACAAAACCCGCCCTACAACAGCGCCAAAGTGCACCGGGCTTCTTTCTACCTCTCCTTTCTCAGACGATGGAGCTGAAATAACTTATTAGTAAAAAAGAGCTTGAATTTTAATTAATAATCATGACCATGGTAAGATAAATTTATCCTTGCAAAGGCTTCAACAGATGTTTTTCATTGTGATGGCCGAGATCCAGAATCTTTTTACATTCTTATTTTCTTTCCTCAAGCTGAAATAAAACCAGAGGTCACTCCAAATTTTTGTGTGTGTGAAGAAAGTGGACACATGTAGAAAAAAAAAAAAAGAAGAATCTCTCTAAACAGAAAAAATAAATCAGAAATACCACAAACCAGGATAAACTCAGAATTTCTGAGTGATGCAGACATTTGGAAATAAAAGCCATCTGACACAGTAATTTAAAAAACATCACAACTTCTTTTGAAGTGAGATTTCTCAATGAGAAAAGCAACTTCTTTGGCTCAGGAAAGGTGCAGTGGCACCACAAATCTCATGCAACTTTTCCCAAATACTTCAGAAACCCGTGTAAACCCATCCAAACCAAAAAGGAAAACATATAACAAGATATTTGACTCACAAACTAGCCGCTAAAATGTCAACCAGTTATAGAGCGCTCCACCTGCCAAGGCTGAAATCTAGGACAAAGATCCCAGAGGGGTCAAAATTCTGTATTCCCTACTCAGACCAAGGTCCTATTAACCCTAAAATTTCCCTAAAACCAGGAGAAAAATCTATAGCATACAGCAAGACCCAGGTTAGATATTTTTTCTGAAAACAACATGCTTGTGGAAGGTGCCAGGCTGCCAGTCCCAGAAAACAGAAGGCAGCTCTAGGCGAGGCAGAAGTAGGACTCGCTTGTCCATCAACCTGCCGTGACCCAAGGCCAGGACAAAGAGCCCAGTCTCCCCACTGGCTTTGATCCTTGGCTAGGGAGTGTAATCAGCACCCTTGCTGGCTTGGAAGAGTCAGCTGTGGTGTTACCACACGGGTACTGGGAACCTCAAGAAGTCTCCTGTTAGAGCACCTTTCCAGGGAGTATTCACCGACAGGGTTCTGTTAATCTTTCTTGGATTCTTGCCTGTAGCCACAGCAACTGAGGAATCATCACTTCTGTGCCCAGGCCAAACGCTGTTCACTCTTTGTTAACAGAGGTCTGGCAACAGCCTTTATGGTTTGATTAGTTCAGTTCCTACTGTCAAGCAATCCAACCTCCCTGAAAAAGCTCTGCAAAAGTGGGTAAGGAAGTAACAGCCTGGTTGAGGTGTTCTCAAAATCACCTTTGTTTGCCCTCTGAAGTGTCTGTCCAAGAGGTCTCCAGAGAAGGAGACTCCACAACCCCTCTGGGCAGCCTGAGCCAGGCTCCAATACCCTCCCAGCAGAGAAGTTGCGTCTCCTGTTTTGTTGGAACCTCTTGAGTTCCAGCTGGTGCCTGGTGCCCCTTGTCCTGTCACTGGGCACCACTGAAAAGAGGCTGGTTCCACCTTCTTGATCCCCTCCCTTTAGATACCAACGAGCATTGATCAGATCCCAGAGTGTTGCACCAGCCAAGCTCCTGCCAGCCCATGACCCAGCGTGTGCATCTGGGCTTGGGACTGATGGTTTCTCAGCAGCGCTTTGCTTCTGCAGCCCTATGGATTTAGCTGTGCCCATGAGGAGGAGGGGACAGGACACACACGGGGTCAGTCCCTGTCCCCTCTCCTCTAGGAACTTTCCCTTTCTGTCTGCCCAGCTGGGTGAACAGGGGCAGAAGCAAGTGTCTCCCAAACGGTCTTAGTCCTCACTGCCATGAGGAGCTAAACCAATTAAAATAACAAACAAAAAAAAAAAAAAAAAAGGAAAGGAAAAGAGAAAAGGAGAAAAGGAGAAAAGCTCCTCCCCACAGTCGGAGTCACGGTGAGAACAGCTATGGAGTGACAGAGCAAGAGTCAGAGGTTGGGATTCGCCGCCTTTCTTCCCCGGTGCACATGGCTCTCAACAAAGGCCATATGCCCTGATCAGGGACATCTTGAGTCTTTCAAGCAGCTTGCAGCATGCAAGGAGCTCTATTAAACAGTTTTAATTATTACAGCATATGGCTGTAAAGATAAAAATGAGAAATATCTTCTCAGTTCTTTAATTAAAATAAACTACGCAGCTAACCCCTGAGACAGTGTGAGCGGGCGTGAAGGAAAGATAAATTAATAGTCTTTTTTGGTGGGTAACTTCTTTGCAAGGTACTCCTGATTTCTGCACAAGCATTCATTCTTCATAGAGATTGAGGGGGGAAAGAAAGAGAAAAAAAAAAAAAAAAAGAGAGTTTTGAATAATACCTGTCAAACCCTGAGGTTATCTGCAAATTGTTCATTTTGACCATTCACTATCAATGACATGCAATTTGTCCCATGAAATATTTCCTGCGCTCTCAATGGGTGAGATAGTTTTATACAAGAAAAACAGCTGAAGGAGGCCAGGCCAGGCCCGTGAATGCCACTGAGAGCGCTGCTCTTCAACAAAAGACGCGAGACGGATTCTGCTCCTGTTCCTCTCCTCTTTCTAAGAGACTATTCAATGTAAGATTGATCAAGTTGTCAGTTACAAATGACATCAAACAAAAACCTGTGTGGCTTATTGATGAGTTTATCTGCAACGCTGGGGTCTCTCTTCTTTGCTCTTGCTGAAAACCAAAGCATATTGAATTTGCTTGATATAATGAAGCTGATTCTTTATCTGCCATATTCTGGCACTGAGCGATTTCATATACATTTACAAAGCAAGCTCTAAGGTATAGCTCATTTCTCATTTTTCCTCCTCAAAAATGGCAGATGGCTGCATACTTCTTAAAAGTCTCTTATACCACCAAGCAACAAAAACGTCTGATAGGATCTTTTCCATTTCAAAAAAAAAACAAAAAACAAAAACTAGTGGCTCAAGCAACAAACAAATGCAGAATCTTATCCTGTAATTAGAATAAATATATTGGAATTCTGGAATTTTATTCCACATATACGTCTTGGCACAAGCAGCCCAACTGATTAGCAAAATCAGCTGTTCAAAATATTAATCTTATTAGTAGGAATAAAGGAAACTCTATTACTTCTTGCACTTTAATAAACTGCTCACTGGAATACAAGAAGACAGAGGCTCGAGTGTTTGAGCAGAATAAAACAATAAAGAAAGAAAACAACAGAAATGAAAAAAACTAACCCACCAAAAACCAAGCCCTATTTTGAGATGTGCTTCAAATTTTGGCAAGAAAATACAGCTGGGCCCTCTTCAGCCTGGTGGGTTAACTAACCTCCTCGGGGTGAAATCCTCTAAGCACCAGGCTTTTGTAGCCTTCCCTGGGCCCGCCCCACTCTCCGAGTGCTCACATCTGCATCGAGAGAACAAGGCATCCTTCGCCCGCCTGCCCCCCGAGAGCCTCCCGGCCTGAAGAGCAGGGGAACCTTTTGAGCAGGGTTTTAATTAGCACCCATTGTCCCTTGGCTGGCAGGAGCAGCAGAAAGGGCCGGGGGTTTGAAAACTGCCACCGCAGTGGGAATCTAACTTTGCAATTGAATCGATCCGCAGACTCCGCGGGACTTGGGCGCTGAGAACACAAAGAGAGGGAGAAGAGCAGGGCATTCATTATAGCCGTGCGCTCATCCCGCTGCCTCGAAGGCTCTGTCGTTGTTTCTGTCGTATATTTCGTTTAAGAGGAAAACAGAATTGTATAAATCCAGGAGAGAAGGAGACCTGGTCACACAAGACTAAACATAAAAGTGAAGTTCAGCATGAAGCCTACCACATCTTTTAACTTGCAGCATCTGTCCTACAGATGGTTCTTTCTAAAGCTGTCTGAACTGGATAACTGGGAAAAGGGGATTTGGGGAGGAGGACATTCTTGGCCTCGAGAAGGCTCAATGTCTAATAAGCAGAGGTTGAGATTTGACAGAAGTTCCTCCGGCGAGGTGCGTGTGTGACGATGCACGACGTGACGCAGCTGTTTCGGGGAAACCAGGCTGCAATCCTCCACTCCAGCACTCCAGATAAAAAACTTGTACTGGAGGCTGTCTTTTCAAAGGCCAACCGGTAAAACCTGACTGATTTTTCTGCGCTTCTACCCCAGCTCTTCCAGCTGCCCCCATGGCAGGCATGCAGCTCACTGCATCCTACCACCCAGATACTTCTGCAGAGGGCTTCTCCCTATCTTCTCAGGGAGCAAGGACTTGGACAGCTTTGGCTCTTACTTAAAAAAATAAAGACGGAAAATGAGCATGAGCAGTGAAAGTAAACCATGTTCAAGCTCGTTTATCAGTACCATCTATATTATAGCTATAGGAAAATGCAAAGAATTCAATCTTAATAGAACATAGAAAAGAAGGACACAAGATAACATCTCACCTTGTTATAGTTACACTTTTGAAAGATTCATTCAGCATATTTGCTTTGTTTCTTAGCTATGTTTTAAGAGCGACAGATCTGTTCCACGTGGGAGGCTACACAAACAGCGCTGGTTTCAGGACAATGGTCACTAACTCAGAGACGAGAGGACGCTCCCAGCAAACACCTTTACATTAAACTTTGAAATGAATAGAATAATTTTAAATACTAAAATAAAAAATGGTGAGTAAAGTGTTCTTCAAAAACCTATTTTATGTTAATTTAAGCAGTCAGTTCTATAAGGAACTGGATCTGCTTTCAGTGCCAAAAAATACAATACGGTTTTCTTATCAGCACAGGTTTTCTTACTGACACCCCCTGACATCAGGACGGGGGAGCAGCGAAAAGGCCCACTCTGAGGAGCAGGTTATATTTATGAATCCTTATACAGCTGCCTGGAATCTGATCTGAATCAAAACAGGGGTGTAGGCAGGAGCAACCTGGGAGCTCCACGCAATGCAAACCTCCTCCTGCCCATTTGAAGAACGCTCTTTAATTGCACATTAAAGAGATCTCAAAAGTCCACGAGTTGCTGGCAAGGGGCAAGCTTGCAGAACCTGAGAACTACCAAAAGTAAAATTGCCTAATAAAAAACAATTATAAAAGAAGTAAAATTTGCTTTTTCTCTCTCCATTCCTTTCTTGCCGCTGAACACACAGGACAGGCAGAGTTCAAGCAATGAGCAGCAAGGCAGTGCTTGTGCCTGCAGGCCTTATTTACTATACACAATTCATATCCTGCTCTGAAGACAGAGTTATTAAATTCCCCATGAACTTTTTTTTTCATGGCTCTACCCACAATACTCTATCTAAGGACTTTGTGAACAAAACCAGTTTGTTTTTACAGTGTGTTCCTGAGGACAGGGGCATGTTGCGAGAGGCAAGTGCTCCCATCATTTCGTAGAGGGGGAACTTAGAGTCAAAAAGCCCAAAGTATTTGGGGCATGTAATTTAAAGAACCAGGACCTGATATTTTTGAGAGTACTTCACATTAAGAGCAGCTTCATCTAATTGAAGAATGAATAACTTCGTTTACTTCAGCTCCAAGAGTACTTTTTTCCCCTCTACAGCCATGCCCCCATCCCCCAGAAAGGCAAGCCAAAAATAAGAGCCGTATTTTTATTATGCTGCAATAGCAACAGAGACAGAGAAATCATTACAAGTCTGCCCACGTGGCCTTCAGGAAAGAGTCCTGATTCTCCAAGGACAACGTGCTTCAGGTGTTTGAGTGTGACAAGAGGATGTAGCCCTGATATTAATTGCACCTCCAAAGTGACGACTATTTCCAGCAGCTGCAAAAGAAGATAGTTAAGCTTCATTAGCTAAATTTCTAATAAAGGACATGGCACCACTGTCAGACAGTAATTCTTCCTCCTTGGAATCATTACAACATAAAACACCCAACAGTGGGGCTCTAGGCTGAGGGGAAGTCTTTACAGGTAAAGCGCGAGACAAGTGTCAACTTCTCATCTTCCACCCCAGCAATACAATTTTCATGTTGTACCTTCAACTGTAGGTCAGCAATGGCATCTCAAAAACCACTAAGAGGAAAAAAAAAAAAAAAAAAGCAAGGGAATTTGTGTTGAAAACAGGGCTGAGATGTGGAGTTTGTGAAGGAGCCAAGAACCTGAGAATAGCATGAGCATGTGAGACAGGGAACATCTCAAGGAGGGCTGGGGTGAAGGATGCAGAAGCAGCAGCAGCTGCATGGCAACAAAATATGCTTGTGGAAAGGCACCAAAGTATGAAACTTTCTTGTTCCTAAAGTGGAGATCTCAGCCAGTTATTGATAGAGACATCTTCTCTGAACGGGCACATTTGTGTCTATGTTAGCATGAACCCTAAATCCAGTTATTATGTCAATTAATAATTCGCAAAGTTTGCACGTAACACCAACGTTAGCACGTGCTAATGAAGACAGAGCACAGGCACAAAGTGATCTCCACTGCTGCATGAGACAAAAAGCAACCTTGCTGAAGTGATTTAAGGTCAGAGCAGACGAGCAGGAGAACGTAAGCTTCCCCTACGACACTGTGGCCAAAGGGCTAATACACCATGGATGTAAAAATGTAGGAAAAATGGGTGACGAACTTTGTTTTCCCTCTGTAGCAAAGATGAATTTGTTAGAAAGGTAGATATCCTGGGAACACTGGGGCTCTGAAAAGCAGAGTCCCAGCCTCGACACATAGAAAATACCACACTAGGAGAGACTTAAATACTTCACTAGATTCAGTGCATTTAAAAGAAAACTGAGAGTCACTTGGTGATAGTGCATAAATACACTTGTGAGAAGAAAATAGAGGACCCTTTAATGGTCAAGAAGGTGTGATAATTGGATGTTGAAGCTGGATATATGTATGTAAGAAATGATGCACTTTGGGTTTTTATAGAGAATGGGTGATCAACCTCTGAAAGAAGTTTTAACAGCTTTTGTTGTTTGAAAGTTTTCTGTTGTCCTGTCAAAACCGGGTGTGTTTCTGAGGAGTATGATTTTGCCAAAACCTAGAACAAGATAAACGGAGAGGTCATTTTCACAGAGAATCCCAAGTACAGTTACCCTCAGCCAGAGCTGAGAAGCTGGGGGAAACGGAACTTCCATTTTAGTTGTTCTCTCCACTTTTAGAAGTTAAGGAAGGTTGATTGAACCCAAAGTTATAAAGCTTCTGTCAAGCACAACAACATCCTTGCTTCACATACTGCTTTACCAACATGTTTTGTCTGGCTCTGTTTAGCTCAGAGGTAACACCACGAGATTTAATGGCTTTGATTTATAGGTCTGATGAGACAATCAAATGATCTCGCCAGAATTTAAAGTCTGTAAATCTATCACTTTATTTTTATTAACAAAAGAACTTTTCAGACTGATGTTTATCTAATGCAGTTTAATAACAACTTCTTTTCCTAACAATAATCAATGAGCATGTTCTCTCATATTTCACTTCTTTAGAAAAAAATTACCATCTTTATCTGCTTATCTGAACTGCTGAAAAAACACATCCATTCACGCACAAGCTATATAACGAATTTGAAAATAAACTTTTATGTTTAAATTAACATCCCACAGCCCACTCCTGATGATTCCCTGCCTTCCCCATTAGTGACAGAAGTTGTGACACAGGGTAGCGTGCGCTGGTCTCCCACAACACTGCACCCTTTGAAGCAAAAATAGTTGACAAAAGCGTCATCGAGACCTGTGGGTACCCTGGCAGCAAATACTGGTGCTTCTCATGAGAAATTTTCATAGGAACCTGAAAGGCAACAGGAAGAATTCGGAAGTCGAGATGGGGGGGCAATGCTAAGCACTTGGCAAAGTTCTCCTTTTTTATACTTAAATTCTGCTTTTCCAGATACCCCTTCGTGAGACAATGCGGGCGTCAGGCTCCGTGCTCTGTCACTGGAAAAGTCAGCGGCCTAATCTGTGGGGGCAGAGGACAGAGCAGAGCTGCGGAGTTTCTATGGAGATGGGAATTGGCGAGGAAGTGCATTTGCTCCCGATTCATCCTGTCTTCCTGATCTTAATAAGGGCCCAGTATAGCCATTTATCTCTCCCTCTCTAAAGAAACGATGACGTCTTTGGGAGCAAAGGCAAGAGCAAGGTGAAGTTTGGCCTCCGATGAGGGTATCTGGGATACTTGCACCACGTCCAGCCATTCAAAGTCTAATCCAGAACTGGTTTTGGCTCTTGGATCTGACTATATGCCAATACAGATAAGCCAGTGGGCTGGTTTTGACACCTGGTTGGAGTTAGAGAAAAAGGAGCATTTCCCAAGTAACAGTAATCTCATTAGCACCAGCTACGCTACCGAGCATCCGTGCACTATCCGAACTCTCCACAGGGCAAGCTGCCGAACGCCTCTGGATCTCCCAGAGGCACACGTGGAGGTGTCTAAGCTGTCTGAGCTGCTGACAAGGACACATAAGCAGGCAAATCAGAGGTGCTTTGCACCATCATGAGACATGCCTGGAAAATCTGAGATGGATTTCTCCTCTTTCAGAATACAGAGGGTTACTCATGCTCTGTTTATCTCCCTGTCTCCTCTGCCTCTTCCAGATTTTTTTTTTTTAATAGGTGAAACTTATAACCTGAAAAGGAAATTCTTTGCAGGAAGGAAGAGCTACAAAGTTGGATTTTTCTTTTTAAAGCCACTTGTTTGGCTGCTGTTACTTTGCACGAGTATGAGGCTGCTCCCCTATCTACACATGTATCTTTGGAGAGGCTAAAGGATCAGGGAGAAGAGTTAAAACATACCTTGACAGAGTCAAAGAGAAATACACGTCTGGCTTCAATTTAGCTCAGTTCAGGGACAGTATGTATGTGGTGGGTGCCACTCATTTTCAAGGGCTTGTAAAGATATATGCTTCCCAATTTGTATTCTTGTGTAAAAGTTTTCCCTTTCGAATTTGGAAAGACCAGATGTTTTTACAGGCTTTGTGGCTTGAGCTGAAGATGCTGAAGGGAGCCCTTTGCCTTCCTCCCCCCGTGCTGAGCATGGGGCTGACCAGGGACCTGCCCCCACCTCCCCACTCCTTGTTAGCACCCCCAGCTTTGCCAGCACATTTGGATGCACAGTGGACTCTAAGCTTGATTTATTGAATAAAACAGGCTTTCTAGAAGAAAACATGAAAGTCCCGAGGGGAAGGAGGGAGGCGAGGGGCGGAAGCCCACGAAATCTCAGATGCTGGTCCAGCATTCTGGAAACACTCGCAGGAGCTCAGAGAAGGGAAAGGGCCCCCCCATAAAACAAGTTCCTCAAAAAGCAGGAGGAGCCAGGGGTAGGGGCTTCCCTAAAGCCATGTAAATCTCAAGGACAGGAATCCGTATGTGTGCATATATCTCACAGCAACAGGTCACCTGACCACAAGAGGCTCTTTGAGCTTTCTCTTACCTTGCAGATCCCCTTTGGTTTTAACCTTTTGCAGTTTTGTTTCAGTTCTGATAGGAGGCAGGGTTGTAAAATTAGTGTTCAGATAAAGTAAAAATAATTCATATGTATGTCAAGAAATATAATTTCATCGTTTACTCTGATGTACAGAAAAAAATTACAACTCATTTAGCTCACACCAATTGGAACTAATAATTCATTACTATTTTCAGTAAAACAGATTCGTAGAATCACAGGCTGGTTTGAGTGGGAACGGACCTTTCAAGCTCATCTGGTGCAACCCCCCTGCAGGGAGCAGGGACATCTGCAACTAGAGCAGGTTGCTCAGAGCCCCATCCAACCTCCCCTGGGACGGTGCCAGGGATGGGGCAGCGACCACCTCTGGGAAACCTGGGCCAGGCTCTCACAGCCCTCAGTGTCAAAAATGTCACAAGAAACAAGGTGTCACTGTGGTCTTCACATGTTGCTTTTGCAATCCATGCACCTCACATATGTGGCAGCTCTGGCTCACTGCAATGCACCCAGGAGAAGGCTGAGAGGCAGAGGGGTCCATTTCCAGACCCGCTCTCCACCCCTCCTGGAGAGCTGCAGCTGTGTGGCAGAAAGTGGTGGAATAAGTGAAGGGAAAAGAAGCCCAGATGGGGCAGAAGATGGGTGCTGAAGGTGATAGAGCTATATAATGGTGCCTAGGAGCTTTGAGATCAGATGCCGAACCCATTTGGAATCACCTTCCTTATTCTAAACAGTTTCAGTGTACAGATGCATACACATTGTCACCTTCTAGTTTTCACATCAAACACTAAAAAAAAGACTAACATTGGATCTTGACACAGAAGTCAAAACATATGTCACTAATCCAAACTTGTGATCAGGTTGAAGGATCTGGAAGGAGTAATAACAATTACTGTAATAATTTCTTCGTGGCGTGACACTAGGTACGCAAAAGCAATAACAATTCTTATAACGTACATGCAGGAGTGGGGAAAAAAATAATGAAACCAGCCCATACTTTGGTCTGATTAAAGATGTATGACATGGTAATACACACAGTAAATAATCCAAGCTCTGCTCTGCCTGACTGAGCATGGTAAATCTGACACGTCTTAACTATACGTGTAAATATTTACGATGAGAACTAAATGTCATCAGGCTCTGCATTGCTACTAAGGCGTCAGTTCTGGAAGACAAAGTAGCTCATCCTTTTGTGATGAGCAAACTCTTCAGGCAGCTGCTGTCCTTCACACCTTCCTCATCACCACCAGACTAGAGGAAGGTTTGTAAGAACCAGCAAGGATCAGCACAGAGAAGAGCTCAAAGGAGGGGCTGCAGCTCTGGACATGGCAGAGGCTGATTCCTGAGGTGTTTCTGCTACTCCTGAGCAAGAGGAGTGTCTGCTTACAACCCTTCACTGCCCCTCAGATAATGACCAGTGAATTTTACTCTCATCTTTCTGTCCCCTTCACTATTCCGCTCAACCTTTTCTCTGACAGATCTCTTGCCTGGGTAGTCGGCAAGCTCTTTGAGAGAATCATAGAATCACGTTGCTAGAAAAATTCTTTAAGCTCATGGAGTCCAACCATTCCCCCATCCCTGCCAGGGCGCCACTGAGCCCTGTCCCTCAGCACCACATCTCCACAGCTTGGAAACCCCTCCAGGGATCATGGGGACTCCAGCCCTGCCCTGGGCAGGCTCAGCCAGTGATCCTGAAAGCCACTGGATCTTCTCAGACCACGTTGCTGTGAAAATTAACACTAGAGCTGTGAGCAGAAAAAGGTTTGACCCGGCAGAGGTCACAGAGCTGTGCTGTGGAAGCATCTGATCCAGGGTTTTTGCTGACTCTGCACTAGTGCTGAGAAAATAGGCTGCAGTTGGTTTGGTACAACCTTGGGTGGCTGGGGGAAGATGATACTGAAGCTGGCAGGAAGCCAACCAATATAAAGCTAAATTACCAACATTTAAAAATGCAGTTGAATCTGCAGAATTGTTTCATCCGATGTCAGCATTTTGGCTCATGTGGCTTTGGAGCTTTGGATCCAGTAGTGGGAGCCCTGAAGCAGGAGTTACTGTGTTCTTGAACAGCAGCCCAGAGCTGCAGAGCACCTTGCAAGATGAAGCTTACCTTAGCCTGCTCCTCAGGCGCTTCTGGAAGAAGCACTGGTTTGTTCTTAATAGTAATAGTGGTAATAATGCTAATAGTTACTCTGTGCATTAAGCCAACAACCATTCAGGTGGTGCCTCAGTTATTGAAAATAACCTGGAAAGCTACTCACCTCGAACCACTCTCCCTGCGTCCTAGAAGGGAAGGCTCCTACCTCCAGCATGGTGCTAGAGACAGTGGAGAAGTCTCTGTGCCTGAGCTGCTTTTATCTACCGAGCACTGGAGGAGAGCAAGGCCACTCTCACCTGGAAATCACCCAGGCCATGTATGTGTCCCAACACATCTGGAAACTGTCAGGAAAATGAAGGTAGGTGTTTGCACTCTGTCTGGAGCTGCTTCGCTACCAGGCAACTGTTGACTAAAATTTTACCATCTTTTCTCTGCAATAAAGGTTATAAAATGCTCCGAGCATTGTGTAAAAGGAATGAACTCAAACCAAGCGCCCTGCAAAATGAGCTGTGCTTGGAAACCAAGCTTCTGACTAGGTGACAGAGCATCCTGTGGTTTCAGCCTGTCAGGGTTTGAGATTTGCTACCTGTACACAGAGCTGAGCAGGCAGCCAGCTGCTCTCAGCCCTCCTCCCGTCCTCCAGACTCAGAGCTGCTCCTGCATGCGTCCTATGAGTTCTTCCCGGTACCTGGGACCTGCCAGGCCCATGCTCCTTGCAATTTACAGCTGGTCTGTGCTAAGCGGTGGTGTTGTCTGAGACTCTGACAGAGGGCCAGGTTCTTTTTTTCAGTCAACATTTCTACATAGGGGAAAGAAAAAAAACAAACGTACACTGTGTAGCCCTAATTCCAGGAGTAATCTGTTGCTGTGTCAAAGTTATCACATCGTGCTGGAGGCAAACGGGCTTAGCTGTGCTGCTCAGCAGATAAAAATCAGTCTTTCCTATGACTCACAAGCAAGTTGCTTAACCACAGAGCCCAGAAACCACGACAGTTCAAGCCCAGTCAGTTTTTATACGTCTGAGTTCTTAGACGACAGGGACTTGGCTGGGCTGCACCGCGGGGAAAATTAATCACAGTCCTTCGTCATCTTAACTTCGCCGAGGGATAACCCTCTCCTTCTCCTCGGGCAGAACAGCCAGCTCTAGAGAAGGAGCTCAGAGCCACAACAAACTCTTTCTAACCACGGAGCCTCTTCCAGCAGATACCTGCATCTGGGATTTACTGAGTGCCGTTAAAGTGTCGGCCAGCCCTGCTCCCAGAGAGGGGCCATACATTCTACAACTATGCAAAATATTACACGACGCGCATGTGATCAGATTCTTTGTAGAGGAAAATCCCTAGGACTGTGTTAAATTAAATAGGATTATGGCTTTCACTAAGCTGTATCCAGTGCGACCATACAAGGGTATTAGTTTGATAATGTTGAAGGGCTCGGCTTTCCAGCAGCAGCGATCAGCTCTCTGAGCTCAGTAGCAGTGGAAACGTTCAGCTCCTAAAGAGATCGTTATTTACATTGCCCCAATTAAACATGTGACACTCACCAGCTGGCAAATTCAGATCAGGTAAGTTATGCATAGGTCAGGACATTTTTTTTGTTTTCTTCCTCTTGGGATAAATGTGACTGGGTTGAGCCCTGCTCCTCTGAAGCTACCAGTGATGCTCCACCAGCTTCAGAGAGGAGACAAACGAGCATGATGCCATCAAAACCTCCACCCTTGCTCCTGAAACCTTTTCCCCAGGGGGAACAAATGGATGCCCAGATAATTTAGCAATATAACACCTAAACTGGGGGCATTCCTTGTCCACCCAGCATTTGGTCACCAGGAGTTACCCAGGTAGTGGGATTACGATGGTGCTAACATCAGCGGTACCTCGGTTTCACACACGGACAAATATCGACATTTTAATGGCTCTCTCCGAGAAAAGCAAACAGATAACTCTCTTCAAGCCTGTTGCTGAGCAGGCACACACATGTGTATAAATACACATGTATATGCTCAACTGGAAAGCATTAGGAGCCTTCTCGAATGTAAATCCCAGTAATGTAATATGAAAAACATTCAAAGCTGAAAAAGGATCTAAGCCACAACTGGGTGTAAAAGTCAGGGAAATATTCCCATTGATTTCAGTGAAACAAAGATTTTTCACTACCTGTATTGAAAGCTGCATTATTTAGGTCAATGGATGACAATCAGACTATTTTTCTAGTCATTTTTTACTATATTTTATTGTGTTAAAAGTTATAAAAAAAGCCCCTAACACTATTCTTAAGTATGTTATATGCATAGAATTTTTACCAAAAATAAAACTGATATCAGCTTCCTGGAAGAGGACTCTTACTCCAACAAAAACAACACCTTTCCCTTTACCGTTCTGTTCTAAAAGTATTCAAATTTGTATTGCTCTAACAGGAGGGAAAACATTTTTAATACGTCAATTACACGTTCTGCAGTCAGCACAGCTAAAATAAAACAAGCTTAGCATCACCTCACGCACCTAGGCCTGAGAGAAGACTCTGCCCAAAGGCCACGTCTTTCAAAGAGACCTCTGTATAAATCCTCCGGAGGATGACCGCGCTGCGCAGGGGCAGCAGAGTGTGACGCTCGGAAAAAAAGGCGGGATTATAGCAGGGGCAGCTCTCGGGATCCCCAAGCACAAGGTGTAGAAGGTTGGATCTCCACTGGCTGGGTTGCCAGGACAAGATATCCTTTGTGTTTAGGTGGAGCAGCCCCGCAGCACGGGTCAGCCAGGGACGCAAGCATAGGAGAAGCCCAGCACACCCTTCCAGGCCCTCAGACCGAGGCTGTTCATCACACCATCCCACCGAGCAGACCTAACCATCACACCAAAATTCTTCTACTGGAGCAGCTGCTTCCAGTCTTGTCAGGAAGGACCCAATGTCCACGGCTGCCTTACTCACCTGGGCACCACGGGTGGTTTCAAGATGAAAATTCCCTGCAATGAAGGGTGATTTTTGATCACCTTGCTGTCAGTTCACCTCTCTTCTACCTGCACATCCAGTTAGAAGACCTTTACATGTCTCATAAGTGAACTTTTAATGATTAAAATTCAATTTTCATTGTTATTTAAATCACTTTTAATGTCATCTTAGTTCCTTGGGTTTGTTCAGCCTGGAGAAAAGGAAACTCAGGGGAGAACTTCTCACTCTCAACGACTCCCTGACAGGAGGTTGGAGAATCAGTCTCTTCTCCCAAGAAAGAAGTGATAGGACAAGAGGAAACATCCTCAGGGGAGGTTTACGTTGGAGCTGAGGAACAATTTCTTCCCCTCCAGGGTTGTCCAGGCCTGGCCCAGGCTGCCCAGGGCAGGGCTGGAGTCCCCATGATCCCTGGAGGGGTTTCCAAGCCCTGGAGATGTGGTGCTGAGGGACAGGGGTCAGTGGTGCCCTGGCAGGGATGGGGGAACAGTTGGACTCCATGAGCTTAAACATCTCTTTCAACCAAATCAATATTATGATTCCATGGTTTGGTATGGGATTGAGTGACCCCGATTAAACATCTAGGAAAATTCTTAGTCAACTAGCCAGCATTTTAAACAAAATGGGTTAAAAAAGGTACAAAATGTGAGCTGGAGTTCTACCAAATCTCCTTAGACAGTTTCTCCTGGAATCACCAGGAACGCTGTTTATGCATCCTCCAGCTTTCAGGATGCTTTGGGATCCCAGCTTTGTAGGTAAAACCGTCCAAATGAAAAAGCATGTGCCTGGACAGGTTCTCCACCATACCCTGGAGCCACCTGAACTTGGGGCAGTTCCCAGGGATTCATACAACCATGCCAATGCTGGGGCTCCTCTCCAGAAGATGCACAGGCTGTGTCTGCTCTTATCTGATTTTTTTTAATATTAAAACTCAGGGAAAATTCTAGCCTAGACAGCACAGTTTTAAGCTAGAAATACTTTATTACCACATCTACAACAACAATATCAAGTAGTTAAATGCTAAATGACATCGCACTTACTTAAAAGAAGAATCAACAAGCTATTTGGAAAACCATTGAAGTTCACATCAGTATATTTCTTAAACACAAAGAGATTTTTTCTAGCGGTCTCATCCTGACTTGCACCACAAAATCATCTCGGTAAGTCAGGACACCATCGAAAAGGCTCGGCAGTAACACTGGTGAGGGGCTGTTTCCAGAGTCGGGTGGGAAGGGCCGTGGGATTCCTGGATACACCAATATCTTCATGTGGTCCTTGAATCTCTGCAACGGTGCTGAGAGTGATGGTGGGTCTTAGGGTAAGACAATACCACCAAGACATAAAATATTTTGTCAAGTGTCAATATGTATTAAATTCACTGAATTCAGAGCAGAGACTTTGGGTACCTCCAACTGGTGTTGAGCATTGATATATATTCTCCAGCAATTACTTTATCTGGGGAAAGACAGCTTCCATTTTGCTAAGACAAGTAGAAAATTGCCTGTCCACACACCTGATAACCTAAGCAGGAACAGAACAGCCTATTTACAGTAAAAAAAAATATCATCTATCCCCTCCTCTGCAGTGCTGTTACCTACCTGAGCAGGAACAGAGCAGAGGATATCACTGTGCCTCTTTGTCTTGTTTTTTTATACAGCAAGTGTGTTGCCAGGGAACATCTGTGTGTTTTGGCTTAATTTTTAATCTTTAGGAGGTTTTTTTGAAATACCAAGAGAACAAAAAGAAGAAAAAGAGCTTTAGATGCATCTGTGATCTCCCATCCAACACGCCAATGCCAATCCTACAGGCTCAGTGGTAGCTCCTAAGCGATTTTGAGCCGGGATGAAGGCAGCCAGCAGCAGTGCGTGCAAATCCGCACAGTTCAGTGGCAAGAGGGGTCCCTGCCGCACTTTCAGCCTGGGCCAGCTTGAGCTGTCCCCGTAGCTCCCGGGCAGAGCCTGAGAGCTGGCACGGCGCAGAGACGTGCAGCTCGCAGGTGGTCGCTGCTCAGAAAACACCATCATCCGCCCGATGGGGGATGCTTCACGCCAGCCTCTTCCCTGTCAGGAAGCGTTTGCCACTGTTTTGACATTTATGAGCAAAACTGTGAGCCATGGGCTCTCTTCTCTTTGTCAAGAGAATAGGATGACTAAAGTTAAAAACAAAAGTAACCGTGCACGCCGACACATCGGCTCGTACCGAGATTTGAGGCGTAAGGGAAAGCCAGGCTGGTAGTCGTATTGTTATAGACGCGGTTTAAAGGCTAAGTTCATCCCTGTTCTAAATTTACTGACCTTTATTTGTATGTCAGATCAATAATAATCAAATATTGTCAAAGGAATATAAAGTAAATTTCCCACAACCTTTGAGTGATGCTTTGTCATCCAAAAAAAGTTAGGTTAAAATTAGAAGAGCATAGAGAAGAACGAACCCTCTTAAGATGGATAAGTACGTCAGGACGCAGCTCCTCCAGTATAATACAGTTGTTTACTTCATTTGTAAAAACGTCACCATAAACTTTCCTGGTGAAAATTAATTCTCAAGACATTAAAAAAAAAATCAATTAGCAAGGGCAGAGCTTTCTTTCTAATGATGTTACACACTGAAAAGTCAATCTAGATTGTGGAATTAATGTCAGGGGTTCTTCTAGATTTATGTGTGTACCATCTGAAGGTCCTGCAGGTATCAATCCGCTCAGGAAAATGGTGGCACGGGACACAATCTGTCTCTGTGAGCACCACTTGGGCACAGAAAAGAAAATGGAACCCACTTCACTTTTTCAATCATTTTATTCCTTCCCCATGGGTATATCTGTTGCTCAGGGTAGTAGCTGGAACACCACAGAACTCTCGAAACCTCTCTGTTAGAAAGCCATTTATAAATTGTCATTTTTCTGACTCAAATGACTTTTTCTGTGTAAGACGCATTCTATGAATTCCCAGCTAGCTGAAGGTAGTTTTACACCCAACATGAATATTACGGGTTACTTCTAGAGTTTGTTAAATATTCAACAGACCCAAACTGAATCGCAGTGAGTTACAACCACAATATTTATCATGCAAAAACTACAGAAAGACACCACAGAATGTGTTATGGAAACCTCATTCTTTTGCAGCCTGACAGTGGCTTTTCAGAGGTGCACACAGAAAGCAATTCTTCACAGAGCACAAACTGAAATCATTTCAAAGGCAGTGCCAGTTGCAAGCCCTTGTAAGTCACTTTTAGCACCGTGAAGCCCATTTTCAGTGAGCTGTCTCCACTGTCAGGACCTCTAAAGCACAGGGCACTGGCTTTTCCCCCAGTATAACCAAACAAAGCACTCCCTGTTCCAGAGTGGACGTGACGCAAGCAGTTGTCCGGACTTAAGGCCACTCTATCAAACCGACACGCCAGGAGAATTGGAGAAGCAACCAGAGATCACAGCAAACAGCAGGATTTGTGAAACAACACATTCTTCTCAGAGAGTGTTTATAAACAATATGTTGTTGTTCCAAACACTTCAGCAGTGACCCAGCACTCGCAGACCAGAGATATCACTACTGACAGTTCTCTGTGCCACCACCTACATCTTTTACCTATTGATCTTACCAAAATGAAGCCCCTGGCTCTCCCAGGCTCTCAAAAGACTGCAGACTTAGAAGGACATGGGGTAACAACAACAACAAGCAATTAAATACGGAAGTAAAGACTGCAAGGTTTAGATAAACAGCTTTGGAATTTTGAAAATTAGGTGGGGTTGGGGAAAGAAAGTAGGTTAAGCTAGAAAAAAAAAAACCACCACCACTGTCTGAAACGCAAGCCAATTATTGGAAGCACAATCTTACTAAGACTATGTACCACAAGACTGCCATAGTTGTACTAAAATTCAATTTAAATCTACTGTAGAGGCGTCTTAGCTGAGACTAAGAGGAAGAATAATGCCCCCATTACATTATCAAACTCCATTAGAATAGTTAATTGCCCACATTTGCAGTGATTTCATAATCTCCCACTACAGCAGCTGCAGGGAGGAGAGAGAGCAGGGGACGTGTGAATTCTTGGCACTGAAATCACAGAATCCACGCTAAAGGCTTATTAAGAGCATTTAATCCCTCTCCCTGCTGGTTCTGGATTGTCCCCCATTGTACACTTCCTAGGGTTTTGTCTAACCTAGTTTAAAACATCTCAAGCGATGGGAATGTCTTTGGTTCCCTTCAGAGATTACTTCAAGCCCAATGGATTGCACTGGCAGAGATACTTTTTGATATCCTGCCTACATTTGCCCTCACTTTATTTCTTTTGATTAAGAAAGTTTCTTGCCTCCTCTTTTTCACATGAAAAATGTGAGCTAGACCACGTCAATAACCGGTCTGAGTCCAGGGCCGAACTGCAGCAGTTCCTCCCCAACAGAGAAGGGGAATCAGGAAAAGCAGAGGAGACCCTCAAGTTGAAATGAAAATGTAATGAAACAACCAAACTAACACCAATATAAAGTATATAAAGTTATACTCAGCCCAGCAAACACGCAGCAGCCACAGTACATGGGGAAGCATCCTCAGGAGCACCTCGGAAGCAGGAAGAGGAACGGAGTCAGAAGAAGCCCAAGCAGGAGGAACCTCTTCTTTGTCAAACTCCCTCCTTTATACTGAGCTGATGTTGATGGAGTTGGATCCACCTGTCACTAACTTAGGGCAGCTGCCCTGGCTGACTTCAAACTACTCAAGGCCTGCAGACCAGGACTGGACCAGGATTCCATCCCAGCCAAACCAGGACACTCACAAGTAGTAGAAATTCTCCCCCCTGCCCTGTTGTTACACCTGCTGGAGGTTTCAAAGTGAGGGACTTGGTGGCTCTACCCCCAGGCAAAGCCGCCAGCAGCATTTACTGTCAGCTGTAGTCACACTTTCTTCTCCAGCTGCTGCTCTGCTGCTAGAAGTGGTTTCCACACGCAGTCCTCAGCCAGCTTCTTGTCACCACCCTCCTCCTTGGGGCTACAGTCCCCCTCCTACTCCTGATTTTCTGGCTGCGATGCTGCTGGAATTGCTGTTTAAAATGAGCCAGCTTGGTTGAAGGCTGTGTAAGCAGTGAGTTACTGCTTACCCATCCCTTCCTGGCTGGCATGGCCTAGACAACCCTCCCAGCCACATCTCATCAGCTGGTGGGACAGAGGGTAACCCCTGCAGCGAGCTGCTAGTAACCTCTGATGCTGCAGACGGGGAAATACAACCTCAAACATTCCTGTTTGCCACCCTGCTCCTGATGTTCTGTGGCAACTGGAAATGGCTGCTGATAAGAGACAGGTACAGACTGCAAGGAGACAGGCTGTCTTGATTCTTCCAGCATCAAGGTGCCTGGTTGAATCAGGCCTTCCTGAGCTTTGCATAGGCGTCACCACAGTTGTGTTGCAAAAAACCAATTTGCTACATCACTTACTTTGATAAGATTCCTTAAAGTAATAATACTTTTTTTTAAAAAAAAATCCCATTTCTGGCTCACGACAGGTATAAGGCCATAAGCCTTATACACAGTTGTGTAGTCCCAAGAACCATGGTTGCATGTTCTGTCCTTCCAGCTGAGCCTGACTGAGGATGGGAGATGGATCCCAGCCCAATAGAGGACTTCATACTGGTCTGGGTGGGAAGGGACCTTTCAAGGTCATCTTGTCCAACCCCCCTGCAGGAAGCAGGGACATCTGCAACTCGAGCAGGTTGCTCAGAGCCCCATCCAACCTCCTCTGGAATCTTTCCAGGGACGGGGCAGCGACCACCTCTCTGGGCAACCTGGGCCAGGATCTCACCGCCCTCAAGACGCTGTCAGTTGCTTGGAGCGTTACACAATCAAACTGCATTTGATTATTTGCATCATTATTTATTTTATAAACACCCCAGGTTCTATCAGCAAAGCTACCAGACACGTGAGCCATACAAATCGCTAGGGATTAGGAAGCAGCGCGTCTTTAACAGACCTAATCCCACTGAAATCAACATTTCTGTAAAGTGTAGCCACTATCAGAAAGTTAAGTATTTAGGACTCTTTAACGCTTCACAAATGGCTGAGGACGGGGTGATAAATGTGACTTGGTGGTGGTTTTTTTTCCCTAGGTCTGTTCTAAATTGTAATGTTTTGCCAGCACAGCCATGTCAGTTCCCAGTGTGAAAAATCCACATCCCCAGCAGATACCACTCTGTTCGCAGAACTCCTGGTGCGGACGTGGCTCCGCCAGAAAGGGAAAAACTTATATTGGCTCCACTTGCAGCACCTCGGGAGGTGGTGTAACCCTGCCAGAAAATCTCCTCCTGTCAGCTGGCAGAGCACGGTGTGCTGGGGGAGGCTCTGCCAGCAGTGGGGCCAGGGAGTAAGCATCGCCATCACCCCTGCTCCCTGCCCTCGCTCTTAATTAGCATCTTCGTCCTGCCCCATCGGAAGGACGTGTCTCACGAGAGGCAGTCGCTTTCATTGACATCCTCAGGCTGTGGGGCCGCTGAGAGATCGGAGCGGCAGCTTTGATGCCAGGCTTGAAATGAGAAACCATGTGCTACTCAAATGTGTGCTCTTGGAAACCAGACGGCTAAATTATGGCCTCCCTAAGTGTGTTGGCACCTTTGCTGCAGTCATCTCTTTTCATGTTTTCTTGTTTCCCTCCTTGGCATCTCCAGGCCTCCAGATCTGTATTTTGGAATCAGAGCTCTTCTGACTCTGTCAAAGGTATTTTTGGATTTATTGTGATCTAAGTTCAAGCGACAAACCTTTTTATTAAAAAGTAACAATAATTTAGTAAATGCTCTGAAGTGTCCTTACTTTGTCCTTGATGCTCTTTTCTCCAAAATACCACATCAACTGCTTTCACATGACTCGGGATGCTGCTCATGCCAAACCTGGATATAGATAGATACTGATTCCAGCAGTTGTTTCCAGGATCAGCTGGTTCCTTCCTCTGTCTGGAGTCGTGTCTGGCAGCTCTTTCCGGTGCTGGGTGACCTCCCTGGTTATGGCTAACGTCCTGTCTCCATTTGTTGCAGAGCTCTCGTACCAGGTACGCTCGGAAACGTTTATGAAATGTGTTGTGCTCTATACAAAGAAAATCGAAGATAAAATATTCTTAAATGTGGTTACTTTTCTTTTTTTTAAAATAAGTGGATACATATATTATTTGAATTGACTAAAATCCAGTAAAGCCAGGGAGACATTTCCTGTGTGATACAAGCTTTAAGGAAGCAACAGAAAGGAAAACCTTCAAAGGACTGCCACGGGAGCATTGACCCTCAGCTCTTTCATATTAGATCTCTCTTCCGTAATTAGCTGCTTGGGGTCTCCTTCCATAACTGTGACAGGACAAGTTGCAATAATTCAACCTGAAGAGAAATACCTCTCTGGTTAGAAAATGGCAGAGGTGCCCTGGCCTTGAGGACAGCAGGAGAGGTGTCTGTCGCTGCTACTATCTGAATGTGAAAATCCAACACGAATGGCACCAACTGGAACCCAGGACCTTCCGTCTGAGCAGGAGGAGAAACTTCTTTGCTGGGAGGGTATTTGAGCCTGTAATTTCTTGGAGTTGTGGGAAGAAACAGGATCACCTTCCTGCTATTCTTTTATAGTCATTTCATTTCGTGAGTATAGAGCTTACCCCGAAATGTTTGCTAATAACTTAATTAATTAACAAGCTTAGACTCTGAGGCGCTTACTCCTGCCAGTCTCTGCTTTCTCCAGCTGTGCCTGTATTAAATTGGCTTTGTCACACAATTGCTCCCTCTCCCCGCCATCTCCAGGCTGTGACACCGTCTCAGTTATGGGCAAACTGGGAAAGGTCATTGAAACCTTGGTGGTGACACATCTCTCTCTGAACACCTCTTAATTACTGTGAGACAAAATGAGAAAAGGTATGAAAAGAGTTTAAGGAAGAAGAAAGCCTTTAACCTATGTAAGGCTTCTAATGTGGAAAATGAAGCCAATCCTGAAACTCTCTCACCCTCAGAGGAGGTGCCGGTGCAGGCAGGACACCAGTGTCCCGAGCTGTTCCCGCTGAGCAGGGCTGCTCCTTTTCCCAGCACGGGAATACTGGGATCAGTAGCCGATCCACTCACCTCGCTGCTGACGCTGCCGGGGGGAGAAGGGGGTGTTTGTCATGTGGGCACCTGTTCAAAAAAGAGCCGAGCAGAGACAACTCCCTTTACACAAACTTTCCATTCTGTGAACCACATCGTAAAGGAGACCACATCCCTCCCATACAGACTGCGCGACATCTCCCATCCCACCAGTAACCAGTGAGTATTTCCGTAATAGCTGCCACAAATGAGTTCAGGAACTCAACTGAAACGTCACAAAAAAACTCCCAGCATAGACAGGAACAGGAGTTTTCACAGAATCCCAGTGTGGTGGGGGTGGGAAGTGCCCTCTGGGGATCATCTGGTGCCCCCTCCCCACTCCAGCAGGGTCACCCAGAGCAGGGGGCCCAGCAGCGCAGTGTCCAGGCAGGCGCCTTTGGAATCTCTCCGGAGAAGGAGACTCCCCAAGCTCTCTGGGCAGCCTGGGCCAGGCTCCAACCCCTTCCCACCAAAGAAGTTGCTCCTCCTGCTCCCAGGGAACATCCTGGGTTCCAGTTGGTGGCCGGTTCCCCTTTTCCTGGCACTGAGCACCACTGAGCAGAGTCTGGCCCCAGCCTCTTGACCCCAGGGGCCCTTGAGCTCTTGCTGAGCATTGATCAGCTCCCCTCTGGGGCTGCTCTTCTCCAGCTGAACAGCCCCAGGGCTCTCAGCCTTTCCCGGCCACACAGATGATCCAGGCCCCTCAGAACTTTCAACTTCTTTTAATTCTATTCACCATCTAGAAATGAGACAGCTACATCTTTCTCTGGCTGATGTCACGCTGGAAGGTGCTCAGTGCACCAGGAATAACCACTGTCCTCAGAGGAGGACACCAAAGCTGGGGTAGATGTCACCTGGGTGAGGTACCAACCTTCAGCACCTGCATTAGGACACAGGTTCCTTGTAGAACCGTCAGAGTGTAGGTCACCTCCAGGAATAGATCTGGGGGGAAAGTCCCATCTGGATTTGCTCGTTGATTCCACTGACTGTCAAGGAATCCGGGCACCTCACTTTTACTCCCCTCCTACGTTTGGCACAAGTCAAGTGCCTAAAATCTGGCCAGCTGCACCTCCCAGCCAGCAGTGCAGCCTGCCTGTCAGAAGGGAAACACAAGGAACCATAAAAGGCGCCTTGGAAAAGCCAAAACCACTCTGGGGAACTGTCCCCAGGTGAACTTGCTGCGGGGAGAGCAGCTCCGACACGCAAACAACATGTGATTTACTGTATCTGTTGCAGTTCTAAGTTTAAAATGTTTACTGCACTCCTCATGTTGTATCCGCTCTGAAACAAAAATATTTTCCAAGAGTGTTGAGCTGTGGCTAACTTAATAAAATATCTGTTGGTGACTTACTGGGAAAAGAACAAATAAACAAACCAAACCAGAGAGGGGAAAAAAAAAAAAGCAAGCAGAAACATTTCATTTCCTCCACAATGAAGATGAATTCCTCCAATTTTTAAAAATTCCCTCAGTGCTCCTTCTCCTTCCCATCTCCTCTCTTTCCCCCGTAAGTGTTGTTTTGAGCTCATTTTTGGTCGAGTAATTAATAACGACAAGATAACATCATTGGGGTTTTTTGTTGTTGTTTGTGAGTTTCGCCTGGGAATTTCCTTCAGGAATATCTAACAACTGCACGCTGGAACGGGCCCCGTTCGGTTGACAAACACTTGACGGATGTCCCCAGGAGGGACCACCACCGTTGCTGCTGCATCTCGTAGGCTTTCTCTGCAACCACGAGGGATACTGAGGAAGGAGTAGGCTGGAGGGGGATGAGCTTGCTTAGTCCATGGAAATTTTCAATGATTAAAAGAAGCTGCTTTTAGAAATTTTTTATACTTTTTTTTCCAGATCACCTTTGTGTCATATTTAGGAAGATCCTTTGGTAAAGTCTGAGGCCTACCACCCCCCTAATGCATCTCCTCAAAAACATCAGCGTGGTTGATATTGTTGGGTTTAATGTTATAGAAAATAAGAATACATCCTCACTCTAATCTTCACCAAGTAAACTGCACATCTGGTACTTCTGGGAGGTGACACCGGTGATGGGGATGAATATTTTACTAAGAAATTCAGTGTACAGCTGCATCATAGAAACCAGAAACATTTAGCAAATCTGTTTTTACAGTGGATTTGCTTCTGTAAATAGCTTATATAGCTTCTCCAATTGCAGGTCTCCACCAGCCTTGACGTTTTATTTCAGCCGTCGGAAGACAATATTCATGAGCAGAACCACAGCTGCTCTGCAGGCAGCCTCAACCCAATACCTCTAATTAATATCCTTCTACATGCAGACATATTAAAAATCTTCCCTCTTTATCCCAGCGTTGATGGCAACGATGTGCCAGAGCGCCGGTAAATTTGAAGCCTCAGGAGTTTGTTTTCAGAGTCTCCAGTGGAGATCAAAGTTAAAATCATCACTCCCTCGCTGAAAACTTTTGCCTGTATCAGGCTTATTAGTGGAGCTGTTGCTGTTAAGGACTGAGCTGTATCTTTTTCCTGAAGGTTGGGCTTTTATAACAGTAAAATAAATTAATGCTGTCCAAAAAACAAGACAGAAAAATTTCACCATACTGGGGACCAATATACTTCCACAAACACTGGTTGTAAAACAAAGAAATATTCTCTTTCCCCAGCTTCCCCAGACTTGGTTTTGCTCTGATACCTCAGGAGGGAGGCTCAGCTACAGCTATTTCCTGCCTTACAGGACTTTAGGGGGATCGTTGTCGCTCAGTAAGTGAAAGCTTTCTGAAGAACACTTCTCCAGGTCTGTAACTCACACGCAGCCACCAGCACGACGTTCACACCCGACACAGCCTGGGCTGTCCCTGCCACCCCTACGCAGCCAGCAGCTTAGTTTTCCACTGACACCAACCTAAAGCCGCTGTGCTTCAGTGAGCCTCTTCATTTTGGGGAGAGTATACAGAAAAAGGCTAGAGATGTTTAGAATATCCCCGCTATGAGCTGAGCCATCATCCCCCGTGTGGAAGCGCGATCACAATGATGCCCTGTGAAAGGTCCATCGGGGAACCGGAGGCCCCCATTGGAGAGGATCTGAGCCACCCTTACACTTTATAATTTTTCCTACTTCATGAAAATAGTTCCAAACCTTCCTTGCTTTCCACAGCTAAAGGACAAACATCTTTTGAAAGCCTTTCAGGCGTATTTATATGGCTTTTCCAATAAACATAATATAATACTGATTAAAGCATAATGAAGTACAATCCATGTGTGCAAAGCATCTGCCCTTCGGTCTGTGAAAGTCATTCCTTCTGATGTACATACTTTTATCTCTAATTTTTATGTGGAAGTTCTTGGCTAGAAGTCAATCAGATAATTGTGACAGTTTTACATGAATTCTGACCTGTTCCAAAAACACTCCAGAGGACAGCCCACACTGCTGGGTGAAAATAGCTCGTATGACTTTTTTTTTTTTTTTTTCCACCTTAACATTGAGAGGCTGCTGCTGACTAACAGTAAATCTCCAATTCCAATTTGGTTTACATGTGCAAAGCCTCCTGCCAGTCACGCCTCCCTCCCAACCGCAGCACCTGCTGCAGCACAGTCCTGTGAGCTTCACCAAACACTTCCCAGCATCACACCGGCTCGTCCCATGACTCTGAAACCCGTCTCTGGTGTTGGCAGCAGGCCACGTTGCTTTCAAAACCCTCTCACTTCTCCCAATCCTGGAAAAAAAAAAAGTGCTTGAGGAAAAAAAAAATAAATGTTAAGAGCTGTAGGGTTTTTCATTTCAACCAACTCGGAGTCCCCTGCGCTCAATCCCTATTTAAGGGAGTGTAAAATACCCTCAAGTCCACACCCCTTAACAGTTGACTCTTCTTGGATTTCAATTATGTCATCGGAGACTGTAGGGGTGGGCAGAAGGAGGAGCTGAGGGATGACTGCACCCAGCAGACCCTCCAGGCCCCTCCCAAGGCTGGTGGAAAAGATGCAAAATATCCTGACACACTTTGTCTACTCCGGCCGCTCAAAGGACAGGCAGAGCTGCCTGCCAGTGGCAGCTTTTCCTTCCATCAATCTTATAAAGCCTTTCTTAAGACTTTATTTTTCAGTACCAGCCTGGCCATCTTCTGACACGCTGCCAAATAATCCCATGAGATTGCTGGATTTATGTGCTGCTAAAAGAGCCTAGAAGCAAGATTATCAAATAAAAAGCACTGCACAGTTATTTTTCACTATGCCCTCTTTTTTTTTGTGTTTTTTTTGTTGTGTTTTTTTTTCAGAGGAACTAGTCACAACCATCACTATTTGTTACTAAATCTAAAGAATGTATGTATCTGCTGAGGGCGAGCTGCTGAGAATGACAGAGCATGTTGTGTGACAGACAGGAGTTCAAGACTCGTTTTACAAACCCTCCTTATTTCATTCCTAGGAGGGGTGGAAAGGCTGGGAGTCTCCCCAGCCTGCTGGTCAAGGAGCTGCTTCTTAACTGGCTTTCCCTACCTAGAATGGGTTCAAGAAATTAAAAAAAATTTTAGTGATTTCTAACTCTTAGTTGTAGTTACAGAGCATTTGACAGGGAAAAAGACTGGGGGAAATACTGGGGCTTTTTCCAAGTGGGTTTAAGGTATGGAGCTAGTGGATAATGAGACACAAAATACTTTATAAGAATGAAACAAAGTCTGAAATATGTTTGATGCTGGGTGAGTTTGCATTGATTTATGACAGGAAAAGGACTTGTTGCTTCTCTGCATCTGGGGCGATTTCGCCGATTACAGGCATGAGACAGCAGAATTCATAAACAAGATCAATTCAGTTTATAGCTTCACCTTGTCACTCTTTCACAGAAACATAACCTAGCAGAAATCAACTACAGATGGCCAAGTTTCCGGACTTTTCATGAGATCTAGTATCAGAACCTATCCCCTCTGCCAATAACTGTTCCGTGTCCTGTCCTATGCCACTGCCAAAGCTGTAACATTGCCTCCCTCTGGGCTCCTTCTTCTGAATCCCTGTGTGTCCTGAGACATTGCTGCAAGCAACAGGCCATGTAGATAAATTACCATAAGTGGGTGGTTTTTTTTAGTCTTAATGGTTTTTCTCCTTTCACATATAGAATTTCTCCTTTCACTGGCTATAGAATGTGCCACCAGATCCAATTGGTATTTTACCATCCTGTCTCTGTGGGAACATGGTTAGTCCATTAGTGACCACCTAAGCTTTGCCTCAGAGCCACCAGAGATGCTTTGGTTCAGCTCAGAATACAACCAAATCTCAAAACATTGCATTGAGGAAAAGAACCTGGCCAGCTGTGCTCTCGATTATGTAGATAGTCGCTTTTTTAAGCCAGCGGTTTTACTACTTAAGAATAACCGTAGGCTGAATAAAATGCACAAGAAATCGATAACAAGCCCTCGTATCAAGAAACTATCCTTGTTGAGGACATGTTCTTTAGCTTTGTCCCAAGGTATTTCTTCTCATACCTAAAGCACAGGTTTGGTTTATCTCTTACAGAAACGCACATCGAGTTAAAGGACGAGGTACCGCTTCATCACCTTTGAATACTTTGCTACATTGCAATGACCAGGCAGCTTCCCAGCTGCAGTTTTGCAAAGAGGTTCCTGGCTGACCCAAAAGCTCTATGGTTTATCTTTCCTGGTCTCCAAGAGCTTAGCCAGGTAAAGTCATGCAGCTTGAGTTACACTTCATCCACAGAACTCCTTTTGAAGTCTTGCCAGCTGCCTCCTTTTGTTTTGAATGATCTGGCAGACGTGAGGGGAAAAAAGAAAATCTTGGCTGTGCCACAAAACAAGTCCACCTCTGCTGCAAGAATGCTGTCCCCGCCACGCGAGTCGAAGAAAATTGCTAGTACTTGGCTTCTATAAACCTGCTGCGCTGAGATTTTCTGGCAGGTGGTCAGTTAAAGCACTGCTGACCGGATCCATGAGGCTCCAGGGCAAAGGGAAATCTGCTTTGCGCTTCAGAAAACCTGAGTTCGTCCTCAAGGAACCGAGGAAGCACACCGTGAATTGCGGCAGTGTGAGTTACATGCCTTTTAAATTGTAACCTCCTTTTTGTCTTAGGGCTTCCGTGTGGGGCTGAGTATCGAGATGAGGTCTAACTTCTGCGACTGAGTTTCTTCCAGTGATCTTGCGCGATCTTGCTGGAGTAAGCTGTCTGTGAGGGGGCAAAGCCTGAGAGCAACAGCATTTCTTTAATGTCTTCGTGAGCAATGCTAATGACAATAAGAGGGTGAAAGGGAACTAAGATAAGACATGGAAACCCCAGAAGGACAGCAGGCCGTGTGCCTCCTGTTTGGAAATGCCACGCTCTTGCACTTTCCTCCCAACCATGTCCCCTGTTGAGCGCAGGGCTGGAAGGGGCTGGAGAGGAGGAGCAGCAGTGACTGTACACACCTCCCAGGTCATCTTTGGGGTGGAAAGAAGCAAAGCACTGATTTCTCTGAGCCGGCACTGAGGATGCTACAGCAGTTATGGAACAGAAAAGGGAAGAGAAAATTCATCCCTTGACATTAGTTTTATCCCAGTAGTCCAAAAGTGGACTGTGCGTGGGAATGGAGACAACAGAGGCTGTTGGATACAGAAGAAAAGGCAAAATAAGAAATAAAAGTGTGAACAAACAACAAAATCTGCACACAGATTTGTAAGTAAACATTTGAGCAAGTTTAGATTCTGTTTGTCTCATTTTACAAGCAAGAGCTCAGGCACAGAGTTTAGCCCTAGTTTAGATTTCCAATTCCCTAACTTTCTATTAATAGAAGCACTTGATAAGAAACGTCAGAGGTGAAGAAAAACTTCCATATGAAGAGTGATTGAAGCAGCCTGGGACTTCTTTATTTAGAAAGAAGAGAAATAGGAGAAGCTCAGTTGGAGAGATTCAAAACAATGAATGGCTAAATGGAGGCAAATAGAGCCAAGAGATCTCCCATTTCCACAGAGGAAGAGGGTATCCTTTGAAAGGAAATAAAAGAAAACTCAAAACCAGTAAAAACAATTGCATTTCTACAAGTCAAATTGTCAACCACTAAAGCTTGCCACTACAATGTACCATTAAGGTAAAAAAAAAAAACCAAACTTGGGAGAATTCAAAAGAGAAGAAGGGATGAAAGACTTCCTGACGTAAAGGCAAAAGAATGGGAAAAAACAAATCTACCCACTAGGAAAGAAAACCTCTGCTTGAAAACAGACATGAAACTTTAGCCTAATGTCTACAGGAAGAAATTTTTTCCTAGAGCTATGTTATTTGGTAGCTATCTCTACCACAAGGTCCTTTGTTAGGGACAGTGCCCAACATCAGCCCTAGCCAGGAACCAGGGGCTTGTGCAAGGGAGCGCTGCACAATCTCCCACGTGTTGCACCTCCCAGGAAGAACTAGGATTTATAATTCAGAGAAGATTTCTGACACGTTATTTCTGGAAACTAGTCGTCCCATCTTTGCTCTGTGCTGGGAAAAGGGTGGGCAGTGAGGTGACACGGGAACAGTTTTCCCAGTGGCCGTTATCTCACCCCAGCAAGCCCGCTATCTTCTCAAAGTGCCAGTTTCATTTCCAGGCTTTCTGCTGCTCCTAGGAAACTTCTCTGCTCCTAACTGACTGCTGCTGGATTCCTCCTCCTTCCTAACCACAGCTCAAGAGAGCCATTTCTGGCATGCCTCAGTCTGAAGGATTAATATTGTGCTAAACATTGTTTGATCTGTTATTTCATCCCATATTTTAAAAACAAAAAATTTCCTGCTCTTCCCGCCGCTCAGCTGCAACGAGCAACTTGTCGTGCAAGCTCAGAATGTCAATGGGCCGCCAAAGCAAACAAATCAAATGTCTCTCTAATAGGCTGGGGAAAGGGGGTTAGGGGTGCTTTTAACTGTTGTTTTCCACTAAAATCCGAAGAATACACTGAAATTATCTTGGGATTTCTACAAACCATCAGGAAGAAAAGAAAATGTGCTTCGTAAGTTTTCTTCTTCAAATGAGAAATAACATATGGAGGGGAATAAAAAAGAAGAGCAGGTCCCTACTCTGCATGGGGAGTTTTGTGCGAGTACAACTCTATGAGCTGCAGAGAGTCACACAAGCACAAGCTAATCACACACGAATAAAATTACCCCCCAAAATTACCAATGAGAAACTGCTCACAACTTCAAATGAAAGGCAGACTTCAAATTCTAATTTATTATTTTACTCTGTGACTAATTGCACAATGATCTCTGTTTAGCTTTATGAGCACTGAGAATTATGTTCATTGTCCGAAAAATAGTGTCAGGAAATCTTTTGTAAAGTTAGAGAATAAAAGATGAAAAAAATGTTTTCAAATGGAATGGAAAATAGTGAGATGATAATGTTTTGCAGGAATATGTATTGACGTTTCTTTGAGCTGCTGGCTAGATGCTGCAGTGAGGAGAAGCAAAGAAAGCGAGGATCAGAGCGTGTTCCAGTCTGGGAACCAAATCTGAGATATTTACAAAGCTATATCATTTCCTGCTTCTCATTCGTAATCACTCAATAAATCCTGGTCTCTCCCCACGTCACACCACTTTGTGCAACTCCGAGCTGTTTGATAGCAGAGAGGCAGCCATAAAAGACTATGAGCAATCCACCCTCTGCAAGAGAAAGACTTTTTGATTGACTTAGGAAAAAGTACAGAAAGTTCAAGAATTTACCATTCAGAGAATAAATGATTCTCAGAGAGATCTATTCCCTTTTCTATTCATGTTCTGTGGCTGTAAACACACATCAGCAAAATATAAATAGCAAAGGATTTATAAAAGCACAATTTCAGCTTTTCTGAAATACCTTCTGCATTATCCTATGAAAGCTGGATCTGCTGAACTCTAGAACTGCGAGCTGGCCGCGGAGCGATGTTTGGATGGTTGTGAAAACACGTCTTTCCCTCAGGGGGAAATGTTCATTAACATATCTACTGTTTAGATAGAAATGAATTAGCATTTCTTTTTTTTTTTTTCCTGGCTTCAGCTCTTAGTTATGATTAGGAAGAACAGGAAGATTTAAAACATTATCTGGAGGTATAAATCCAAGATTAAAGAACAAAATTGTTGTAAAGCAATGATAAAAAACAACAACATATCACCCACAGAGAAAAGCAAGTAGCGTTTGACAAGACTCATTTCTCTGAAAAACCTTCTAAAATCCAACCAGTAAAAGTCACTAAAATCACCCCCCAAAAATAAATAAAAAATAAAATAAAATAAGATAACCCAAAACCTCTGTTTCTCTGGAGAGGAGCCCGTTATAAACAACAATAACCATCCACTCCTACAAGCGCCTCCCCAAGCAATACAAACAGAGGTGTCGTCTCGTGTGAAGACTCTCACAGGATATTTAGATCCAATATTTTCACCTGAGAGTTGCTGCTGGAATATCTTTCTTTTTAGAACTTGCTGACTGGTCTAAACAAATAAAGGAAAAGAGGGCTGGTGACATATGCATCATTAAAACACGGGGTCTCCTTGACAGAAGGAACAGGTACCACACAGAAGACAGTGCACTGTGGAGTTTTTTTGATGCAAAAGATGTTTTTGTGCTTTTCTACCTCTGCCATGGCCGTGTCAAACGTGGGCGGCCACGGTGCCTTCGCCGTTAAACCACCAGCGTGCGCGTTACAAACCAGACAGAGCGAGCTGTGCTTCCTGTAACGTCTGAAAGCAACTGAGCACTGTTCTGTGAGCTCATTAACAGCTTGCGTGTAGCCTTGGCCGTGGCAGCTTGTTTTGGTAGAGGAGGGAATGCGGGGAGAGCCACTGGACTTCATCCATAACCTCTGAGCAAGTGTGTGGTACAAAATTCCCAACTTCTTTCCTGCTGGGCAGCCACCAAGGGTTGGCAGAAGCGACCATAACTTCAGTCCTTATGCCAAGGCGAGACCCTCCAGCCCAGACTGATACTCTGCATGAGCATGGGCAGGAAAAATCTCCACTTACAAAAGCTACAGGAAGCTTTCATTCCAATTTTTTTTATTTGTTTTACACTGCCTGCTAACAATGTCAAGCAGCTGGCTTGCATTGTTTTGCTTGTATCACATTAGCTGACAAAAATGTTGATGAGATCAAGTTTTGGGACGCTCTGCTGGGAGTTATGCTCAGTCTGGCTTTAGGGACAATACATATTTATATCCCCTTTCATATGCACTTGTGAATAACACTTCTTCAGGATTCCGTGATGAGTTATATAGATCCCAAATATGAACAGTGATCATTAATAAGTTACCACATTATAAAAAACAAACAAACAAAAAAAAACGCAAAACAGAAAATAAACTCTCCGTGTTTTCCTGGCTCTGCCCTGAGAGCTGCATCTGTATTCATCGCTGAGCCATTAGCTGAGCCATTTCCCAGGATGGCAGATTTCCCAGGCAGCCCTACATCAGAAGCAGCAGCCTGTTAGATAAGAGACAATTGGTCATGTTGGAAAACATGACAGTGGTGATTAATAGCAAACCTGAACCGGGTTCTGATGAAGACTGATGAGAGGGTAACACGGGAAGCTCGGTCTTGCATCCCAGTACATAGAAATTAAATTATTACAACACAACAGGGAGCTAGTGGAGCTGTAGGTCTGGGTCATACTGATATATAGAGCCCCACTTTCCCCAACTATTCAGCAGGTGCCCACTTTAAGCATGTGAAAGATTCCTTCAAACTCAACCACTTTAAAGCACAGTAGAGGCAGAGTAGATGTGACCCTGGCCAAAGAAGAGAAAAACCTCTGAAAAGCAGCATCTTTGGAGACAATGTCATTGCTCATCTCATTGCTCTTATCTAAAGAAGTAGCTGTTGTTTTTTTTTCTATGATGAGCTGGAGAAGGATCAATTTCAATCTTCAGACATGAAGGAAGGGCGAGGTAGGAGCGTGGTGTTTATTCTGCAAGTGTGAAGAATTAAATTCTCTGGGTTTACTTTTCTGCTGGGGCAGTGTTATTGATGGGCAACTGCTGAGGACTGTTTATCACCATAGCTGTTTAAAAAAATTGTCAAGGATGAACAAAGCTTAGAAAGAAAGTTGTTTTATTTAGTATAACTTCATAATTAAGTATTCTTGGGAATATTTCAGTTCTTCTGAATACAATTGGCCACAGGTTTATGTTGGCTCTGTGAATTCCTTGTAAATATGGCCCTTCATATACCACATTGTTCTGAAATTAGGCAACTCACTGAATTAATATTTAATTTTTATTTCAGATTTTGCTAAATCCTTAAACTCAGAAAGAATGTACACTTTTCTTAAAATGGTTTTACTTGATTAGTGAGTTGGGATACCTCTTAAAAAAACCCTGCCTTTTAAAATAAACTGAGAAAAGCTACAGAGTGGCAAAACATAATCAAATCATCCAGAATGTCAAAAACTCTCCTCCTGGATCAGAGGAAATAACTCTGTCCATTCAGCTCTTCTCCAGGAAGAAATCTGAGTAAATAAATGGCCTTTGTAACACGACCAAAAGTCAACACCATTCAAGCCGCCTCTCAAACCCACCAGTGTTTGTGCCTAGGAGGGCATCGTTAGGGCAATTACTTGATTAAACAGCCAGTCCATTTTGTTTGTTTGTTACACCCCTCCAAGGAGCACTTGTGGAGCCAGTAAATAGGGGTGGGTTAATCACACGCCTTAAAATCACTGCACAGAAAAGGCCTTCCCTTTGTCTTCCGCTAAGCCACCGGCAGAGCTGGGGAAGCACAAGACACGTCCCCACGTGCCAGGGCCCTGGGCAGCTCTGCTGGGGACGCGGCTCCCCTTGCACAGTTAGGGGCAGAGTTGCACCCTGTGAATGTTACAAGATCGGTACAGAGTCTGTTTGTGACAGATAAACACGATTATTGCATCTGAGAGATGGCAGGAAAAAGTTTTTATTGGATCTCAAAAACATCCACCCTTCTTACTGGTGTTTACGCACGTTAACTGAGGAATAAGAATGCATTAAATCCGTAAATTATAAATTGCTGGGTCTTACTAAACAGGTATATTCCCATTTAAGATGTTGACACACCCTCAGTTGCAACACAACTTCTTACTCGAAGGGTAAGAGCCTTCGCAGGAAACAAGAGATTTTCAGCTCTGGTGCCAGGCAGTGAACTCCCCCAGGAACCCGGCTCTACTGAACACAAGCGCCTTGCACCTTGTCCGCGTGACGAAGTAAAATCTACCAGACTAAACAATTTCACTTCACAAACAATTTCTGCTGAGTTGCCACCTAAAAACTTGTTGTGTTAGGAAGAAAATAGAGCCGTCCTGTGTTTCGTACCTAAGCACAGACAGTTGATACATTTCTGACGTAAGTGAAGAAGGAAAATTAGTAGATTCATCTAAACAAAATGAAAGAAAACTCTTTAACTTCAAAGAGCTGAATGAATTTTGATTTAGCGATGGCACCAGGTCATTTTAGAACAAAAACCTCACCAGTGATGCTCCCTCTCTCCACCGAGCATCGGCTGTAGCGAAGCTCCCTCATCTCCATTTGAGGACCGTGAAGATTTTTTAAGCAGAGCTTTTGTTTTTTAGCCAGAACAATTTAAGTTTTGAGAATTGGCACAACTCATGACGCATTTCTGTGAATGAAGAACAATTGTACTACTTAGAGGTAACACTGGATATAATAATTAAATGGTCTGGAAATTATTGTTAACACAAAGCAGATTTTTAAATAGCTGTCAGTTTTAAGTACTTCATCTCCAATTGAATTCAGAGATACGTGTTATACTCCTCTGCTGCCTGAATTGTCCTATCAGATTTTTTTTTTCCTCATTTATAAGCCTTAATAAAGACCAATAATACTTGGTCTATTTCAAGGGAAGAAAGTAAAGTCAAATATCCAATAGCTGCATCACATATTCCCATTCAATCTATCAAGGAGGAAATGACTGAAAGACACAAAGTGTGAAGTTTACTGAAGTGTGAAGTTTTTAATAAACCTGTTAAACAACCAGTGCTTGAAATTAAGTTCTCAGAAATGCTACTCCACTTAGTCACATCACAGCAGATTAAACTTTTGTATTACATTGTAGGACACATTTATTTCTTTACTGATTCTTCTGGGAAATATTTTATGATGAAGACATTCTGAATAAGATGTATTCATTCTGATTTTTCTGAAATTAAGTTATAAAAAAAGACCACATATAAATACAGTTATTTTTCTCTAAAACCCATGAAATAATGGTATTCCTGTATCAATTATGCATGCTAGAAATACTTTTCGTGCCCTGCCATCTGCCAAAATAAAGTCAAATGCAATTTCCCTGGCTGCAGTGGAGTAAGATGAGTATCAGGGAAATAAAAGAAATTGTCATAAATTGAGATCTATCTTCCATTATGGATCACAGCTCTGCAGCTCCAGCTGTCGAAGCAGCCCCTGAGCTCCCCAGCAGTATCTACAACCCACTGAATATTACACCAGTATTTGTGTCCTGCTCCCTGAAATAAACAATCTGTAGCTGGGATCCGGAGATCCCAACACCAGCCCCAATCCACGTGCCCTGGTCAGAGTCGTGGGCACTGAGGACAAGAGCCCTTTCTACACTTGATTTATCTCTGGAGAGGACATTGTGTCCGACGCATCCCTCCAACAACTGCCACTAAAATACACTCATTTTGTACCATCTGGGTTATCCAGGGGCTCTGTGTGGGAATAATAAAGTCCGACCGAGCCACGATTCACTCGTTGGGCATTATTTAACCTCTGCACTCATCACTTCTGAACTGAATTCTTCCTTACAAAATAGAGGAAAGAGTTTCCAGTCAGCATCCAGCAAACAGCAAAGAACAGCTGGAGGAGCTTTCCCGTTTTTCCTCAGCTCCAGACTGGTGGTGATACCCAGGTCAGAAACTCACAGCATTTCTTACTTTTCTAGATATTTAGATGCACACTTTTGTTGCACATTGGGGCATTTCAGAGCCATGTTCTTCCCCTCTGTGCTCTGCATGAAACTCAGATTCTTGTAATTTCATGGTGAGACAAATTTGCTTCTGCACAGTAACAGCTGCTTTTAAAATGGCAAATGCTGTAAGTAAAAATAATGTAAAAAATGCTTTTAATAATCACTTCTTATGTCTGACCTTCAGAAATAAGCATTTAATCAGATTTTTAAAATATATGTTTGTTCTTAGGGAGTCCAAATTGCATTTTACAATCTAATACTAGAAGCCAGCCACATTTGTCCACATAAATGCCAGTGATCTTGTCTATTTTCATGCTACATACTAAAGAAAAAAGAGAAGGCTTGTTTATCTTTCCATGAGAGGAAAGACAAACCAAGCGAGCTTTTAACTTGCTGAAAGAATGACTTTTTCAGAAGTCTAGAAAATGGTAGAATCAGTAAATTGCAGGCTGCCAGAGAGGGGCAAAAGTATCACCTACCTCCCTGTGGTTTTGTACCAACCAACCCAGATTTTTTTTTGTAGGAGAGCTTTCTTTCCCCCTTTTTCCTAGAGAATGGAGTGCAGACCACAGGAAATGAAAAAGTGTTTATTAAGCTGTCTCCAACAGCAGCTCGATGCTTCCAAGGGAGATATAAATCCCCATATTCACCGAGGGAGGAGGAGAAAGGTGATACTTTTCTATCCTCGGGCAAAGTACAAAACTGATGAGAAGAGCCCCTCTGAAGCTGTTCCTGATGTGGTGTTACCAAAACTGAGTCACACCAGGATTGCCAGCACATTAAACTACATTTATCATAGAATCATAGAATCGTCAGGGTTGGAAGGGACCTTAAAGATCATCTAGTTCCAACCCCCCTGCTATTGAGTTCCAGCTAAATTTGACACAAAGCTGAGTATATTGGTGAAGAGTCACAGGTTCAAGAATAAAAGTCAGAGACGCACCGTGAATTCAGGCACAACCCAGTACCATGTTTCCCCTATGACAGGCCAGGATATTTCTGGCTTCCAGTAGGAATTTAACTTTTCTGATAGGTGCTGGACATTTGAAAACAAATCAGGATGCTGTGGAATACTTCAGACAGCTTTTCTGCCTAGGAAAGATGGTCTGGAGCTATAGCAAATGGCAAAGCCACGCAGAGGGATTGGGAATTTGCATTTAATCTCCAAATTGATCAGTGTAACTTCTATACCTACAGGTCCTCAGCCTCTATATAGGGGAAAAGGAAATAGAGGAGAGAGACCGCGTTGAGAAGGTGCTACTTTAATAAGAATTTTAATAAGAATTTGCCAGGGGAGAAGAAAGAAGAGGAACTTTGCCTGATCTGAAATGCTGGTAACGGAAAGACAGAGAATAGGTCAAACAAGGCCCTGCCTCAGGCTTGTATGTTTTTCCAGAGCCCTCTGACTCATCTGTCTCTTTTTTAAGAGCAAAGTGACTACAGTTAAGGAATTACTCGGCCAAGGTTCTATTCAGCCCTTGCCTGCCAAATTATTCTTGAAGATGTTAAGCCAGAGGCTGGCGTTCCTGGGGCAGGATGGAATTCAGAGGAAAATGTCCGAGCCACTGCAAGACCTGAGAAACCTGAGGCCCAGGTCTGAGCGCTCTGGAGTCCTCTATCTCAAGGGAAAAAAGTGGAAACTACTGCTCTATTGAGTGCTCTCCAGATCCTGAGCTAGAACGAGCCCACCTCCATCAGCATTTGGGACCGAGCACTTTGGTACACTTATAGAGACTGACATCCCTGCTGAAAAAAGGTGGTAAGATCCTTACTAAAAACCAGTGGTGGGCTATCACACTTTCTGTACTGAGAGAAAGAGGTATTCTCTGTTTTTGCTGAGGAAATACCATCAGCACATCAGGCTCCTCCAGCCACTAAGGAAAGTGTCGTAGCTCTCTGTTTATTCCCTCGTCCCATTTCAACCATTTTCCATCTTCTTGTGATGCAGTAGGAGACCCGAGGACCAGCAACTGAAGACAACTTTGTGTTTGGGAACAGGACCTGTGCAGCTACACCTGCACGGGTGGCTGGGGAGCACGGGTTGCCCTTTACAGGGGTGCAGCAGAAAGACATCATTTAGTTGATCACTTCCTTCCATGGCAGAGCTGCGTCGCAGGACCCCACGCTTCTGGCAGGAGGCTCCGAAGGTCTGTGCTCAGAGCCCTGCAGCCCCAGCTGGAATAAGCAGAGGAGCATCATTCCAAAGCAGCATACAGCCTGCCAGGGACCATCTCTCTTTCCCCATCACACTGAGTGACATTTATTTGGGTCCAAGTCAAGGGCTCATTACTCAGGTACCAAAACCTGCGGTGTGTGTCGATTCTTCCCAGCTCTTCTACTTGTAACCCTTCCACACTAGCGATCCCACAGCATGTTCCTCCAGCCATTGCCATACAGGATTTTTTCACCTGTAACTGCTGAATTCATTGCACGAATATTAAAGAGCAGGAGTGCTACAGGACATCAAAGCGGTATGTGATTCGCTAAGTCATTTTCCTACGAAGTGCTTTATAAATGATGCATTAATTCTGTCAGGTTGCAGCCCTTCAGCGGGGCTCATTAAGTCAGGCAGTTGCCTACCTTTCCTTTGATCTTCTGCATAGGGAAAGGAAATAAAAGCCAGTTTTATCTCCTCAAGAGCATCCCCAACCACCTGCCCTGAAGAAGAACAAACAACATTTTTCCATTTGAAGAGGCCTTTTTTCCCCTATCACCTGAGAAGTTCTCACATTGGATGGTTTTTGTGAAGTACGTTTATAAATTGGTAGACTTCTGGCATTGCTCTTTCTCTAAATCAAACCACGCTCCGAGCTATGATGGCGATCTGTAGCTCTGAAGGACACTTCAAACGATCCCAAACAGGTAGCTGGGATTTTTTCCAAAAGAGAAGAGTCAGCTCAGTCTCCACCTGATAAATCTTTCACGGCAAGGAGCTGATCCCTCTGATCAGAGCTGCATTTTGCACTCTTGGTAAGAGGAGCAAGGGCTGGGATGAGGATGTACGAACCGTTAGCTAGTTTTACGCAACAGAGCAATTGTAACCACTCTTGTACACAAACTATTAGAAGGTCATACACATTATAATTTAGAGGTGCTTTTGCTTCAGACTTGGTCAGAGGAATTTTCTACACAGAATGTGCTATGTCTCTAACAGCAGTTCTATTATTTTTCAGCACTGCCCTTTGATTTGAGTCTAACGAGCGGTGCTCTGGAGGACGGCAGCCAAAAGCTGTTCTGACTCCAGGTCAAGTGGTCAAGCTGAGTCCAGCCAAGGGAAGCCTTCCTCCTGTGACCATCAGCGGGTGCAGGTGTCAGAGATGCACCACCACCTCCAGGGGCTTCCCCAGTGGACTTCCTGCAGCTGTCTTCCCACTGCCTCATCCAATCCCACTTCCAAGGGGGAGACCAAAGAGCAAGGCTGGAAGATGGCAGCGAGGGCAAGGAGCATCTCCCTGCTGTACGGGCGTAACGCTGCGTGGCAGCTCGAGGAACGCTCAGGGTGGGGTTCCTCTTGCAGTTCCACAAGCCCAAGTGCCGGGATGTTTGGCTCCGGTGAAGCGGAGCATGAAACGCTGCGTGATGCTGCACATCAAGGATGATGGCATAGGCAGGGAGGTCAAATGTCAGATTTTTAGACTCCCAAGATGGGAAAATGAAGCTTGGTGAGAGAGCCTCAAAAGAGCCGCAGAAACAGAACATGGATGAATGTAGCTTAGAAATGATCAGCTAACGAATATGAACAACTATGCCTGGAGTAAACTATGTAGAGCCAATACTAGATTTGAATTCTCAAAATATTGTCTACACTCATCTAGTATATTGTGTTTACAGTATGATCATTACAAATACTCATTAATGGAGTGTAAAAAGAGCGATATTGACAAACACATCAGCTTAAACTACCAGTTTTATGCTAAACAGGAGGTTTTCAGTATTGCTAATATTTTGCTATATAACAGGTAAATGGGATTAGAACAATCTTTCAATGCAGTTGAATGCCTCCTTCGTCCCCCCCAAGGTGAGGAAAAACACTATTCCCTGTCATGAAAAAGACAAATCACGACCAGTCTGTCACATATAATTTGACAATTGGCGATGCTTGAACGGCAGGAGGCCGAGGCACATATTTCAAACGTTGTTCATCATAGAGGAGTTTTTCAGTAGCTCCTGATTTCTATGTTGGGTAAATGCCCCAGCTAAAAATGGTTGTATAACAGATAGCCATGAAGGCTTGGTGTGCTGGAACCAACAGCCTCGCCTGATTCGTTTTGGTCTTCAAACCGATAATTTTTTTTAAATATGCATGAGAAATCAGCTTCAGTGCTCCAAGGATCAAGCAAGCTAACAGGTGTACATCTTGGCAACTCCAAATGGTATGACAAAAAAAAAAGGAGACCATTTCTGCATAAATTACTATTTATGGCTTTAAATAAATGGATGGCAATTGGTGGCTGCAATTTCAATGCTAAAATAAGGATGTGAAGTTTGCATCTCCTTTTGAAGTTTCTCCAAAGCACTCAGAGTGTCCTGTCTCTCCTTCTTGGGGATAATGGCCATCTTCAAAGTCAAAACTGTCAAAGAGCCTTGAGACTACACTTATTGGACCTGTGGGAAGACATGTCATTCTTGCACTGAGTCACCATTTTATATTGCTTGATATATAGAAAAGATTAAAAGAAAGAGAGAAAAAGATCAAAACTCTTCCTACTCACATAATGCCAAAGAAAAAGAAATTATGCCAAAAAAAACCCGAGTGCATCATAAATCCTGGAGCTTAAAAGTACCGAGAAAACAGTAAAATTGTTGCCATTAAAGAGGATAAGGCAAAGGTGCGGTCAGCTTCCTCCTAATTTATTTAAATGGTGTGTTTACTCTGAAAACCATGGCATGGGATTTCACACTGATTATCTCCCCATAACTTCCACATAAAGTATGTTCAGCTTGCAAGTAAACAGTTCATTTTTTCCCCCTCTTGCTACAAAGCCCTGGCACCACAGCCTGCCCTCTGACACACCAGCCAAGGCTTCCGTTCCTTGATGAATAATTCCTAGCTAAAGGCCCAGCCTGCTCTGTCACACATATTCCCCAGGACTGCCCATGAGAAACCTGGCTGCAGCTATTCGACTTGCGATGAAAGAGGAGAATGAATTCATTCTCCTTCAATTCCTTCCAATTACCTGCAGCGCAGCTTCCTCCCAACTTGGTTCTGTGGACCTTGAGGGGCAGGAAAAGCACAAATTAGCACCGATTCTGCCCAGGAAGGAAGGAGCTGAGGCAGCATTCTGGTGAGCTCTTTTGTAAAGGATGCTGCTTTGACAAAGACTGGTAGCGTGTTGGAGCTGGTGGATCATTGTTCCAAAGCCTGGTGAATGCCCTGAGATGTTCTCCAGACCTATTCCTGAATTTATCAAAAGGATTTTGAAGAGATTGTGTTGCTATTTGTGTTACACCTTCAGGCAGCTTCAGCCAGGATGCTCAGGAAGGAAATAATCCTCATTGTCGCTGATGCCCAGCTTGCAGAAGACCTATGGTCAGATCCGTGCACAAACCTGCTGTGGATCAGACAAGAGTATGTTTCCTCTGCAAGCTCCAAAGCTGAGCCATCCTTTCCAGCTTTTGCCAGACTTAATATAATAAGAGAGAAGTATCAGGTCAAAACAAAACTCCACCTCACTCAACCGATGCTGGCCATAGTGAAGGCTGGAAAATATCAGTTCAGACCAAGCTTTAAGGATGCTTCTCCAGGACACTCAGCTCACCTCCAGCAGCAAGCAGCTCAGAGTATTCTTGAGCCAGGCCTGGCAGCACCCCGAGGCAAGGAATTATGCAGCTGGACTGCACGCTGCCAGTAAACCAGCCTCCCTGCTCTCTGGGTAGAACCTGTCATGTTCCGGCTTCATTTCACATCCTTTCTTAATTTTCTTTTTACTGGAAGCAGCAGTAAGCAACTGATCCATACTCACCATCCCTGTATTTCATACATATCTGCATCAAGGATTTCTGGAGAGGTGTAAAAAAAGCTTTCTGCTCCTAGTCAGTACCTTGTCATCCGAGGGGCTCAGGGGACAACTGCCTGACCGAAGCTTCCTCTGACCGTGTAGAATTGGTTGGGGTTTGGGGTGCTACGATAAGGCACACTTCTAGTTCTTGGACCCTGCTGCTGGAATACTGTTATTATTTGGAAAATGAGAATTTTATCAGAAAGAGAAGTAGGATTGCAGCCCTCAAACTTTGGAAGATGTGTCCGAGAAAAAAATAGATCCGGAAAGCAAAAAAGAAAAGAGTCATTACATTGTTGAATTAAAAGCTTATGATTCAGCCGTTTTTTTTTCAGAAATACAAGATTGATGGGTGAATAGTGTATTCCATTTTCCAGGCAGTACTTGCAGACATAATACATAAATAATCATATATTATTCTCCTTAATACATTTACCAAGGTCTATTTTGAAACCAGAGGTGTTTAACATCCATTAATAATACAAGAAGACTGAGCTAGAAATCTTCTGATGATTAAGAACTTTCCATCTTACATAAATTACTAGCCATTTTTACACTCAAAGATTTTGATATCAGCTGCGTCCTCCCATTTACATATTTTTCTTTCTCTTTATTGACAGAAAAAAATACGCTTTCTCTTCACTCATTTCCCTGCATTAACAGACAAGCCAAACTTTTGCTCCCTTGGTGGTTCTTTTTTTGCTCTGCTGGTAGCTTTCCTCTGCTCCCATTCCAGCTTGAATTAATCTGAAGGTAGATAAGCACCACAGTGCACAGCTGTGCCAGACTGGGAGGCTCTTCTGAAATTCCCTGTGCTCAGACAGCTCTCTGATAATGGCATTACTATGTCAGATCTCCTGGAAGTGTACCAGAAGGCACCACCTAACATTACAGCTGGTTTTAAAACATTTCCCATGAAAGTAAAAAAAAAAACAACCAACCAACCAGGATTTTTTTGATGTCATTATCTGTGTATGGGTTCATCTCACAGAAGCCTCAATATTTGCTCTCACTCCTTTTTCTTGTCGCTTAGAACATCACCTTCATCACTGGCTGAAGCTGATCTCATTGGAATTTTATCTCACTCATTTTCTCACTGCTGTCAGGAACACGTGGTGCCGGCGCGTATGGCAACGCACGGCTTGTTAAATACGGCTTATTTTAACAACCTCCTTGACTTTTCAGCCTCTCTGTTACCACAGCCATCAAATCCTAATTTACTCTTCTAGGGGCCCTCGTCATTCCACAGTCCAAGGTGGACAAAGAGAAAAATAATTTGGTCACTTACCAGTGAGAAAGTCTATACTCCCAAAACAAAAAACAGCCAGACGGCGACCTCGGAATTCACAGGGTCTATTGACTGACTCCTCACTTCTCTTCCCTGACTCCACTTTTCCCACCACCATCCTACCCTCCTCTGGTGGTTTTTCAACAGCCCGGTGACAGAATCAAGCAGATAGAGATAAATGAGAGGTCAAACAACACTTCTTTTTGCTGTTGTTGAGGAATATTTTGTCCACAGATCAAGAACTGAGGATCGGAAGTAGTACGTGAGACCAGCTCATAAGGAAACAAAAGGAAGATAAGAGCAACAAAAGCTCATTCTCACAGTCTCCCTTCTAAAAGGTTCACACTCTCCCTTAACCTACGTATCTGGTCTGCTGAAAGCAACTACAAAACCAAAGAAATTATTATTAATATGCATACTAACAAATAGTTAAGCCACAAAGTTTCTCTGCCCTGTTTTACAGGGATCTGAGGTCACAGGCACAGAGTTAATTTCTGTAAAGATATTTAAAGGACATAAAAGTGCAAATGAAACAGCAGCTTTTGCTGGGGATGTCACGCAACAACTGCTGTTAGAGAAGAAATAAAACCTCTCTTTTCAAAAAGATTTGTGCCTGACACGGTCTTTTTACAGCCAAGCCCAAACACTCACAGATAATTCATTCCTTACATTTCTGTCTCCATAAACAAGCTTTCCATTCACTTGGCTTTTAGCGTCTTTTGGTTTTTTGTAAGTGGAAGAAAAATATAGGATTTTTTTTTCTGCCACTGAACATTATTAAGTAACACTCTGTAGCTTTTCTTTTCTTTATAATAAATACATTGTAGAAAAGCGTATTCAAAAATTAACAGCATTCATGCTTCGACAGAGAAAAATCATAACATTCAGATTTAACGATGAACTTTTCTAATCTACATTCTTGCCCTTCAATACCTGACAGTCACAGCCAATTCAGGAGGTTTCAGGATTCTTAGAAAGAAACTATTCTCTTAATTTTAATAAACTCCTAATTTTATCTGTGTAAATCAACCCTACAAAAGCCATCCCTTCACTTAAAATTCATTTTAAAATCCCCCCTGATTAAGGTAAGTCGTCTTTTTGAGGCTAAAAAGCAGTTGACGTATCTTGGTGGCTTTCTGTGATGCATGATTTCTTTCTATGATAAAAATGCACCTTTGAAAAACATTTAACACATCTATATGATAAATTAGCCGGCTAAAAATCTCTCAAAGACATATTTTGGCCTCATACCATCCTGTCCCACAGTAAGCAATTAGAGAGAAGAACACTGACTACACCACAGATGCTTCCTAATTAAGTGGATCAAGGAAGACACAGCTGCTAATGACTATTTTTGTTTTATATATGCTCTATTTATGATCTGCTGTGCTATATATACACACCAAGACAGTAAAGTACCAATCTGAATTCAACTCTCCTGAGAAGCAGCTTCTTTATATAAAAAAAAAAATATTGCTTGTAACTGTTTCAGAACCCTAATTTAACACAGACTAGAAGTGTGTTTTTAAGAGTCAGTTGCTGGCCTGCAGTTCTAGGCTCCTTACCTAATGCTTTGCTTTTTTCCTAACTAATATCTAATGCTTGGGGTTTTTTCTAGACTTCCTTTCTCACTGTTGATTTCAGCATTCTGTCTTCTGTGTTGTGCTTCAATGCAGGAGTGGTTCATTTGTGAAATTATATTATTATATTATGGGAATTATATATTAAATATATTATTATATTATGGGAAGTTACATATACAGCAAATATTGCAATCTTTGGCTCAGTTTTAGTGTTGTCTACATTCATCTCTTGACAGTATTTGCCAAACATTCATATAAAAGTTCTTCTGATAGCCCCAGATAATGAAGTCGGTGCATTTTAATTTGAATCAGAGTGCAGTTTAAACTTGATGTCCCAGTTGTCCCCATGTACCACTGACAAATCATGTTGGAGTGCACAAGTTGCATTCCTCTGGATGAAACTAAGCTGGAAGACCAGGAGTACATTTAATTTGCTCCAGCCACAGACGACCACTCAATCCGTGTGACCAGAGTAGCATGAGCCCAAAGTGGAATCTCTGAATTGTACGCAGTGGTGCCTTTGGGTTCTCAGCCTCATTTCATCCCATGAACCCAGTCTCCTGAGCCTCTCGGTGGGCCGGTGTAAAGCTGAACTGTCACACAACAGGCGATGGGGATGGAGTTGTCTTTCATCCTAAATATGACCAGAGATGTCCTTGAGGTCAATAGAGGATAGACATGTTCTAGAAGAGTGGCTTGCTTAAACTCTGAGGGTCTACTTTCTTCAAATATACATGAAATCAGTAGAAAAAAATCTCCCTGTTGGTTTAGTCAGTCCTGCTAGTTACTCAGCAAAGGGCAGCCCAAGCATTTGGTAGTAGAGGTCGATCCACACTTAAGAGCTGTCATCCCAGCCCTGCTGAATTCCTTTGAGCTTATGTAGTTGGTTCCAACATATCCATAAATTTCTTCTATAGTTGACTATATCTAAGTTAGAATATCAATGTCAGGGGGCTGAGAGTCTAAGTGACTGCATTTGTAGAGCAGTCACTGCTACCTTTTTTTGCCTGGAACAGTTTTACCAACCCAAATATTCCCCAGATATTTGAGAATAAGACGAGCCCTAGAAAAATTGTCAACTGGCAGATGTCCACTCTGTCAGGTACCAGAGTGTTATAAGGCAGTAAGATCATGACTAGAACATGCCATCGGCCCAAGCTGAGAAAAAGCACCCTGGCACCTTTTAATTTGCTAATATAGATTAGCTGTTGAATTGAAAAATGTGTTTTATGCTTCATCTGGCTCATTGTAATGAGGTGGCCCCAGAGAGATAGTGTAAGAATTAACCCTTCCAAGCTTGGGAGAACTAATCTGTAATCAGAGAGACTATTTTGGTTAGTACAGACTAGTGTGACACAGAAAAGATCAACGTCATGTCCCTGACAGTTTACACAAAAGCAAGGCCTTTTTTTGCCCCACAAAAGGGTTCCTGTGTTTAGGGACTCTAAAAGCTAAGAGAAGCTTTATTCAAAATAAGGCTGCTTGTTGCCAGAGTAATGCACCTTAAACTCAGCAACAAAAGCGATATGCTCTTTACAAAGTAATGTTTGGTCTGAGGAGATGGAGACTAGTAGTGTGCTGCTGTAAGTGTGTTTCAATATTTAAAAGAACTTCAGGTATATTTACAGTCAGGAGCACAGTTAATGCTGCTTCTCTGAGATAATTTTTCTGTCTTTCATCATCTCAGATACTGTGTTTTCAGACTTGTAGCACTGAATGCTGTAAAAAATCATTTGATATTTTCCAAGAGTAGTGAATTATTGATGTTTGTAAAATAGCAAAGAAAAAACCAACAACAAAACCAAAATATATCCTCATCAACATATCCACCTGAGTGAGCAGATGACAGTGAAAGTGGCTGGCCTGCCATGGCATAAATTCCAACTCTTTAAAATTTTAATCAAGAATTAAATGCTACATTTAAATGTGCAGACAGCTAAAGCAGTTTACATCCCACAAATCTGTTTCAGTCAAAAATATCTGGAAGATTTGTGGATCCATAAAAGTGATAGACTGTTAGATCATTTCTGGGCAGTGGGGACTGAGGGACGAGTTGTGTGGTGTTTCAGCTGCTTGAAGGGTTAAACCATGACAGGGTAGTAGAAAAATCACAAGGGAAAATGCCATTTTATTCCCTCCAACATCAGTGTCTTGATTTTGACAGCACATCTTGGTTATCACGTTCTCAACTGTTGCCTTGCTTACAACTTTCTCCAATGCAGTGACATGTTTTTATAAGCGCGATACCACAAGAGGCATCGATCGTAGGAGCTCCTCTTGATTTATATTTAGCTTGCTGTGTGCTTTGCAGAGAAGCTGTGACTACCCCGAGCTGGGCTGCTGAAGAAGATTCTTCCTGTAGGATCTCTGCCTTGGTGCAGATTTGGAAAGCAAGTTTGGAATTAGAAGGTGGTAGGAAGCTGAAAATGAAGGCGTATCTTTGCTTAAAAAAAAAAAACAACACAAGAGGAAGTGAGAAATGGGGAACCCATCATCCTCTTAATTTTTCAAGCAATTCAAGCAGAAGAAAACACCACATTACTGTGCAAATGTCCTGGAGCTCCTAGCTGTGAATACTCTTGCAGTAATGAGAGAACCTTACATGTAATCTTCCTTCAGTGAAATGAAAGCAGAAGCTTTGTATAAACAAAAGCCACCACAGACATTCATACAAATAGGCCCTTATTCTAATGCACGTGTATTTCTGATGACCACTTTTTTTTCATGAAGAATGATTTCGTACTGCTGCGTTGTGGGATCATGCAAGGCCTTTATCCTCTGCTTCAAATATTCTTTCTGATGCTGAAGGATCGAGTGCTTAATGAGCCTTTCAATATTATCTATTCGCTGTAAGAGGCAGAGTAAAAGCATAATGAAAAAGACTCTATTTGATCTAATATATATATTTTTATATGCTATTATGAATTCCATATTATGCCTTTTGATGTAAATTCCCATATGTGGTCCTTATGGAGCCTTTCATAATTATTTCATTGTGGTGCTAAATCATTGCCAATCAACGGATAAGAATTATGATTTTGAAAATATGATTTAGGCGTTTCAAAAGGCAGGGAAGAAAAACACAAAAGCTGAAGAGCTATGCTTATTTTGATGAAAAATATATCCCAAAATTTATCCAAAAGAGTATTATTAACCTGGAATAAATGAGAAGAGGGGGAAATGTCGATGTTGCAGCAGTCAGGAATTTCAGCACCCATTCCCACTGCTGCAAACCCACCATGAAAAGCTGCCTTGATGGTGCAGAGCCAAAAGTATCTAGCTTACTATTTTGAAAATGCTCCTGATTTTAACTATTTCTCAAGGTTTAGTGTGCGAACACAACTGAATGGCAGCTGTGCTGGCCAAGCAGCAGGGAGGTTCCCAGCATTCTGCAGCACAGCTCAGGGTACTTATGGCTCTGTGTAGCCACAATGTGCCTTTCTTATTGCTTACGCACAGGCTCTGTGAAACTACACCTGGTTCCTTTTGATATTTAACCCAGTTGTGAAACAAACTAGGAAACATTTTGGGGTTTTTTCCCCTACACAATGCCTGGGATCCTCCAAGCAAGTGTCAGGACACCAGAAAACAAAAAGCCATTCTCATCTTTGTGAGGTAAGAGAGTTGAGTGATGTCAGAGGAGAGGTGAGGATGCTTCTGGGCTAGAGATGAGGCAGAAGAGCATATGGTGAAAAATCAGAAAGGCTGATGTGTGACTTGATACCAAACCCTTCCTGGTCTGGATTAGAACTAGAGCATAACATGATGTGCAAAAATTGACAGGCCCTGAAATCCACCTGCAAGGGAGGAGCATTTGGGGTTATTCTGGTCATTTTATAAGAGCAATGAGGTAGGAAGGATGATGGCACAAGAAGAACAACTTCAAGGAAGGAAGCTCGCTACTCAACAATGCTACCAGCTGCAGCTGGCCTTTCCAGAAGAAGCAAGACAAAACCAAAGAGACAATAAGGATGATGGGACAGGTTTCCCTGGAAAGAGTCTTTCCATCTCTTTGAAACAGTGGGATTTGTATCATGGTTAAAGCAGAATTGCCATAGGTTAATACAGTTTCTGTGGTAGACAAACGAGCCCCTCCAAATGCAGCTGTGAGGACCTCATCTTCCTAACAATTTTCAAACAGTACAAATAAGTTTTGTTTTGTTTCTGAAGCAGTACTTAGGCCCACCCATTAGGGATTTTTTTGTGCCACATGACTCTTCCACCAACCATACTGAAAACATCACAGAGATATGAAAAACTGCTGTGGAGATGACCCCATTTAGCATAGCCATCTAGTGTGGAAACACTTCACTGACCACCTGCTACAGCATAAATGAACTCTTACAACTTCCCATACTTTCCTGACAGGAGGAAGCGACATAATTCCATCTTTCACCCTTTCATATAGGATCTGAAAGAGCAGTCATCTTGTTCTGTCAACTAGGAGCAAGAGAGTTTGGTGCCATCCCTCCCCATCCTTGCTGGACTATAAAACACACACTGAAAAATCCTAATGGTTGCTAGAATATTTCAGTAACAGACAATATGGGGAAAAAAGAAAAATTAGAACAGATTCCTTGAAGTTTAACTGAAAAAAAAAAAAAGCCCAGTACAGCATTAGACTCACAGCTATACCCTGAGCAGAGGCGGCCTGCCATGTATCCCACCTCCTTGGAGTTCATTACAGAGCTGGAGATTACATCTGTTGCCTTAGGAACAGAACAGGTATTGATTTATCCAGGAGGACATGCAGTTTAGCTCTGTACAATTTATTTGTTTAGCCCTAAAAAGTCATCTGGGCCCCTCAGTCAACCTAAAGAGACATAGGTACTTCCAGAGGGCAATTCACGCCAACCTAAGTAAGACGGCTAAAAGAAGCAGGATATTGTGTACAGAGGGAGTGTAAAAGCTTAAAAAGCTTTTTTTTTTTTTTAATCTTGTAAAGCCAGCCCTGATATTTAACAGCTTAAACCTTTTCTACAAACACAGAAATAGACATTAACAAGACAAATACTCAGAGTTATGAAACACTTGTAGCTTCGGTCCCCGAGTAATTGTGTATAAACCACACAGTAACATTTAGCTCTACAAACACGTGTTTCACTTCACCTGAAACACAGATTTGAAGCCTAGAATGACTGTGTTCATCCAGGCATTTCATTTACTGTTCATCCAGGTATTTCATTTACTGCTGTAGCAATTTTGATCTTGGAAAGCGGTGCTCCATACCAATTAACAACCTGACCCCACATCTTCCCAGGTATGTGGACATTGAGCTCAACCACAGTCTACCTGCCCTCTCCTAACCAGACAGCACAAGCTGTTACCTAAATCTCTCTCCAGACCTCTAATAACAACAATATTTCTCTCAGTCCGTGTCTTCACTAACACACTTTCCCTGCTGCTACTGCTTCTGATTTTTGTATTATCTTAAATGGAAGGGACTTGTAGTGTGGTAGGTGACTGACTGACCCAAAATGGTTCTTTCAAACACTCACTGCTGGGGAAGAATCCCTGGGTTTTGATTCAGAACCCTGAATCTACATCCAGCCCATCCCTGGGGCTGAACTGCATCAGTTCTCTATCCCCCAGGGACCCTCTGCAGCAAAGAGGGGAGATCAGGAGAGGCAAAGTTGACCCACAGGTTGAAATTAAATCAGATTTAACAAATCAGCCAAACCAATGCTAATATAAAGTATACAAAGTTACACTCACCCCAGTGAATGGGCAGAGGTCACAAAAAACAGGAAAACATCCTCAGGAGCAGAATGAGAGAGTGAGACCCTCCAAGGATGAGCAGGAAGAGGAGGAACAGGAGGAACTCCTCTCTTCAATCTCCCCCCTTTATACTGAGCTGATGTTGATGGAGTTGGATCCACCTGTCACTAACTTAGGGCAGCTGCCCTGGCTGACTTCAAACTACTCAAGGCCTGCAGACCAGGACTGGACCAGGATTCCATCCCAGCAAAACCAGAACAACCCCCTGAACATAGTTTTTCCCTATAACAGTCCTAAATGACATGCTCTTGAGTATGGAATACTATTTTAAAATATTTTTCAAGACATCTGAAAGGCTTTCTCTTCAAGTAGTCTTCAAAGAAAGTTAAAAGCACAGTCCTTAATTGCATTCATCCTCAGTTATTTTCTACAGCATAAAATTTACTCCAAAATCTCTTAACAGGGAGTGAGCTGCCGAAAATATTTCAGATCCATTCACATTCACATCAAATTAACCATCTCAAGAAGAACAACCTAATCTCACTTAGTCCTGCCTCAGCTTTGAACTCAGCTGAGGGAAAGCAAACCAAGTTTTACAGCCCATTCTGCTTCCTTGAAGCAACAAGGCCTGGCTGAAAGCAGGGGCGTTTTCATTACAAGGTCTAAAGCTGGATTTTTCTGGACATCCTGTGTTAATGTTTTGGTAAATATAATCATAAAATTTCACTGTTTATATCAGAGTATGACCCTTTCCCATATTTTCCCTTATGGTGCCATAGCACTGTGCTACATGAGGCAGTGCTCTATACATCCCTAGGCAGTGGGCTGTACTCACCACCACAGGGTTGGAAGCTTTTTGAAAGGGAGGAGAGGTTGGTTTTGCAAACTCTCACTTTTCTCTGTATCTCATCTGATGGTTTCCCATAACTACATTCTGCCTTTTGCTGGAGACCGCATGTGAAAAATGTCACGCTCAATACTTTAGTTTCTCAAGAGGGAGATGCAGAAGGGTTTGGGTTTTCAAAATCAAATGTGAAAGCAGATTATGGCTCTAACCATGGAACTGCTACCGCAGCATCATAAAATAGTATAAAAGAGTGTCAAACTCTCAGCATTTGAAAAGAAAGCCTTATTCAAAAAAAAATATTTCCATATGTTAATCAGATGTTCAACATCCCTTTACACATTTTGATGTTAAATCCACTCAGAGACAGATATTATTGTACTCAACCACCATTAAGTGGCATCAACTTCCAGAAACAACCGAAAGGATACAAATATGCCTTTATCGTGTATGTGCTAAATGGAGCTTTGCTTTGTTGAACTGGCTCACTGAGAGCCACGCAGAGGATGATGCATATGAGCAAAAAGAAGTTCAGGGATCTTCAGAATGTTTTCCAAATCTTGCACAATGTCATCTACTGGAAAGTTTCTCAGGCAAAGAGATAAGAAATATTAATTCACTGGTTAAAAGCTTGTTAGTGAAGGAGAAGGGTAAGGGGAAAGTAACAGACATCAAAATAAAACGAAGAACAGTAAAATAATTCCCTTTGTTCTATGACACTTCAAACTTTGTATTATTTCATATAAATCTTTCTGGAAGTCCACCTCCATATATTTAAGAATTTTTGCAGGCTAGTGAAAATCAGCCACCGTGCACACAACTAACCAATAAAATCCGTGAAACCGTAACAATTCCTGCGTAGCACAGATTAGTTAAAATCCTTTGTCTAGTCATTTGATAGACTCTTTTTCTTAAATATCACAAACTGGATTATTGCACTTTGTTTTTCTGATAATCCTGATGCTGCTTATGGAGATGGATTTTTTTTTGGAGTGAAGGTTTTCATGCCAGGATTCCATGTTGAAGCTGCCTGCTGGTTTAAGCTTATCCTTCTCATAGCTCCTGCCTTGTTGGTGCTTTGATTTAAAACTCCCTTTTCAAGTGCTATGTCGTCAAGGCCTCCAGATAGAGATTTTGTACACCTTCAACTACTATAAACCAGCAGATTTTTCTTCAAAACAGTAGAATATTCTTCAAGCAGAGTAGATATACACAGGCATGGGCAAAACAAGAAATACTTGCACTCTTACCTCGCCATCCTCTCCTGACCACTTTTGAGCAATACATGGATTAGGAACCTCTCAGTGTCCTTCTGCTGGGTTCAATTGCTCCACAACATGGAGCCTCTCTCATCTTGGCTTTCTCCAGTTTTGTTTTGTTCTGAAGTTGGTGGAGCCCCTTTGATTTATAATTGTCAGTGCCTTTCTTCTTCTTTCTGAATCCAGAGTCCTTTTATGTGTGACTAACTTGGTCAATATGTTTTTAAAGTGCTTGAGAAGAATGTAGTTGGGACAAACCCTACCCTCTGCTGAAGACAACTGACAGGAAAATGAGCTTCTTGAGGTACTCGGGTTTGACACAGGCCCAGTGTACACTACTATCTCTTAGTGAAAAATACACAGCGATGGAGTTCACTCTTTATCTACAGTCACAACACAAGGAGTTCAGGAGAAAGCACCGCAGCCACTCTAGTAGTCATTAGAGATCACATGAAAATGATGGCACAGGATCTTTCTCCATTACCAGTAGGAACTGAGCACCTAATTCTGGGACAGTGAAGCATGCTCTCTTGGGCCTGAAAAGTTTTGGAACTTTTGGAACTAGGCAAGTTCACGGGGCAGATTTAGCTTAACCCCCTTGCTGGGAATTTCCCTTCTCTGAAGCCTGGCTGTGCTAGCACCACGCTCCAGCTCTTCCCAGCTGTCAGAGCAGCTCTTTGTGGCTATGGGGTGAGATCGGTGTGACACGAACTGTGAAAAGAAAAAACGGAGCCTTTTCAGGTAGCTGGCCCAGCCCAGAGCAAGAGGTGTTGATTAAAAAGGTTGCTCTGAACAGCAAGAGTTACCACACCCCAAACTCCACACCCCAAACTGTTGGTTTGCACTTTGAACCAGAGCCGCGCAGAGCAAGCACAGGACACGCTGTAGCTTCATATTGTCTCTAGGAAACCTTTCCTGAGGGTAATGGATACAGTTGTCACCCTTCAAGACCGAGCCATCTTCTGAGCTTCGCAGGAAGGCTGCGGCCGTTGCGCTCAGCTTTTACAACAATGCAAGCATCTTACTCCCAGCTGGGTTTTGCTGGACAGCAAGGTAAGCAGAAAGCAAGAGAGAGCTTCTGGAGCTGATGTCCAGATAAGTTCTGAAATACAGCTAAAAGCACAAAGAAATGCGAGTGACAAACCCCAGTATGCCAGGGACAAGCCCTGGGCTATGCATAAATCAGTGCTTCTCCCTTCATTCGAAGTGTTAACTACCAATTCATGTTCTGAATGCTGACTTTTATCATGAGCTCTAACACCAGCACCCTGAATGAATTTTGGCCATTATCAATTCTTTTTTCTCTATCAAGCTATCAGCTCTCACTGTCTCCGGCAAGGAAAATCCACGTGCAGAAAAAGTGTTTAATTATGAAGCAAAATTTCGGTGGAGTGAGAATAGTTTGTTGCTTTTTTTAAATTTCAGCTGGTCTAACTTGCAATTTTCCTTCTCACAAAAACCTGTCTCACAACTGAAGGCATGGATCAATCAGCCTTATTTCCTCAGATCTTCACAGCTGTAGCACCTTTAACTAATACAGCCTGATTTCTAATTGTTCCGGTGCTTTTAACAAAAAGGAGAAATTTCAGTCCACTGGACTTAATCTGGTTAAGGATATGACTGGGAATGGGGAGAAAGAGGAAGATTTACCTCATGGCTATCCCCATCCCTAACACACACAATTATATCAGTTTCTAAATCTAAATCTCTTTGTGAGTCTCCAGTCTGCCTTCAGGGCTCATTGCTGTAGGGATTCCTTTTTTCTTAGCGGAATTTCTGATCCTTATCATTATACAATATTTCTAAGTAAAAGACATTTCTCTTGAATGGCTCCACAGCTGCTTGTCAACCTGGCAATAAGTAGAAATATGGAACGTTCTCTCTTTTCTCTCCTTTATGCTCAAAATGCTGAATGAAGGAAATAAAGCTCCCAGCCAGTAAAGATGCAGTGGAACACACACATCACCTTGTCTCACAAATCAGTTTAAATCATTTCTTTTTCTTTCTTTTTTTTTAATTAATGAAACCCTAAAGGCCTTGATTTAAAACTGACTAATTCAGTCTTCACTTAGGAACTGGCAATTTTTTTTTTTAAAAAAAAAGCTCAGTTCAGAATTTAGTATTACTCACTTAAAGTGGATCCCAGAGAATAAAGGAGCAGAGGCACAAGCGGCAGGGGAAATACTACGTGCTGGAAGGAGCCAAGCTGGCAGAAGGAGTAGGGCGAGAACTGCAGTAGTGGAACGATACTGATATCCAGTTTAACCTGAAAACCCTCTCTCTAACACCTTTTATTATTGTGTTCAGTTGTCCCAATGGAATAGGACTGTGCAGTTAGAGGCTGCCCATCTGATCAGAGACGGCTACCGACACAATAACCACCAAGAGAACAAAGTGGCAGCTGCTGTTGTGGCTGCTGGGCCTCGGGAGCTATTTCCTCTCATGAGGTAACAAGTTCTCATCACACACAAACTGAAATTGCACACACAACCGAGAAATTGAGCTTAAGTTGACTATTACAATAAATGTTTGTAAATATGAGGAAAAGTGATAGTACAGTTTTGCTTTACATGCTTATTTGTGTTTTATTCCTCAACAACATGTAGGTTTCTCTGTAAGAATTAGGAACATTTACTGGCATTGTGTAACCACTTAAATCCATCCTTAACAATAGCAGATTGTCTCATGGTGACCAAATTCAAGCAGATCATCCTGCTAATGTAAATCTAATTCCATGCCGTGAATCCTGCCCTGTACTTAAAAGGCGTCATTGACATAACCTCTTCTAAAATTCTTTGCATCTGCACAGTCTCAGGCTTCTTTTGGTATTCCTCCTCTTTTCTTGCTTGTTTTCTGGTTTTTTTCTTCTTTTTTTTTTTTTTTTGCTTTAGTTTTTTATCCTTTGGGCTCCTTTCCCTCCTTTGGTATACAAAATCTAAGGACACTTGATATTCTTCCCTAAAGCCAGCGACAGATGAAGGCAGCTGCAGATAAAAAGACTCGCGGAAACATCAGCTGTAGCCAGCGGTTCCAGCTCCTTGGAACGCCACCATCGAGATGCTTGGGACACTTTCTGGAACTAGGCAGCACTAGAGATGACTGCTAAGGGAGTCATCACGTAAGACCCGCAGATGTTCCTGTTTACTCCACCCAGTCCCAGCTTATTTAATATACTGAATTATCTTAGCTTCTTAAGGAAGCAAGAAACAATAATAAGCATTAAAATGCCAGGAACCACTAGTTCATAACTCATACTTCTCTCTTGGACCAACAATCCTCATGCCAGAAGAGCAAAGGAACCACTGAGGTCCTATTTCAATACAACATCTCAAAGAAAGGATACACCTGGGACTTTCTGTCCCTCAGAAAAGTGTTTGTATGAAAGGAAAGTTAAAACCCATGAAGAGCAGTGAATCACTGGTAAGAAACTGTTCACTGCAGCTAAGGGAGGCCTGAAAAACCTATGGAAAGTTTTAGTGATTACACAGGCCTTCTTTTTTTTTATGTCTCCTAGCACAGTTGAACTCAAATATATCGACGGGGCAACACATGTAAAGTGGATGCATACGGATGCTAGATTTTAAATATTTAAATAATTCAAATATTAAATATTGAGATAGAAATGCCACATTACAGGGCAAAGTCCCAGACAAAGTGACTGGCCTTAGACCGCTGCTAGGACGTTGGATCCCTCTTCTTCGTGCCAGGTTGACCTCCTACATTAAATCCAGGCTGATGTTTGCTCTCTAGTCTAGGAATCGTTTGTGTGTTCTGGTCATTGAATATACATTAATTTTTCCATTTTCTATTGCTTGCTTACTTCCTGCTATTTTTTCTCCACTGCCATCTAACATGGGATTCTTCCCTTTCTAAGTCTTTCAATCAGTTCCCTAAACCTCTTCCTGGCTTTGCAGGCTCTGGTCTAACAAAATTCACATCATTTTGCAAGACTCCCTGAAGACCTCAGCTTGGAGAAACTCTTCTTGGTAGATGGACTGCTTTTTTTCTCATGGTTTGGAATGCAAGACATTCAGCTCCATCCGGCTATGGTCATTCTTTTCATCTTCTCATCTGGAGAGTTGTTACAGCCCAGGACAATGTGGTAGTTACTTTTCATATTTCAGTACAATGAACACACAAGAGCCTGAGGATCTCTCTCTTGCAATTTTTTTTCCCTTTCCCTCACCATGTGTACCTGCATACTCAGTAAGGACGCTGTTTCCCCAGCCAGAATACAGACACATTCCAAAAAACATAACTGAAAACACCGGAAAAAAGCTTTCCTGAGCAAAGCTATAATTTATATAAATGAAACTTAAGAAGAAATTTTCCTTTTCTCTACTGATTAGTGTTTTTCTGTTGAAGCCTTCTAGCTTTGGGGCTTACATTCTGGTGTCGACATTCTGGGCTCTGAAAACAGCTGAATGGTTTCAGAGCTTCAGTCAGGAGAAAAAAAAACCAACAAACCCAAATGTCAACCCCACGATTATTAAAACAATAAAAGCAATGATAATGCAGAAATAAAGTGTTCACAGATTGTCTGCTGTATTACATTACTGGTCTTAGCATAAGCCTTTAATGAAGAAATGCCACATTAATCGGGCACCAGGAACCGCTGAGCTTACATCAAAATGATGCAAGCACTCCTGACACAGTCGAATCTTCCTTCAGAAAAGCAGCCAGTTTTCCCCAGTGGCTTAAGCCTTGCAACCCTTCCCTTCCCAACCCATCCCAAGTTCCACACCAAGTCCGTACCACCAGCCTCAGAAGCCACATCAGCAGAGAAACGCTGAAAGCCGCAGGAGGAATTCTGTCTGTTGGGTGGGTCAAGTACATGTCATGAAGACCTCACCGTGGGTTTAGATGCCATAAACGATGGCTTCTATCAGCAACAAATTAGAGAATACACAAAAGGGGAAGCAACTCTTGAGTTCATCCCCAGATATATGTGACTTGGTCTAATATGTAATTATTAAACCACACTAGAAACTTTATTAATGGAAATTTATTAGGAATAGTCAAAAGTTATGGAGACAAATGACAACAGAGGCTTGGAATAAACATTCTATCAAGCCACAAAACCTTGACAGGAACAATATAACAATATCGAGGCTAAATATCAGAGTAAAGGAGGCTAATTTCATCCCCCAGAAATGGAAGCCATGTCCAACTCCAGTTGAGTTGAAGCTGGCCTTAGCTCTGATGAGTTAGTTCATAACAAGGAAAAAAGTATTTAACAAGAAGGAAAGCGTGGGCAGTAGAGTAACAAAACTTGACAGGCCCGTCGGTCGCTCACTCTTCCGTCTGCTGCAGCAGCTTCCGGCTACTGCTGGGTTTTCCCTCAAATCCACACCCTTGACCAGCTTTATGGGAAAATGGTAAACAACAACAGCTTGCCTGTGTAAATAGAGACATGAATGTTTAGAGAACGCATTGCTGGGTCAGATCAACCACACTGAAAATGCAGGAAATCAACTCGTTTTATGAGCTTTTTTTGTTGTCACAGATGCAGGGAAACTCTGCAGTGTGCGAAGAGGCAGAGAGCTTCTCCGAAAGACTTAATATTTCCATATATAGTTGTATTTATTCGCCTTGTCCTTAAGTCACCCACAGGAGCTTTTCAAAACAGAGATCTGTTTCCACTCCTGTTCCGGCGGCGCCTGCCGACAGCAGAGGAATTACGCTTCGTGACAGGCAAACTTCAAAAGGCTCGGCCGTTCAAAGCTTCCGTGGGCTTATCTGGATTTCTCAGCTCTGCAGATCTCCTGGTATCAGCCTACAGCTTGGTACTTCGAGCACTTCCTGGTGAAATCCCAGATGGACACAAAGACATAGTTTGACTCCAGAGGGCCCAGGCCAAGATAGGCATTCAAGCTCCCGAGAGGTTTAAGAGGGGGTTGGAGACGCAGGGTGTGTTGGCAAGAACTGAAGCCAGACAGGAACAGACTTTCTCCATTCTTCATGAGAATCTCACAGTACAAAAACATAGAAACTCTAATTCTATACAACAAAAGAGAGGCATTTTTTAGTTTTGTACAATTCTAATCCACTCCAAAACTCAACAGCTTGCACAGGTAACTTTTTCTTTTCTTTTTACACAGACAACAACAAAATCCACAGGAATCTGACTAAACTGACCATGCTGCGTCTCCCTCGTGAGTGGCCAGTCTTCTGGTCTTTCCTTATGTCGTGAGCTGCGTTTTGCCCAAGATATCTCTGCTTTTTGTCTGTTTCTGTCATGCTCATCCATCCTGGAGCTGCCCTCCCATCCGTGCACACCTGTGACCTTCCAAACAATGCAGCTCCACAACTGCCACCTGGTGCGATGCCGCTGCTTTCACTCGTGAGTACTGCTCAGGAGCGGTGCAAAACCTGAAGAAAAATAAAACCAGGGAGGGTGATTATTTTGTCAAACGTAATCATTTCCATACTGACAGCTCAGCAATGAAATGGGCCTGTCTTAATAAAGTGCTTTACTTGGAGCCTTCTCTTTGCTGAATAGCAGCACAGAAAGCTGGATTTAGTAGTTCATAGTGATTCCTGGCTTTTCTGGTTTATAATTTTAGCTTGCATAAAAATAACTTGCTATAGTAACTGAGATCATCATTTCTATATGAACTAATGCTGATGGAAAAATTAATTGCAGCATACCATCCAACCTAGCAGCTCCCTTAAGTGGCTGTGATATTGCAAGTGGGATATTGCAAGAATATTTGGGATGAAGCTAATATCAAACTCCACCGTCTTCCCTTTTACTTCAGATTTCGGCCTTGCTGGAGCCACACTTGAAGCAAGTCTTGGCCAGCTCAGCAACAGAATGTGCATTTCAGCATCTGGTATTCCCACGGCGTAGCTGTTTTATATCTCTTTCTCCCCACTTTGACTATACTAGAGATTATGTTACAATTTTTATTAATTATTAAAATAACTACTGTGATATAGATAAAAAAAGATGCTTTTCTACTCAAAAATAATTTTTCCTAATATTTTTCTGTAGATGTGATTCTGATGTCACCAGTTGTGGCTGTAGTTGAAAATATTTTATCACTATCGTTAATTTAGTATTATCGTGCAATAAGTGCAACAGATATTTCTGCCTAGTGTCACACTCCTACCCACTTCGCGGCCATGTGGTGGCAGAATATGAGTTAAACATATCCTAAGAACATTTCTGGGGAGACAGGTGAAGGGATCATTGGTCTGAAATGGGGGACTAGCATTTGAGTATATGGAAGGTTTTTGGAATACTTAGGTACAAGCAGTTTACTAAAACAACTTTAGCAAGACATTCTTGAACAAAATTTGCAATAAAAATGGTGGTAGCTCTTATGTCAACTGTACAAGTTAAATTATCAGTAAGTAGAAAAATTAGAATTATGCAAGTGGACGTCACTGAGCCAGCCTATTGCAACAAGCTTGGTGTGCTCAGGTGAATCCAGGTGCTCCCCATACTTCCAGAAGAAGTCTGGCTTTTAATTTCAGATTTGTTTGGAGCCATCTAAAGCTGCAGCTGCTCACCAGCAAACAAAACCAGTGGAAAGGAGGTCAGATCCAGCACACGTGTCATCCCAAGCTCGGGGAGCACGGCACGGGATCATCCATCTAGCTCGTTTTCCAGAGACTCTACAGAACATGCAGCTCATCTGAATCACAGCAGAACATGATTTTGAGGCCTTGCCAGCTTCAGAACGTTCCTGGGAATAGTTTATCACTGGTGTTCTCCATTTCCCCTCTCTATCCTCTCCTTGAGAGCCGGCCAAGCAAAAGTGGATAAATATATCGGATTGTTTCTAAAACATCTCAGCAACTAATCAGAAATAACTGGACTGGCTCTTGCAGAAAGAAAAAACAGTGTCTGGCTCTTAACGTGTGGTTCTTAAACACAGAACTTTATCTTTACTAAACATGCCAAGGGAATGTTTTTGTAGTTTACTTCCAGTATGTTTGTTGTTTTTTAAAAGTATATGTGCAATTAACAAGCACTGTATTGGTTGCTTTTTTTCCCCTCCTGATGCTAGATATTAATCTCCTTAGTCCATAAAGCAAAGACAGGCTATAACTTAGAATTTTGCAGTTTTGAACAACCTTAGGATGCCTTTTATCCTGAAGAGTAATGGAAATAGGGGAAAAAAAAAAATGTTGAACAGAAAGCCCCAGTTGATACTTAATGCCTTAACAAATGCCAGATTTTGACTCTGCAGATGATGAAACAGAAAGAATTCTTTCTTTTCACTACAAAAATGCATTAAAAATCCAAATCCAGGTTGCGTTCTGTTTTGTTTTTTTCACTTCAACTATCATCAATGTGAGCAGCATTCCCTGGCTGGCAGGGACTTTAAAACACATTCTCATGAGCTTCACTGGCTACCCCAGAAAGTAAAGTGTGTTATTTCCCATTTATCAGTTACAACAGCACAGGAGATTCTACTCTCAAGAACAGAGAAAGAAATAAAAGGCATTTTCTGAACTTGTTGCCTATTCAGCTGTTACAGGACTGAGCTCCTGACTCCTCCTGAAGTCGATGGCCAGCACTAAAGACAACAACTCCCCACCTGTGGTACAGCCACTGCTCTGAAATCAGCACCAGTTCTTTATACAAGTCTTTTAGGAGCATAATAAAGACAGGGATAGAAGAGACTCAGCTGTGACAGGGATTTTATTGCAGGGTCTGTCTGTCTGCCTTCAGTCAAGAAAACCACCAATGCAAAACAAACACACAGCAGCACGGTGCCGAAAGCTGCAAGAAACTGCTCAGATGCCACAACTGCGTAACTCACTGTCACGCTACAGAATTTCAGGATAGTGTTAAAGGTCCTTCAATTGGGATAAGTCTGTGTGACCCTGTCAGTTAATCCACAAGATCCATTTCTCGCTGACATACCGGTCAGTTCTAACAGTTCTCGTCTTTCTTTGTAAATAAAATGCAAAGAGATTAAGTCAGACAAAGCGAGTGGCTTTGAGGAACTTGAACTGACCACCAAAATTGATGATAGAGCCTATAAAAATTACCTGGCCTATCACTTTTAAGAGCTGCTCTTGCTCCTCAGAACTAATGGAGCCAAAATCTAAGAATATGTTGATGATGGTTGACACTTAGCAATGCTTCCTTCAACACCATAGAGAACTTCTAACCACTCTCTTCACCTGGCAGAGGTCTTTCCACCTACACAGCTCTCACTCAGCTTTTAGTCTTCTTTTGCTGTTGCAGGAAAATGCTAAAATATAATTTTTTCCAACTTTGAGAGCTTGGATTTCTCACAGTCAAGCCCCATACCAGATACAGTTCTGCTGGAATACACAGGCAACTTTTTTCTTGGCTTTGAATAAAAAGGAGTTTGTGGGCTGGTACTCGAAGATATCCTTGCAGGGTTTTCTTTCCAGCGAGTTTGCCATAACTGTTGTCGCTCACACGTGTGTAATCTTATCAGAGAAATTGATTTTTGCTCATCTGGATCAACTCACTCAGTAGCCCTCAAACCTTCTCTCCCATCAACTCACGCAGCACTTCTTGCTCCCCAAACTGCCCAGCAGACTCCCCAGGACCACCGACTCCAACATTCCTCCTTCCCAGAGCCTGTTCTGGCTCTCAGAGAGCATGTCCGCTAACGTGGTTTTAATCACAGACCAATATTCCATACCCCGGAACAGAAATCCCACAACAATACGATACAACTCAAAAATCAAACGGTTCGTCAAGAGGCAATTTTGAGTTAAAAGGAGCAGCTTACTGGCATTTTCCTCTCAGCCTACTTGGGTGGCATCTTCCAGAGCCGAGGAGGCAGCCTGCTTCCCATTCAGGTAAAGCAATTCTCCCGCCTGCTTGAAAATTGAGAGATTCTTTGCAGTCTGGGTACCCAAGTGCATGACAGGATTATGACATACTCAACCACCCACATTGTCACAGAGTGGCTTCAATTTAAAAAAAAAAAAAAAAAAATCACCAACAAAAAAACCCCCAAAGACTGGGATGGATTTTAAGGTGGAGAAGGCTCTTGAAGCACTGTGCTGGGGTGAAAATGCAGAAGGGTAACTTCACACACAGACTTATATCCCACCAAAAAACCCACCACAACCCAACACCAACACAACAACAGCAGATGTAATTTTGGGGGTCCTGCATAGTAGAAATTATTCCAAAACAAATAACCAATGCTTAGTCCTCTTTGCCCAGCTTCTGTGCTGTCCAGTTGAGATAAGGATATATAGTTATATATTCTTATAGACAGGACCTCAGGGCCTGCAAGAAGTCACTGTGGGGCAGGGAGGGCATCAAGCCAACAAGGCGGCCCCTTTCTCACAATCTTTTTGCAAGCTGACCTCTCAGAGTTCCCCATCCTCGCTTAAATACCGGTAACGACTTGCGATGGAGTTTTACTCCTATCTAAATCTCCAGATCTCTCTCTGCTCTTTAAAATGTTTATATGTTTGTCCTCAGGAAGACCTGGGTCTCCAGGAAAGCGGAGACTTAGAAAACCACCGAGTCTTGCTCCGAGACAGAAACAGAGAAGCTCTGGTGCTGGAGCTCCTCTCCTCCTGAGCTCCCAGCATTCAGGAGCAGACACCTTCTCACGCTGCCTTCAGAGGGAATGGAACCATTGTCTTATCGAAATGATTAACTTGTAACCAGCCACGTCACCTTTCTGAAAAGTTCTACAAAGGTAGTTATTGCTTTGCACAGCCTGTATAGTTTGACAGCTGTAAAATCAGATTAAAAATAAAGAGATTAGCAAAGCTTAAATCATGATTTTGTATAATGGAAAATAAATTTTTAAAGTTATTTTGTTGTTGTATGTTAACTCAAAACATTAACGTAGTTTTTCAGAAAAATCAAAGACAGATTTTAAGAAGAGATTAATGTCAAAGCTTGTTACGTAGAGAACAATTAATGATTTCCTTGCATCAGATGAAATATTTAAACAAATGGTTATGCAAAATCTTCTCTTGACTAAACTGGAATGTTGTCACCTGGCTTTCATTCTCCCTAGACTGTCTGTCAGTAAAAAGAAATATAATTACAATAATTAAATATTCTCGTATTTAACACAGTGAAAAGCTGCTGGTGTTTGTTAATCTGCTCCCACTCAGGAATGTATGTACTCAGAACACAGCATCTTCCCATAAACAGCCAAGCATCTCCTGTAACTTCCTTGGCACTTGAGGAACGATTTACTGTAACAGAGCTGAAGGAAAGTTTGGGTTTTTTTCATTTCAAAAGGAAGATAATTCAGACTCTGTGTTTTCACTGGCTTTAGGAAACAAACAGAAGTGTTTATTCCATTGAATTTCCTCCTGTATTAGAGCTTGTGTGCACAGAGAACTGAGAGGTTTGGGACAGGAGGTCTCTGGTAACTTGTCAGAGATGCCATGATTTGTAGACGACAACTTTGCCACTCTGGGGATAGCAGGCACCCCCTCAATAAAGCACACTGGGAAATCCAGACTGAATTACCGCCCTAGCCGTGTTTAAACCACCTGTTGAGGGAGCACCTTGAGCAGAGAGCAAGGCCCAAAGCTGTACTTCACATCAACTATTTCCCTGTTTCACAGATTCCGTCTTCAAGCTAAAGCAGCACAACTGACCGAGTGAGAGCCTCGGCTTGTTTCAGCAAAACGACAGCGATGCAGGACATCACCAAGGCTCACTGGACCTAGGCCATGGTGCCCATGTCTTGAAACACTGACTGAAAAGTACTGAGGGAGGAAACCAGACCCGGTAAGGACATTAGGCTGTCAGGTGAGACCTCACAGGGTGCTGCTGGCTCACTTCTGTGGCTAAACTGCTCTGTTTGCTCCAAGTCATAACTTCACTTAACCTTTGCTTGCAGAGCAAGATTTTCTCTGTGGGAACAGCTTTTTTTTCCACCTAACTGGTAACCTCCAGAAAGAAGTGAGCTTCTGTGTGCAAGTTATAGAGTCCAGGTGGCAGTGCATGTTGTCTGAGAGACTAGCACAACGGGGAGTCGTGGTGAGCTCCAGTCAGTCAGGCTGCAGCTTTCGATTCACTCTCCTGTCTCAGGACTTCTCTGCTCTCCTTGGTTTACTTGACTCAAACCGCCCATTTACACTTGTGTGTGCGTGTTTGTAGACTAAACGCACTCCATTAAATTTATAGGTATCGTGTGCTTTTCAGTTTTTGTTCTTTACAGAGTAGAGTCTGGTCATTAGAGGTAATAACAGCAAACCACCGCCTCCGAAATTGTGTTGCAGGTCGTTATTACAAAGCCTGTAGCTGTTCTGCTATTTATAGTCCCTAATTCACTGCTTTTTGTCTAAGCAACCATCAACCAACTGTACTCTTAAATCTTGCTCTTTCGCTGAGCTGTTTAGACTACCATTTTTATTGTTACAAGCTTTTATTCCCCCATTCATTCCACACGGGCTGTTTAGGTGATTTGTTCCCTGGCTCAGTGCACTGACAGCCCAGACGTTTCCTACCAATGCAGTTCTCAACAACTCACGAGTTGCTCTTATGACCGAGAGCTGCAGAGAGGAGATTTTGATAGCACATGTCATTATTGCTGCTGAACAAAGGTGTAGATTTACCTGTGATCCGAGACCCAGGACTAAATGTTTGTTCTGTCTGCTTAACTCATCACAAGAGTTCTTACTTCCAGCTTCTTTTTACGCTGCCTTTAGACAAGAGCGCTGAATCTGGGAATCCTTACGTGGTCTAGAACCGACCACTTCCCCAAGAGAAAATGAGTACATACAACTGGAAGGCACAAACGCGAGCCACAAATTCTCCTTTCACCCTCAACTAGGCACACACATGGATGAAGCAACTCTGAAACTATGAAATAAAAGAGAAGATCACTGCTAGCACAGCATTCTCTGAGTGCCTGTCTGAAAACTATAAATTATTATGGAGTTTATTTTTTCAAAAGGAAACAATCAGTTTCCACTTCCAGTCAAGTGGCACCCTCAGTGATTTTCCACGCCGATACTGGCTGATTAAAAACAGACACAAATTATTCCTCCCATAGTCTGCAATAAAAGAAAAACAAACTTAGTAATAAAATATGAGGAAATCCTCCTATTTCACCTTTAATGTCAGCCAGTGCTTTGTTCCTCTCTCTTGATTTTAAAGGTCAATTATGGAAAAAATGCTCTGGAGAAACTGTAAGGACTGAGGTTTTCCTAACAAGAATATGATACCTGGAACTTGTAACATTCACGTTTACAAATTTCTGCTGAATCGCTCATTCACTAGTTAATTTCCAGAGTCAGCAATGGAAGCCTCATTTAACTGTAACCTAAAACCTATTTGTGGACTGAAAAAATGTCAATACAAAGGTTAATTCCTTACAGAAGCTTCTTTTAGAAGCGGAAATAAAAGTATTATAGCCTATAAGCTGGAATGAAGCCCCTCTCTTATTTGTAATTCCTGTGCACTGTTTTCCCACTAATTAATCCTTCAGCTCACTTAGGAATGTCAATAAATAGGGGTGGGTTTTTTGTTCAAGTTCAATTCAACAAGATTCTCAATATGATTCTTTCTGTGCAAAAAAAGAAGAAATTAAACTGCAGCATTGTTCTCATTTGTTAGTGTGGGAGTAAACTCCACGAGCAGCTCTACTAGGAAAGAAAAATCAGGACCACTAGGAAATTAGTTTTTCTAACTTCAGAGGCAGTTTTTCCAAAGAGACTTCAGAAGGACACGAGCAGTCTCAAAGTGGATGCTCAGCACCAGAACTGGTATCTCGGGTGGAGGAGCACCAAACACCTCAAAAAAAAATGATGTTTATAAGTAGGAATTGCTTCTTCCTTTCTTCATAGCTTCTGATTCTTTTCTTACCCATCTCTTTGGGAGCCTGAAGAACATCTAGTTAATTGGTTTTTTTTGGTTAAGCCAGTCATCACCAAAGCATGCCCAGCCAAAATAGAATGTTCTGCTTTGAGCTACCTCATGAGTAAATTTTCCAGAAAGCCATGGAATGGAAAACAATAAACAAAGTTATGACACTTTATAGCTTTGCAGAGAAACACAGACAGGAGTCTGAGGAACAGAACAATTCAGATTATTGACAGTGGTACACGGGAAGTTCACCTCGGCTTCAGAAAGATTGGTCAGAAACAGGGACAGAGCAACTAAAGGTTGCTCAGGGGAGAGAATTATGGCAGCACCAGATGGTTTTACAATACACATCCTTCTACGTACTTCTATTTCCTATACATTTTTCATACAGCCTAAATACAAAATAGAAGTGCACCATAGATTTATTTCAGGAAACATCCACGTTGGTGTCGCTGCAGATAAAACTAAAGACAGACATATGCAGCTATGTCAGAAAAAGCCCAAATCTGATGTATCTTTCCACTAGCAAGAAGAATTTAAAATACTCATTTCCAAGAGGACAGTCCTTCTAATATGAGGATTTCCTGGAGAGAAAAAAAGGAGGAACGAACTTACCACTGCTGGTGGTTGGATTGCACATACAGGCCTGAGGAGATTAGAGTAGGGGGGAGTGATATATATATATATACACACACACATATATATATGTATACACACACACACACACACTTAATTTCTGTGATCGAGTAACTTTCCAATAAGAATTTTTTTCCCCAAAGTGCTGCTAGCTAGAGGCTGAATTACACCCTGACACACAAGGTTCCATATCCCTTTCCAAAACCTGAGTATTACAAAAAACTCCTGTTGTAACTATGGGCAATATATTTAACCATATAAACATACAATCCTGATAAATTCATGAGGGTTTTTTTTATTTCCAGAATCTATACAGAAGTGTCTTTTAACCATTAATTATTTTATATGATTTTATTGGGTCTCCTCATTTGTCAGCTAAATAGCCCCAGTCTGAGTCCAAAGGCAGGATACACATTTAATATTGTAAAAAAAATTTTGTCTTAGAATACAAAAAAGAAAAAATAATCTTTCATCTTTCTTACTTTTAAAATGAGTTAAGTGTTAAACAAATCCCCTAAGGATGCTCTCATTTAACACTAAACCAAAAACCTGGAATATCACTGTCAAAAACTTCTACTTGGCACATAACTGATCCACTGCTGCTGTGCCATTTGCCTCATCTAGAGGGGAAAGTAAATTGAGCTGAGTTTGGCTAGATACACAATTTATTGCTGATTAGAAAACAATTTCCACATATTTTGTATCTTGTCATTCAAATATTCTCTATTTCAGTAAGTCTTTGTTTGTTTCTATTGTCAACAAAACAAATGTAATTTCCTTTTCTCATTCTCCAATGTAAAATACCACAAATTCACTCTGAAGAAAATCAGTCTGAAGGTCCAGAGTCATCATTGGCTTTCTGTCTCATGAATTAAATTGAGAAAAATAACTTTACCTGTAACAGGAAGAATTCCTGTTCCCAGTGAGTATGCAACAACTGATTCAGGCAACTGGAAACTCTCAGAAAACAAGAATCATCTTACAGGAGAAAAAAAAAAAATCTAGCTCCTCTACAGAGATGTTTTAGTAAAGAAAATAGGAAGTATAGGTTTGATTCATTATATTGCATTAGCTTCTTGAAGTCAGTTCAGTCTGAATTATTTTATATTGTGAGCCCATATTCTTCCTGAAATAAATAATTCACACTAAGGAAAAATCACCTCTTTTTCAATCATAAGCAGTAGAACAATGAAATATGACTTAATTTCATATAAAGTATTTCAAGCAAAACTTTTGTTTGATATTTGGGTGTAGATCACACCATAGTTGAGTTTCAATTTATTTTGGGAGTCAGCATAAGAAATCAAACTATCTTTGGATTTTCATCAACTAAGTATTGCCAATAAGCTTATCAAAGTGAGCAATTGCAAAAGCATTTGGAGTACTTCACGATGTGTAGGAGCTACAACATATTCAGGTTCCTCCGTATTTCTGGGCCTTTAGTCTGTAGTAAGCCAGGTGTATCTCCCAGAAGTACAGAGTAGACAGTTTTACCTGTTGTCTGGCTGTCTATCCATTTCTAGAAAATTAATAAAAATAACCCCTAGAAAATGTGGTCAGTCTAACAGCCACCACAGACCATGGGGTGCAATCAAAACTTAATTGTGTTACAACTTTGAAGCAAATGTAATTTTCTTCATAGCATTAGCAGCAGGCATTTCTGAATTCGCACATTTTCACTTGCTCAGAATCAGAATCACATCAGAACCTGGATTTCTGTTCCTCTGACCACCCAGCAGCTATGTTTTCTATACTGATGTCTTTAACACTCTGACATCTGTCCCAAAAATAAGAATGACTCTCTTTTTTTTCTTCAATACTAGTTTTTAGTCAACCATAGAGCTATGGTGAGGATGGAAGCTCTTCCATGACCTTTCACAGGCTTAGCCACCCCAGTAGGACTATCCTGGTGAAAGTCCTACAGAGACCATCTCCTGACTACTGCTCTCCTTTCCAGTGGATGTTGTGCCACACTACAGCCACCTCTTCACTGACATGAGAGCACTGCAGACATCCTCTTGGCACACCTCACTGAAACGTTAAGTGGTGGTGGTACCTCCTATCATCTGATGGAGAGCATTTGACTTCAAAGCTAAGCCCAGAGCCTGCTTTGCAGGAGCTCGCTGATTGTCGTTACAATTCAAACCATTCTTGGAAAGAGCTGACAGCAAGGACCATGGACAGATCTTATCCACTTCATGCACTGCCAAGAGTTCCGAGCTAAGGCCCTGTTTGGAACTAACAGGAGACCTGAAGTCCTTCCCTATTAAGAGGACATACCCAGGAAGAAGAATGAGAGAATGATGCAACCTACCAGAGTGCTGCAGGTACACAATTTGAAAAAAACACAACATAAGGATCTCACCGCTCAATGGTTTCTCCCAGGCAAAACAAAGAACATTGGTGGTCCCACAAACCAGCTCTTCATTCTGTTAACGCTACCTTTGCTCAGATCCCATCTGCACAAGAAAGAATTTGGGCGTGATGAACTTTGCCGGTGATTTCTCCCACAGTATATCTATCCAGGTCTTCAACAGTGCTTTTCAGCAGTTCTGGAAAAGCCCAAGTAGCACTGGAAGGAGCGAGAGCAGTGGCTCCAAGGTGTCATTCACTTTGGAGAAAAGCACAGGAGGTTTTTTCCCAGGAATGAAAACTGTGCAAGTTCTTGTGAAAATTAAATGAGACTTCCAAAGCTATGGATACTAATATGTATCCCATAACTCTCCAAAAGATGCCTAAACGACCTCAGAATGACCTTAGTGAAATCTCCCAGAAGGCAGTGCTGTGGGAGGCTGCAGCAGGTACTAGATGTCTAAAAGGCAGATGTCACAGCAGGGAACAGCACAAAGCAGATAAACCAGCAGCTCAGCTCTACGGCACAAAGAACACTCCTCACCGCTGCTCCCACCAGAGCAGCTCCTGTGCCTCGGGAACAGCAGAGTTTTATTTGAGAAAAGACACAAGTAGAACTTAAACAAATGACTGCCCAGCTGGCCTCCTACCTTGTAGGGGTTTTGTTGTTTCTTCTTTAAGTAGATTGACATTCTGCTTGGGTTGTCTCCACCCACCGCCTGCCCCGACAGCCCCAGAGACCCCAGCCTCTACTACTCCATTAATTACGGAGCACTCCTTGGACATGCAAATCCTACGTTAGAACGGCTGCAAAGAGAACCAGCTGAGCTATCGTGCTGCAGTCTCCTGCTCTACAAAATGACATCATCCAGCCTGGCTGGTCTGGCTCCCACACCATGACGGTTTTCCCAGCTGGAGCCAGTAGCACGAGGCGATGGCATTTTTAAGGCTGGCAATTCTGCTGCTTTACGAGTCCAGGTAGGTGGCCAGGTGCCGGGGCATCGGCTCAGCTGCCAGCCCAGTGCTGGCTTTGCAAGACCAGGAGACTAAATGAAAATGTTGTGAGCACTTCTTTGTGCTGGAATTATAAATGTTTTCGTTTCTGGAAAAGGCTGCTGCCTCGCGTAACAGGAAGTGATCTAATATTTCATGTAATGGCCTTATTATTGCTAAAAAGCTCAGAATTTAACTTAGGTAGTCAGCATCTCATGACATGCCCTCCTTCACTGGCAGGATCGGGCGGTGTGGTGGGACAGAAGAGGAGGGGAGCAGTAACTCACTTCAATCACATCTTGTTAGGTTAAAAGACAAGTTGGTAACAGAGCAGCAAAGCTCTTTGAGTGACAGGGTAAGGACTGAGGGGAAGATTTGGCACAAAGATCTTATGTTTTGAAGATCTAGGATCAAATGTTGTTTTATTGCCACGTAATCCCCAGTTATACAGTTATATGATGACAGACACCATGATTTTGGATTTGATGATCTTAAAGGTCTTTTCCAACCGAAACAATTCTGTGATTCTATGGAGAGTTAAACTACAAGTACCATGCAGTGGAGGAGTTAGAAGCACATTCTCAAGACCTGAAGATATAAAAATATACACATAAGAGGAAAGAAAATCAGTAATCTTTCCATTACATATGGTACCAGTCATACCTTCCAGAGGCATGTAAGGGCAAAGTACTAGCCTCAGAAGTTAGATGGTCACTTCAGTAGGATATGGGCCTCAGTTTCACAACAACTACCTAGAAAAAGTCACCTCAATAAGAAAAACTGTCAGCAAACGCTTTGCTTTTGTCCTGAAAGTCCTCCTGCTGTCAGTTCTTGAATTCAGGCTCCCACAAAAGCAGCTTGGGGTTTGTTGTTGGGTTGGTTTTTTTTTTCCCCACCTCAATGTTGAACAAAACTATGCCTCTTTCCCAAAATGTCTCGGAATTTTAAAAGACTTTCACAAGTTTTCTCCAAATTATGATGCCACCAAAAGTAATCGTGCACAGTTCAGTCAGCTTCTTAAATCAGCCTGAAGAGAAGGTGTGGTCATTACACCTGAGAAGCTGATAAACTCTTGATGAATTGCAAGGTCCATAACGGATTTTTCCCCCCATCTCGTTTAAGGAAACATTTTGAACTTACTGTTTTACTCAATTTATACATTCTTTTGCATCCCAAAAAGAGATCAGGCCAAGAAAGAGTATGAAGGAGGCAAGGCAACAGAGTTCTACATTTTTCTCGGTGTTATTGCAGTACCTCCTCGTAGCTACACCGGAATCACATTGACAGAGTTGGTAAGTTCTCCTTGCTGCAATGCCTGGGGTTTGGCAAACCAAGCTGGATAGTCCTTAAATGTGAAATGCACAGAAAATACCTAAGGGGCCAGAGTCAGACGGAGATTTCTGAGCTGGTCTTAACAGGTGGCACGCAAGTTACTCAGAGACACAAGTACACTTGGCACATTAGGATCTGCTAAGCTGCTTTAGGCATTATAGGACTTCATTGCCACATTACTGCCATGTTTGTACTGGTGAAGACTGGTTGACCTGGCAATCAACAACAAAAAGCTAGACAGAAAGCAGGTATCATTTTCTGGCAGACTTTGGCCATGTAACCAGCAACAAATGCATCCCATATGGTCTTCATCAGCAGAAAATGCACCATTTGCTTTACTTGGCTGCATTTTGAAGCCTTATTTTAGGCAGAGAGATATGAGGGATCTTGACAGCCTGACAGGAACCTCATGAGACTCAAGAATACTATAAGCATCGCCAGCAGATGATTTTTCCCCTCTGTTCAGCACTTGAGAGACTGCATTTGGAATGTTGAGCTCCTGATACAAGACTGGAGCCAGTGGAAGGCCACCTGAAGAACACAGCATCTGGGGAGAGCCTTAAGAAGTGAAGGCTGAGGTCTTTCGTGTCTCTAGCGACTGAACAGGCAGCTATAGGAAAAAATCAAGCCAGACTCTCCTTCTAGGTACACAGTGATAGGACAAAAGGCCACAGGCAGGAGCTGCAGCAATGAAAATCCTGATTTGTCATCAAGGAAAGAAAATTTAAACCCTGAGAATACCCCATGATTAAAACAGGGTTCCCATCGTACCCAGAGAGATTGTGGAATCTTCAGCCTTGGAGACAGTCAAGACTGAGTCAGACTTGACTGGAATAAGCAAACTGGAATAAGCTGGCCCTGTTCTGAAGGTTTGGTCAGAAGATCTAAGAGGCATCTTCCAGCCTTACGTACGCTAGGACTGTGTGCTGTGTGACACTGCACAGGCTTCATCCTGTCTGCTGTAATGGCTAAAGTACACACCTGCGAGATTGATGGGTGGGAACAGTTTAGTCAAACAGGAACAGAAGGAAGCTGCAAGAGACCAGAAGTGGTTTAATGAACTGCCCTGGTGATGCTGGTGCTAAGAAAAATAAGCACTAAATAGCTGCCAGCCGCAGGAGCCACCAACTATTTCACCAGCTTGTCCTAAAGCTCCAGTTGAAATCCACGCGAGGTAGCGCTGAACAATAAGTGAACCAAACCCTAAACCCCGGCGTTTCACATCACCAAACAGATGCTCACCGAGTTTAGACATCAACCATCAAGTAGTTCACTGCCACACTTCTGCTGCCCCAGAGTAAGCTTAACTAACACACCGCAGCTGCTTCCAGAGAGCTCCCCCCCTTCATGCGCACAAATCCCCATGAGCCGCTTACAATTTTGAGGATTTTTTTTTATTCACTGTTCAAAATTATTCATTCCAGAATTGCAGCAAACAAGCAGCGGTCTGTAGTTTGTGAATGAGCTGTTTGTTGCCAGCGTGCAGCATGGACTTCGTCCAAAGCCTATTGAAGTTGATGGAAAATCTCCCACTGACTTAAAATAGGCTTTGGATTGGCCCTGTTTGAGAGGTAGTATTCGTTTTGATTGGAATTATAGGTCATATCGCATTTTTCTCCAATATTCAGTGTTTTTGCCAACTTCCTGGACAATAAGAGCATTTGTCTGAATTTTTACACAAAGAAAATACAGAACAGTCATTAATACAGCCAGAGTGACTTTGGTAAAAAAATTCAACTCTTCATGGAAAGGAAAATGGCAGTATATGCCCATACATAGCTCTTCTGGATTCACATGAAGGAGTTTCATGTGATTAGGGGATTAATGTTTACAGAAAGGTGCACCCACAGTATTTCTGTGCTGAATACCTGTGTGTGTATGCGTTCCTCCCCTCACTGCTTAAAAATATGTCTAGGGATTAATATTGTGAATTAACACAGAGAGAGCTTATTTTGATGAGACTCAAAGGAAAAAAAAAAAAAGAAAAATAATTTTTTCTTCCATTCTGGTCAATAAGTAGAAGTCTTTCAGATTCTGTAGGCAAAAAGATGTCTACACCCTGCCCATCCCCGGGGCTGAACTACAGCAGTGGCTCTGTCACCCAGGGTCCCAACCCAGCAGAGAGGGAGGATCAAGAAAAGCAAAAGATCCACAGGATGAAATGAAATGGATTTCATGAAACAGTCAAACTAACACCAATGCCAATAGAAAGTTATACTCACCCCAGGGAATGTGCAGAGGTCACAATAAACACAAAAAACATCTGCAGGAAGAGGAGCGCGGCCAGGAGAAGCTCCAGCAGGAGGAGAAGGAAGAGGATGAACCCAAGAAATCCCACCCTCATCAAACCCCCCTCTTTATACTGAGGTGAAGTTGATGGAGTTGGAGGCACCTGGAGCCAAGTGGGGGCAGCTGCCCTGGCTGATCCAAACAGCTCAGAATTCTGTCCCAGCAAAACCAAGACAAGAGATTTAGTGTATCTCTCCAGACTACTGGACCTGCACGTGCTATACAAATAAACTGGGTGGCTGGTAAACCTAAGATGCCCCAAATACAGGCTGCAATTCCTTAAATACGTAGGTATTACATGTTTAGTTTCTCTTTCAGCAACTCATGTGAAAAAAAAAAAAAAAAGGAAATAAATCACACAATAGATTGTGTCTTTTTCTCTGTTTTCTGATGACCGAACACACAGCCTAAGTTCAGGTGCCAAAACAAGAATTCCAAATTTTCTCTCTTTCCAGGCCCTGTGTCTTACGTTTCTTTATATATATAGTGATATATATAGAAAATAATTCCAAACTAAGGAGATAAAATATTTTATAAGGAAATCTGGGTCTGAATTTGAGTTATCGTGTCTGTAACAGTTGGACTTAAAGATCTCTTCCAACCAAACAGTTCTATGATTCTAACGGATTTCCAGTGAAGAGCTCTTGCATACTAGCATCAGGTTAAAATCTGCTAGTTCAATAATTGATCTTTCTTCAAATAGAGGCTTGGGAAGGACCGTGGGAGGTGCAGCCCCTGAGTGCTCCCACCTCCCAGTTGGAAACCAGAGCTGGTGGCGGAGGCCAGAAGCCGGGTGGAGCCGGCTGAGAAAGGAAAGCCCCGCCACACTTTTGGGACAGCTTTTAGGCTTCAGCCAGTTGTATGCCCACCCTAAAACCATCCCCTGAGAGGAGATTCCCAGAGGATACCAGTTGTGGGTGTAGCAACGCTCCTCTGCAGAGCAGACCTTGGGTTCCCACAGTGACTTAACAGAGTCAGCGATTCTGTCAGCTCCATGAATCTCCCAGCACGGCCAGACAAATACACAGTATATTCCAGCCTTCCTAAATTAATGAAATAATACACATTTGCTCCATTTTTTAGAGTACGTTTTCACATTTTACTGCTGTTTGTAAAAACCAAGGTCCTTTCAGGTATTTATTTACACAGCACCTCACCGACCAGATGTTCTCTGTTGAGTCACCAGGGACACATCCATCTTCATGTGATTCTAAATGTCTCTTATGATTCATGCTGCTTTTCAATCCGGCCTGTTTCTTTCTGAAAGATAAACATTCCCTTAGGTGCCCCAGTTCATGTAATTTCAATAAAACCACACAAACTGCTATAAACTGTGTGCTGTGCAATTATAGAATAAATGGCCCGTTTTAAAAGTGAACTGCCAAAAAATTGCAAGTTCCATTTTCAAAAGATTTTCTACAGAAACAAATGTTTTCCAGGTTTGATAATTGGTCAGTTTTTCACTGGTATCTTTCAGGTGAGGAATTCTTCAGTCTGCAGCTGTCAGTTTTGACAGACAGGGAGACAGGGAGAAAGGGAAGGTTGTTTGAGGGGGTTTAAGGAATGATTGTGTTAAAAAAGTAAGTTACACCTCATTTGCACACCCCTCTCTCAAATTGCTAGATTTGTAATAACTGTGTAAAATCATAATTTCTTTGGTAAAATAAGAAAGAGTTGCTTTAACTACAGGGTTTTCACACATATTTCACTTAAAGTGTCAGTTCAGACTATGTGAAACTCAGCAAACCTTAGGGATAGTTATTGTTTTATTTTCTTTTAATGGTAGTAACGGTCACCATAAACAGGTATGGTTTTTTAATGCAGCAGTAACTTCTGAACAGAAAGTTCCCAAGTGAAAGGCAGAATCGTTGCCGTTTTTACACCTATCTGTTCGTGTCTGGGTACCTCAGACATCAGCGATGTCTGGCAACCGCAGCCTCAGGGGTTAACGCAATAAAGAGGCAAGAAAAACGGACTATGTCATTCTTTGAAACTCTTACATCACACTTGACTCCTGGCCAAGGGATTTTAGTGCCTGCCATTATTATTTTATTGACACCTCAAACCACCTCAATTCATAGTTAACACAACTCCGTGTATTCACGTTCCTGTTTTTAACCCACGGTGGAATTCTTCTGACTGACAGTCTGTGAAGAGGAACGCTGCTTGCTGCCTACTACACATGTGTTGCTGGCAAGGAAAGCCAGAGAAGGACTGACACCTTCATTGTCTGTAAGAGACACACAAACCAGAAAAATCCGTCTTCTGACTTTTATACTCCAATCACATCTCTTCTTTCTTCAGCAGATGTGTGGCACAATATACATGTTAGGGATATTTTCCATTTGCTGATACCATAAAATACTATTTCAATGAAGGTGTGACAAATAAAGGTAATGAAAATGGGGAAAGTGGGAAGAATAGAGAAGAATAATGGGACTGAGACTGTATGAGCACGTAAATCATCCTGCCAGGCTTTGTCATTCCAAGGCACCTGAAAGTAGTCGGCAGAGCCCAAATCCCATATTACGTGGTCACAAATACTTTCTGGAAAGAATCAAGTCACAAGTTAGAGGAGTGATCTAGATGGAGAAAGAGAATTGGCAAAGATACAGTGAGACTTGTGCAAAAACCAAACCAACCAACCAACCAACCAAAAAAAAACCCGCCAGCCAAAAAAAAGAGAAAGAAGAAAAAAAAACCAGAAAACAGAAAATGAAGGTTGAAGTCTGCCTTGACAATGAAGGATGTGATCTACTCAGAGAATTAGGGAGGGGAAAGCTGCGAAACCAAAGCAGTTACAATTTTGAATCTACCTGCCTGGGTGTGGGCACAACTGAAGACGAGGGTCTGAGGAAGCTGAAACGGCTGGGGAAATGGTGCAGCGTGGAAACAACTTGCGCGTGCAGATGGAAGAAGAGGGAGCTGCTCTGATTCTGAAAAGAAACCGTCAGGGCCCGGCCAGGAACTGACAACAAGAGGAACGCTGACTTCGGAGCGCTCTGGGATTCTGCTTAGAAATGTATATGAAGAAGAGATGGCTCCAACAAACTGCTTTGAGTCCTAAAGCCAGAGGGGAAAACGGCCCATAGCTCCAGCACGAGCAGAGACATCGGCCTCTCCTGCTCCTCACACAAAATTAAGACACGAGCTACAAGCTCGTAGAACTAAGGTAACTTGGCTGTTTGAAAGCGACACAAAACAAATGACTCGAGCCAGCTAAAGTTTCAGGCTTCAGGTTTCTCTTCCCCCACATTTATTACCTTCTGCCAGCTCTGCTGAGGAAGATCAGCCATGATTAATATTTCCCAGTAGAAGAAATTTATAAGCCTCCAACTGTAAAAGTACAGAGTGGATTCAATCTCTAAATGCTATAGCTTTCCCTAGAATTGCTTTATTCTTGAAATATAACCAGCATTTTCAGCTAGCGGGCAGTTCACTTATCACTTCATTCTTACATTTTTTTTCCTCCCAGAGAACGAAACACTGCAGAAAAATATACACTCTGGTTTATGCTGGTGATGGGATACCTCATTTTCTATCTGTCTACACAGGACACAGATAGGATAGGTAGAAAGATAAACTCTGCCTGTAAAATACCAGTGACCAAAAAATAGCATGTTTTGGTGGGGTCCATTAGGAAATGGGGACAAACTGGGTGAGAGCTTTGCTGGGCATGGTCAAGCTCCCTGTGCATGCTACTGCTCTCTATTCCCAAGCCGAGCTGCAGGACTTCTCCAGAGGAGCAGCGGCAACGCCTCGCTCTGCAGACTGCGATCCTCCCTTTGTCAACCCACCGAACGCTGCTTTGAGCGTGTCCTGGGTGCTTCCCTGCTCATGGCTTTCAATAGGTCAGAAGGAGCCGGTGCTGTCTCTTATTTTGGATGTTCATTACTGCTGCAGGGGTAGCAGGGCATGTTTGTATTCTCAGCAGCAGGAATTCAGCAAGGAAAGGCGTGCTCGGGGAAGAGAGAAGAGGTCACCCGGCCCTGTGTGGTGGCAGGAACAGCACCAGATGCTGTTCCCTGGTACAGCCTGAAGCAGAGAGGGCAGGAAAGGTGTTTTTTTTCAGGTCTGTGGGTAATTCCACCGCCTCTGCCTGAAGAGCTTCACCTAGTGCAGCGGTATGAAGTTCTGATTTGTGCGCTGTGCCTGACACGGCACACAGACAACAAGCAAAGCAATGAAGTTGAGTTATTAAATGGAAATTCAGCAATGGTAACATTCTCACACGGTCTGTTTGACTTTCCAATAAATCTGTGCCTGGTCCGGGAGGCTTTGACAGATTTAAAAATCCAGGGGCACCTGCAGCAAATCTTAAGTCAGCAGGGAATTAGCTTTCCTAGCGTAAGAAAGCGTTCTTGCATAGCCGCTTCTCCATCCTAAGGCACCACTCTGCTTAACGGATCTGTAATATTAAGTGCAATTAATTAATTATTGCATTGTGGAGGAAGGGTACTGAGGCAAAGCCCAAGCAGCTGCAGACAGGTCACACAGCAAGGTGGGGGAGACATGGATTCTACAGAACCAAGAAGCTCCAATCTTATCTTTTCTGCTTTGCCTCTTAACAAACCGGTCTCAACAGCTGTTTGTTGGCTGCAAAAATCAATCCTCTGGACTCTGAGCATCCTCTGATACACACATACACCTCCATCAGACACTCTGTTGAGTGCCTGCATTAAATTTGGAGGTATTTCACATACCATTGCCCAGCTATGAATCCTTCCTCTGGCTGAAGCTAGAAGTGAAAAAAAATTCCATATATCTTTGTCCATCACCGGGCCAGATGAAGTTGTTTGTAGCAGAAGTGGAGCTGCTTCAGCTGCAAGCACTCTATCATTCCAGCAGCTACATCAGTCATTTCAGGTAGATATCCTGCTCCATTTTCCAAGGAAAAGCAGAAAACACAGCCAGTCATCTCCACAGCTTTTGCCCGTGAGCAGGATTTGGCCGTGTTGAAATGGAGAGAGGTAAGTCATTAAGTAATTGCTCAGAGGACTTTTAAACTTGAGTTAATTAAGAGCTATCAAAAAAACTCCCAGAAATCTGGGGTTAAATTTAATGAAAGGAACAAGAATGTGTTAGATCATTTTTTCAAAGGTGCCAGTTCTTGCAAGATCATTTTTTCAAAGGTGCCAGTTCTTGCACTCGAGTCAACATCTCCTCCTTGCCTGTTGGGTCAGTTGCCTATGAACGGCTTTTCAGTTTGCAGTGTCATTCTGCAGAAGACCAGCCCCTCGGTTGCTTTGCTGATCTCCTGCTCTTCTTCCTCTTACCTCTTTCCAGTCTGGTGGATGTTAATTTGTCACTTTTGAGGGCCACGACGAACCAAGCAGTGCCTGCCAGTGCCACTCTGTCCTTGCTGTCCCCACTGGCATGAAAAGGGACATGAACAGCTCCAAAGGGACTTCTCACCCTCTGCCTTTTCCCCCAAGCTTTCAAAATTCATGTTGTGTATGAAAAATGATTTAAGCAGCTACAGTGATGTATTTCAGAGTCTGAATACCAATGACTTTCTTTCGACATACATCAAAGTAAAAGCGATATACTTGGGCTGTTGTAAAAACTTTCACTAGTACTCTGTAACCGTGAAATAGACAGCTGTACACCATCCCTGACACAATATTATTTAAGAAAATAAATATTTATCTCTTACAGCCTTTCAAAATATTTGTATCTTGCTCTTTCACCGTATTTTAAATTCAAACAGAGTCAGTTTCATTTGTATTTCTTCCTTTTTGGCCTTCAGGTTAGGAACACAGTTAGAAAAATACCACATCTATGGGGTAGTATTTTCATTTTGTTATGATCAAGAGCAATTTGGTCTGATTACATCTGATTCACCCCCCACCAAAGGATGTAAATCTGTCACTGGCACAGCGTTTGCCTTGGTGATATAATAGGTCACGCTATTTTTAGTCCCGAGGTGACCTACCAGCACGATAGGAACAACTCAGAAAAGGTTAAAAAGGCCGTGTGCTTACATAATTCATTCAGAAACATTAAACTCAACCAAAGTGCCGTGCTGTGACCGAGTCAACAATAAAGATACAGATTTTCTGCATTTGATTCCCCAACAGTTTAGTTCTCTCAGGAGCTTTTGGCTCTGGAAACATTAAATATGAACGACAATGGCTTGAAGTCACTCTCTTATGCCCAGACTAACGAAAAATGTCAGGATTAGCCCTTGCTGCATTCAGCAGTTGTTTCACTCATCCAGTCCTGCGAAAGCTTCGTGACTCAAGCAGAGTACGGGCTTGTAGGGACACCTTCTCTGCGGCTGGTTTGTTGGATCCACCTGCCCACTCTCATCCAGGCTCATTCAGGCTGTGGTTTTATACAAACGGAGCCGCAAAACTCCCCATCTGTGCATCCTCATAACTCAATGCTTTGCCTTCTCTTCTCTGGCAAAGACTCTCTCTCTTCATCCTTTTTCTTTGAATGCTGAGTCCGCAAAGGGAGCCAAGCCCAGAAGCTGCTGACCGTGTCTTGGAAGCCTTCGCTGAGATTCAGTGCCTGAAGATGTGGCAGGAATTTTAGCAGTGCTTACTTAGGCAAATAAGGAATTTTGTGTCTCATTCAGGCACAGCTAATATATCGCTGCCCAAATGCACCCACGGTAACATTTGCAATAAATGCAGATGCATATTTAATATTTATACCTTCCTAGGTTCTAAAATGAAAACCTTCCTGAAAAAACATTATCCTAAGGGATGCGTTTTTCACCCTGCATACACAACACCCACTTTAAAGAGCTAAATAATTTTCTCTAGAGTCTGTTTCTGTTGTTCCTCCCTGCCAGACGTTGTGGCTGAAACCAGTCACAGCCAAAGTACTTGGAGACTACAGCAGTTATCTCGATTGTACGACTCAAGTCATAGATCAACGGTTACAAACTGGGCTGCAAAGCCTGACAGAGAAGAACGCACCTCTGTGGGCACCTTTTCCCAAGCCAAGGCCACCTGCAAAGTCCTGCATCTGGGATGGAACAGCAGCAGGCAGCAGTAAAGGCCCCACACACTCGTACAGACCCATGTCTCTCAGACCTTTTATGTGAAATTTTCTTACTTATTTTTTTCTTTGGAAAACCTTTCCAGCTTTGTGGGAAAGCTTTTAAATGACGTGATAAGCGTCATGACTGGTTTATGCCATTGGGCAGCTGCCAGGAAGCTTTTGCATTTCCTGGATTCTGAGCTGCAAAGATACTGGGCACCAAGAACAGGGGCTTTGCTTCAACTCCGAATAGAAACTCGACATCCCTTTGGCCCGTTTAACCTTCCTTGTCCGTCGCAGGGCTTTGACATTACACTTCTTGGTTATTGAAAGATTACCTTTCAGGCTCAGGACATCCACACGTAAATGAAAAATGTCTTCCTTTGCTTTGTGAAATCATTCCCTTGTCTTCCTGGACAGCAGCCAAGGACTGTTTGTGATCGAGATGATTAATGCAGAAATCAAGTCGAATGTGAAAAGCCCTGGGAACAGTTACTTTATCTTTCAGCTTTTACTTTCAGTTGCGTCAGGAAAAGGCGCGGACACGCTGCCTTCCATGGGAACCAAAGTCCATAAATTGTGATAGTAAATTCCTCTCTGCTGGGAAGCTGAGGTGGACAAGCTCACATAGCATCATTACTCAGAGCTTTCAGCTGACTGTGATCATACTGCCTCAGAAAAAAGCTCAACTATGGTCTTTTCCGTTCCCCGAGTGTCATTCATTTTAAAATGAACGGCTACAACGTTGGTAAGAATTCCTGCTTCACTGCACTAGGATGGTGCTTTTGTTCCCCGTTGCAGGCCTTTGGAGGATGCTCTGTTACCTTCATCTTGCAGCCTCTTGCACTGCGAGCAGGAGCTGTTGCAGCTATTTATTAGGAATGATGATAAAAGCTCTTTTCTTACCTGTCATGAGGAGAATAAAGTTGCTCTTGATCATGACTTTGTGTATATTTATCTTTGTTCGTCTTTATCTTCCTGGTTCCAAGGAAGATGGGTCTTTGGAATCTCAATCCTTAGGTCAAAGTGCAGTTTGCAGGTCTGCTAAAACAAATAATGATTAGAAAATAATTCCTTCTCTGTCTATCACTCCTGGCTACAAAAACCTTCTGGAAACAGAGCGGAAGAACCATGTACCAGGAATTGCAGAGTCTAATTTCCTGTTTCTGATCCCACGTTAAAATCCAAATCTTTAAGCTAAGCATAATATCATTTTTTTCTGCAAGGAATGTCCCTTAACTCTGCCTGCAAATCAGCAATTTCTTCCTAACTGCCCTTTCCGTTGCATTTTGTGTTATTTACAGACAGGACCTTGCCTGCTGCTCGAGGAGACCTTTGAGAGTGGGCTGGTGTATCTGAACTACTGAAATCTGATTGCTGCCGGGGTAATCCAAGGTAACCCTTCAAACTTCTCCCCCTCCTTCTTACAGCAAAGATTCCACTTGAGGCCATGTCAATCTTTAGCTTCCCCTCTGGGAGAAAAGTAATAGCTGTTCCTTGGGTTCGGTCATAACAGTAACAACAGTAAGGAACGGCTCTGCGTGAGAGATTCCCTCTCATTGCCACCTTTTGGAGAAATACTTTATTACGCTAAAACTCTGGTATGTGCTGGATTTGCGTTATACCGACTGTCTTGAGCTCTTTTTCACTCTGTTTCCTAAACATTAATTAATGGGCTACTGGAAGGCGGTGAGAAGAGGCCACTATTAGCCAACAGAAGATAGTTTACGCGAAACAACTTACTTTGAATTCTTCCCGGATATGATCCTCCCAGAAATGATGATGTCGATGGAACATTCTGAGAAAAACACCCCAGAAGATAATTTACAGACAACACTTTTTTTTTTTTTTTCCAAAACGCACTTTAGAACCTCATTTTCCAGTTGACTCATGTTTGCAACATCCCTCTTCCAATGTTTTGTTTGCCCAAATATTTTAAGAAGCCAGTTCACTGGCCGGAATGCTTCATTAAGGCACCTTTCAAGAAAGTTTTAAAAATTATAGAGGGGAACCAACTGAAACAGGAAACAGTATCCATTTCATGACAGTCCCAGTTAAATTTAATATTTACTTTCTTTGATGAGAAGGGAACACTCTCTGCTGCAAGGGCTGCATAACCCCTCCAAATCCTCAGCTTTCCACCAGCGAACATCAGACTTTCTGAAGACAATTATTTTCTCCACATAATCACTGCTGTAGTTTCTGATACAAGGTCAGGACTCTTCCAGCAGAAACCTGTGCCAAACTGATGTGTTGATTTTGCATATTAAGCAGCATTAAAAACAGCTGATGTTTTAGTGCAGAAGTTTGCTCTCTGCGTGTGAAAGCCACACTAAATAAATGCTAGGTTATTTTCAACGAAGAGATGCCTGACATTCATTGTCTTGATGAACTTTTACTGTACCTGGGCCTCATAGAGCGCCAATAAAGTTCCTGAAATTGATTAACTTCATCTCTTCATGGTACATTATCCTTTTGACGAGTCCAGAACACGGCTTGATTTAACGCTCCCAGTGATCAGAGAGACTAAAAGTTAAAGAACGGCAGTGTGCGATCAGAGGTGAGGAAGACTTCAGGAGGGACTTTTGTTAACAAAATAAAAACACTGTAATTCCAATCCATCCTAAAAAATGAAAACAAAGTAAATTCTGGAAAAAGTCATTTTTTCCATTGCACCATGGGAAGGCACTCAAGTGCTGACATTTGCTTTGTCAATTATTATTTTTTCAGCAAAAACTTTCCATGTGCTTTCATATTTTCAGCAGAGTTGCTCTCAAGAAAAACAAAAACAAACAAAATCCTAAGGCTGTTGAGGCAAAATACAAGTGAAACATTTGCTACAGTTTTGCATCTCCCCTCTGAAAATCTCTGGTCACTACTGAGCAAAAGTAGAACAGAGGAGACTCCAAGTTCTTAGTCTTTTAACTTCAGGTGAACTTAGGCTTTGTTTTTTGGTGTTTGTTTTATTTTAAGCTCATTTCATTAAGTGAATACTTTTACTCCCATTCTATTCCAAAAAAAAAAAAATAAATTTATGGCATTGCGACCAAAAGCCACCAATTCTTCCTCTATGTGGTCTAAAATTTTTCCTTCTGGCAATAGTTTTCTTTTCAAAGAAGGCTACAAAAATTAATTGTTATAACTTTTAACGTGATTTAGCCTGTGGCAGGGCCCTTTCTGCCTTCAGAACCTCGTACGATCTCTTACTGTGAAAAGCCATCCATACTCTACCACACAGGACAAAGCCTTATTTTCAACTCTTTGGAGTCATATTTGAGGGAAGAAGATATAGAACAGATGCTCAGTAGGAGATAATTCTTATTGGAGACCTTTGAAAACCAGAAAATTCGTTTAAATGCTTAATTACAGATGTAGAAGAAACATTTTTTTTAGGCTTCCCTACCCAAAAGAGGATGTGTTTACACGGGGAAATGGAATGTTTGTTTTCAGATAGGTAGGAGGACAAACTAAACTTGCACTACAGGACAATATAACTTGTAAAAATTACGTCACATTAGATGGAGCATATGGCCTAAGGTTCTGTGATCCAGCAGGAAGGTGATTCCTCATGATTATATACATTTTATTTTTGACTATCTAAAGCTTTAAAGAGTTACAGATTTTTACCTTTTCTTCCTTGCATGACCAGAGACTATAAACTCCTGTAGGCTACTGTTGTATTTAAGGAGCTGTAGATTAAATATTTAACTAAGTCCTGGTTACTGAGCAGTCAGAAACACATAAAAATCCTGCCTATTTTAATGTGTGCCAACTGTGGCATATGGTATGCAATTAAATAAAATAGTTGCTTTACATTTACAGTTTTAAGGACACTTACTTAACATTTTATTACTCTACAGATTTATTTTTTTTCCTCAAGCAGGGGGTGTTTCAGTCAAATGCAGTTTTTCACTAACCAGCTACTTTGCTAGAAAGCCTCTTGTTCCTTTTGAGCGGTATCGGAAACAAAAACCTTGGGCGATGCCTGTATTTATGAACTCATCTTCTATCTACTGAAATTATGGGAGGAACAGAGAAACGGGACAAAGTTAGAGGAGACGGGACGGACAAGGTAAAATTCCAATTTGTGCTGCTGGAAAAGTTCTTGGCATGATTTTGCCCTGGGCTAATAACGGGTCCCGTCCCACACAGCTCCTGTGCTGGGCTGAGGAGGGGGCACGGAGCTGGTCCCAGGACGCAACCGGAAGACAGAGGCGCAGAGAAGAGTCCTGAGCGGTTGTTATTTACTGGTACAGTCTGAGCTGTTAAAGTCAGTGATTAAATCCCCAGTAAGATCAGGGCAGCCAGGATTTTACCCAGAACTTTTTGATTCGAAGGAGCAAATCTACCTGATGGAGCTCATTAGTCTTCAGAAATTATTTTGTTGTGGCTGGGCTGTGTAAACTACAGTGCCCATGGCATTTGCTTCCTTACAGGCCACAGAAAAACATTATAAATCACTGCTTTATTTACTGCCTCAGAACTCTGTAAACTTTGATGGAAAAAAAAATTTAAAAAATCACTGCTTTAAGTCCCAAAATGGCATTGTAAATTGTTGTTGTTTTGGTTTAAGGTGTGCTATTTGTTTGTTTTTTTAAAGGAAGTGCTGTACCTTAGAATAGAATTATTTTTAATGACACACCAGGAATCCTCTTTTGAAATGTTTGTCAGCTTTTTTTAAATGCGCTATTGAATCTTAAGCTGTCAAAAGTATGACTAATATGTTAAGGAGTAACACAATCTCGCTGTAAATCAGTATTTCAGAGTAACAGGATCCAGAGCCAGGAGAAGAGGGAAGAAAAACAATTGTTTGCAAACTTTTTGCTGAAATTTTTGTCCTCTCTGCCTGCTCCGGGAGGCATCAAAATGCTTCCCAGGCGCTGTAATCTGACCGAGGAAGCTGGACACAGAAGCAAGTAGGGATGGGGAGAACGAAGAAAGCACTTCCAAGGTAGCACTTTTGGGTTTCCGGCAATTTCAACCAAGAGTCAACATTTTCCGTAGGAAGCAGCGTGATTCACAAAAGAGTCATTTGATAAAAAAAACCCAAAGCGCGCTTAATTGTTTTGACTGGAGACTTTCACTAACCTCTGACATCAAGTTAAACAATCTCGGGAAGGATGAACTTGTACTGAGATTAAAGATTTCTCCTTCAAACAGCCAGAGGCTGCTGGAAGGGACGCACGAGCGTGTTCTTTGCCTACAGAGTTGCCGTTGCAATTTTGTCTAAATTAGGAAAAGAACTCTCAGGTTTAGTTTCACTCGGAGTGAAATTGCTTGTCAGGTATACAAAGACAGAATAGAGGGTCGTGCTCATGTGTGTTATTTCTATCGATCAAACAACCTCTCTGCCATTTGCTCACGCATTCCCAAGTGGGAAAAGAACAACTGGCATCTGGAACCGTTTTCAAACTATTTGATGTAACCGTTTTCAAAAAGAAAACTGGCTGAATAATATAATTGTTCAGTCAATTGAAATGGGAGCTTATTAGTGCCAGCTGACTCTTGTATTGCCGGCTTAGCCAAAAGCCAGTTCTGTGATCCCTCCTACCTAATGGTTTTCAAAGGATGCTGCAAACACAAAACATATATTGTGTGTACACCTCTTGGCCTTTGCTGTTTATATGCAAATGTTCATTTGGATGTAGACACCACTATTCCCTCAACTTACAGGGCTGCTGTTAAATAGAGGCAGGAAATACTTCAGTTGTTCGGAAGCTACAGGAAGAGGTAAGAATCAAAAGAGAAGAAGTAGTACATGCCAGACAGGAGACAATGCACTGTTTTGAAGGAATTGTCATTATTTACTACTCCTACTGCCCACAAAGAAAGAAAAATACCATCCCTGAATTACTTCATCGGAAGAGTCTTCAAATTATTGCTTGAAATTTCCTCACATGGACCTCCCAGAGGTAGATGGAAGGCGTAGACAGTACCAGTTCCTTCCTCTAGCCAACCTATTCATCACACACTCAGCCAAGCACATCAGGGTAATTTGGGGTCTTGGCTACATAAAGGAAAATGAAGCTGGATGCTTCACATAGATGAGTCATTTTTTCCCCCAAACTGCCTATGTGACCGTCTCAGAAAGCCCTGATGGTGGTCAGTTGACTCTGCAGAGCATCTCTCGTGCTCGAACGCCTGTTTACCTTGCAAACACTGGGCTAGTACCGCGCAACCAGATGGAAATTCTTTGGAAATTGAGTACAGGATGGAGGGGCTCCAAAGCCAGTGTCCAATGAGATCAGGGGAAAGAGAACCAATTGAATCACATTTTTCCAAATTTGGTATGTCTCGCTAAATTAATTCAACGTTTCATCTTACCACCACAGACGGATTCTTTTCCAATGCTTATTAATTAGAAGCAAACAACTAACTTGTCAACCAACTAGTGGAAGAAAAAGCAACCCCAACATTTTACCTTGCCTGCTACTTCTTGCATGAAGTTAGTTCTTCACGCTTTACTCCATTATCAAACAACAATACACAATGCTCTGCTTGGAAAAAATAAGTATCAATCCATGATAACCATAGTACGGCCTTTCCTTAATTTATACTCTACAATGTTTTCTATTTTCTGATCGATCTGCATTTATCAAACCTCTTTAACAAGGCGATGTTCAACTAGTGCAATTTCCTAATTATATAATGCTAGTAAATTATTTACGTGCACATATTTATTCTTTCTTTTGATATCCTTTACAGCATCTTTGTGGTACAAAGATCACACAAGAACCAGCCGTGGCATTAGGGAAACCTCCACTCTGGTTTGTGTTTAGGCTCTTGTACTCATTTCTGTATTTCTAATCTAAACCAAAGAGAGCTGAAATATGAGCTATGTGGTTTTTGATGTCTCTATATAAAATCTAGCACTAGATGAACTCACCAGGCTAATAGCTCGTCTAGTAGATGCACTACCAGGCAAAATGAACTTGCTTATTGCTAAAAGGTAACTCTTCCTCCAAGGTCTATCAGATCACGTACGCAAGTGTTGGGTTTTATGCACTGAAGATGACAAAACCAGGAGCGAGCCTAAAACAAAGCTCATGGCAGAACTACCATCCCTCTACCCAAAAAAGTTTGGAACGAACTTCAAGTGTGTACAAGAGGCCACAAATGAACCATAAATGCTACCAAGAAGATGGAGACTTCCTTTTTACAAGGAGTCACATGGAAAAGACAAGAGGTAATGGGTACAAGTTACTCCTGGGGAGATTGATTGGACTCCAGAAGAAAATTTTTCATCATAAGAAAAATTAGACATTGGAATTGTCTCCCAAGGGAAGTGTTGGATTTCCCTACATTGGACAGTTTTAAGACACAGTTTGACAGGGTGCTGGGCCATCTCATTTAAACTATAGGTTTTTTACCTTCAAAGGTTGAGTCAGATGACCCTTGAGGTCCCTTCCCACCTGGTATTCTAAGATCCTACGATTCTCATGCTCCCGATACGAGCAGGAGAGGCAAGAGGTGCGCTGACCAGCTGTGCAAAGACAAGTGGAGGAATAGAAAGCTCCCATGTCACTCAGCACTATATGACATCAGGGATGCCAGTCTGGAGGGCAGTTCTGAGCTGAACTCCAACAGTACCTGTTCCAGCCTGACTTTTCCAGGAGCTGATGGAGGCTTTTAGCCTACCCAGTGCGCAGCTGCTCTTTGTGAGGACGTTCCTCTTTACTCATTAAGTCATATGCCCCCCAGATCATCTTGCAGCTTTACCAGCATCACCACTTCCAGCCACAGGAGTGCATTTGTGGCCGTCTCCAGTGGACTTTCCCCTGCTTCTGAAGTAGATACATCGCACATCCTGATGATGTGTGCGTGAAGCCTGAAACTTTCTTGTGACTTTTGGCAAGAGAACTAGTGTTCAAACGTTATAAATCTGTGTGCTGGGCTTTGCAGAACAGAACATTCGAAAACGATCATGGTAACATGGGCCAATTTCAGCTATGGTTTTGATTAAAATTTTGATAGAAACCTCAGAAAAATGACAACATGCTTCCATAGATAAGCTCTGCAACATTTATATTCCACTTCGCCGCACCGAGTTGATTCAAAGTGTATTTGCTTTTCCTGGCCACGGTTGAAGTGCTCAATAAAGTTACATTCCATTATTAAGTGCTGACTCTCTTTCCCTAGATTAATGGGTTTGGGCTGTCCAGAGAGATGAAATCTTTTGAAGATGATGAAATACATTGAACTGAGTAACATCACAGATCTGGGGCTTTTGCCCTTTCAGGGGGTAAAGGATGCCAAAAAGGAAAGAGTTTTCCAGATCGGTGGCCGAAGATTATTTCATTCCCTGTGCAGTTTCTTATGAGCCTCCAGGAAACACCCGAGCAGTTTTCCTGATGAAGATGGTTAAATGCCCACCACTTGGCGCTGTAACTTGACCCAATCAGGAAAATGAAAGGCTGGCTCGGAGCGGAGCGTCCGGCCATGACAAATAGCTGAACAAATTCACTTTTCCTTACCCTATCATTTAGCAAATGTGGTGATTCCTAAACGATTAAATAATTTTATGTATTCGTTCTGTGCTGTTCAACTGATCACGTTGTTATTAACAAGCTGTGAATCAGAAGTGCAAGACCCAGCTATTGATCCGTGTCGCCACCACCGCAGGATGCTGAGCCGTACACTGAATATTAAATAGCTCGAGAGCAAACTATTTAAACACCCAATTTCTATTCACCACTATTTCGTGATGATCTTAGTGTCACCTGAACATATTAGAAATGATAGAATAGCAACATTATACCCAAGGCTTCATCACCACACACTCCTTTTGTCTTTATTTACCACTTACCTACCTGAAATTGTGGTCGAGTTAACACCCCCGTTGCATATTTTCAGCCAGGCATTGGCCATTATGCTTTGCTTGCTTTCTTTAACAAGAGGAGCTGCACATAAATATAAACCAGACCCTACTGCAAGAGTACTGGCAGAACAGTAAATACTGCTCCATATTTGGAGAAACTCTCCATAAGGGAAAATCCACGTTGGCAATATTGTTTGATCTGCATTTTAAGTGCGGGCTCGAGGATGCACAGTCAGCATAAACACAGCTATCGTGCAGGAATGTTCTCAGAAGGGAATCGTAGGTTATGTCCTAGTCCCCCTTCTCAATATTCTGGTCAAATATGGGACATTTTGGGAAGGCAAACAAGATGCACAACAAATACCTCCAGAAAGGCTAGAAGAGCTAAGGGTAAGTATTTCAGGCACAATTCAGCTACAAAATGAAAGCATTAGCAAGAAAATATCTGCCGCCTTTGCATGAGGTACACCACAAGGAAGCGTTCAGTGCCCACCTCCTCATCAGAGGACACAGGTTGACACTAAAGAGGAGTGTGAGGACATCCTACCTTCAGAGGAACCAGCCCACACCACGTTGCCAGAGCAGCTCATTTTCAGCAGAAAGCGCATTTACAGCCAGATATACGTTGCTGCCCAGCAAGGCAGGTGCTTGGTAAGCGTAGCACACATGGCACGGTCCCAACGATCGAAAGAATAACCTCTTCTTTTTCCACCCCAGACTTCTACCTCATTCCAACATCGATCTCGGCCCTGGAAAATACGTCGTATTTCCATCTGAGTGACACAAGACTTGCGTGTTCACGTTTCTAACCCCTCAATCAAACCTCACTCTCTTTGTCTGTACCACGCCATAACATTTTGATTGACAAGCAGCTCCCTTCTCAGGAACAGCAAGCTTAGCGCAGGCACATTGGTGAGGCCCCAGACCGGCCAAAGAATTGCTCTATAGTTGTGGCGAACGGGGCTGTGCCCGCGTTTGCTTCTGTGGAAAGGTTTAACAAGGTGGACTGTAAATATTATTGGCAAACGTGGGCCGTAATGATTTTTACCTGGTGGGGAGTTATTCATCTGAACGTTGTTTGATCGTTCCAAATGTTCCCTGTGGGAAGGGAATGTCGCGGCTCTCCAAGAGCTACATGATGTCAGCGGCCGGGCTCTATAAACAGATTACACACACCTTATATAAACACACCTTGGCTCACCTAATTACCCTGAACAAAAATACCCACACACAGGAGAAAATTTGTTTCAAAAATGATTCATTTTAGAAATTTTAACTTCCCTTCAACAACATACTTCCAATATCCCCACGTGTAGCTGCAGCCTAATAATGCTCCCTCTAAGATTTCCAGCATTTCGCTGGTTTCACAAGTTGAGATTGTTGTAGGGAACTGCGCTGTGTTGTGAATTCAGCACTAACCACATTGTAAACTATGACCTAACTTGGCAGAGGGGATGTATATATTGTAAATAGATATTATGACAGGTGCATCAGCTAGTGCCAACAATTAGCTTTTTAAAAAATATATAGTATCAAATGGTTATGGCCGTAAATAAGCTGGGAAAATTGTAAATGGCTTACTAAAATATTCAGGAAAAATATTTTACTCGGCGGGTCATTTCTCATTACATGTAACATCAGGTAACAAATTAGAAGGAAAATGCTAAGTCAGGCCAATGCATTTTACTCCTTTTTTTTCCAGAAGTTACATGTAGTGCATGGTAAAGTATTCTCATGGGAGAGAAAAAAAAAGTTTCAAAGCACTATAATTACTTTTTGTCAGACAAAAGAGTTCAAAAAAAACCCCCAAATAACCCAGGACATCTCTGCCTTGACTGTGTCATCCTTCTATGTAAATATTAAGTTTTCAAAATCTGTTTTGACAGCATGAACGCTGAGGCAAATACCATAGTAAGCAAAAAAAAAAAAAAGGCACCTAAGGAAGATGGTAGAATTTTCTCTAGAAAAAGATTCAAACCATGATTGACTGGGCAGCAAAACGCTTCCGAGTTTGAAAGGACTGAGATACCCAAAAGAAGAGATGCAGAAACCAACTAGCAAAGTTAACAATTTTAAATCCATACGTTTGCTAAATACAGCAAACAACTTCCCTGATGTTGATACAGCCTGCGTATGGCTCCCACATGTGGTTTCTGACTATGTGTCTACTGGGTAGTATATTTATTCCAGTGGTAAATAAAATCTTAATTCAGCAACCCGGCGGTTTACCGATCGGGCACGTGTGGATAGCCAGCTTTTCAGAAAAACATTCTTAGTGGTATCCGCAGCCACATTACACAGCCCCGCAGACGGAAAGTCCCTCATGAATTTCCATTGGAATTCCAGCCTAATATGGAACTCATGGGATATAATAAGGATGTGATTTTGTGACATCTAAGGCAAAGCACTGCTTATGAACTGCTAGAAGCTTCCCAAGTACCGAAATGACATCCTCAGCCTATTCTCCGAGACATTAGCAGTAGGAACAGGTCAGAGACTCCGGCAATTTAGAGTAACATCATGCTTCAAAGCAAACTGCAGTTAGAAAAATGCCAACATAGCACACCAAGATCTTGGTTTATTCCAGTTATAGTCACTAAACAATGCTCCATGCCCACTTCCACCTCAACTCTCATTCATCATAGAATGGCTTGAGTTAGAGGGAACCTTAAAGATTATCTAGTTCCAATCCCCTTTTCACAAAAGTTTTATGCAGGAGAATAGGTCTACTAAATATCATCAGGAGGTAGCAGAGACATTCTCTGTTCTAAGGGTCTGTGTCATATTGTTACACAAGAAAGCACTTATAAATACAATGAACACGACCTCCCGCTGAACTGGCCACACCGAATCCTGCATCTCATCACAGGCCCACGTCTCTAGCTGCTCCGCTTCCCTTCTCCAGCTGCTCAGCTTCTGCTGGAGACACACAGTGCAACTTGCAACAGTACCCAGGAGCTGTTTAAGGGTTAAAAGGCAACCTTTTCTTCTCCGAAAAAACAAGGAAATCTCTAAGCAACTGACAAAAACTGTCTTAGGAATTGTTACTTTCAGCAGCAACATCTGAAAGCATTTAGTTTATGAGCCAGTATTCATCTTCAAAGGCTCCATTCTGTCCAGAAAAGACCGAACAAGAGATCAATTAAGATCTCGTCCAGCATGGGAGGAACAGTGGGAAATGTACCTCACACCAGTCATGTCATCTTGGAACACGTCCTAAGCAAACCAAAGTCTGATTTTCACTTTCTTACCTTTCACAGACTCTACAGATGCTGCTTCAGACCGGGATGACCAATGGTGGGAACTGTGAACAAAAAGAGCTTTTGGGAGCTCAGGTCCGAAAAACATGATTATTGGGTTCCTCGTTAATTAGCACACGTTACCCAGGTGATAGATGACCAGGCTTTTACTGTAGCGTGATGTCATTCCCGTGCCAAACGCGTAGCGTATGGAGCAGGAAAGCGGCATGTGGTACATTTCCCTAGTTAGTCCTCCGAGCAACTTCATCAAACTGTCACTTCTATATTAAACATGGAATTAATTACAAAATTATGAGATTTCATAGCAAGGGTTATGAAACTACTGTTTATTCATCTGAAAATGCTTATAATTAAGTTTATTTATAGGTTTCCATATTTTGTTTAGAATATTCCATTATGTCCCATGAAGAAACACAGCTCCCTTAGACATGGGCCTAAGCATAAGTCTGGGAGCCACGCTCGAATTTTCCTGAAGATGGAAGTTTCTCAGATCCCAGTCCAGCTTGACTCTCTATGGAGGTACAGACGAAGCCTCTCATAGTGGCGAAAGTTTCCTCTAACTTCTAACAAGAGACATGGTGTAAGCTCCTCGCTAATTTTAATGATAGTCAGGAGCTGGTTTTCTGCAAGGAGAATACAAGGAACAGCCTTTCACCCCACTGGTTTTCTGTGTCAAATTCAGAATGTTTGTAGAAGGGGATCGTATTTTCTGGGGGGTCCAGTTTAAGGCCACTGTAAAACCTCTGTTCTTGCAAACAAAAGGACTGATGTTAGAAAACATAGAGCTTATAACAGTGGCCCTTCTAATTCTTAGCTGCACATAATAGAGCAAAGAAAATAAAGAGACAATGAGCAGACTTTGAGACCAGAGGAATAAAAGAAAGTTTATTTAGAGGACACTCACTACCCGACTGGTTGGACTTGAATGACGTTTGCAACCTGTGAAGAGGTTGCGTTCTGCAAGGTGAATACAGAGCGATACTCCTCAAGGGAGGGACAATGCTTTGCAGGGCTTTCTTGGGACTCCCAAAGTACCACTTACTGTGGAGCAAGAGTTACAGCGTCACGTTGCAGCCCCAGAAGTGCCTGCCGTGGGTGAAAGCAAACAGCCCAGCAGAGCAGAATTCACCAACGTGCACAATGGGTAAATGATGCCTGCTTGCAGATTATTTTGTTGTTTTAAGGTAGTAAATCAGTGAAGCTTTGCCCTGCCTGGTTCACTGTAAGACTACTCATACGCTTTGGCTCGAACAAGGTGAGGAAAAAGAGGGCAAAAGCAGCTGGATGAGACTCTTCAACCCTTGTATAGCCAGTGGGTTCCATCAGCTCAAAACAGCACTCCAACTACCATAACAATCTCCTTTGAATCCAGCCTTTGAGTTGTCTTTTATGGCAGCGATTCAGACACAAATTATACGCATATATAGACACAGTGAACAAGCAGCACAGATGCCTCCATATCATTTCCAGTTATGTTCTTCCCTCAATTTGAGGAGAGAGATACCTACAGATCTATACTCGAAAGAATTTTTAGAATATTCTTTGCAGTTCTTGCCCTGCAAGTCAGGTCCTTTGCCATAATTCAGTTTGGACAAACTGGAAAGCAGCATCTCACAGTATCCTCTTACGGAATACAGTTATGAACTCATTCTGAAGGAAAAAAAATAAAAATACAGTTATAGAAAAGATTGGTTTGAACTCCATTAGTTAAGAGAAAGTTAACTCCATATTTTGCAAGTGCTCTTGGAGCAAACTTTGGTCTTGTAAATCAGGAGAGTGGTTCAGGTTTGCAGCTAGACTTACAAAACAAGGTCACTGTCAAAAGAAACTTTGATAGCATCAAACTTTTGCAGGAAGTGACACCCATCATTCTCCCTTCAGCAAACCCTCTGTGAGAAATGATCATCGCATCTTTCTTCTGTGTGTCAGCGCGTCACACAAACTGCACTTCTGCTGCGTTCCAAACATGTTTACACAAAGTCAAGAAGTTTTCAGGGAACTCCGGATGTGAAAGTCCCACAGGTGTGTGGCAGCCCTGCCTATTCTGGGCAGCAGCATCACTCATCTCGTTCAAGACACAGAAATGAAGACAAAACCACAGGCACCAGTGCTCTACGTTTCAGCATCCTGTGTGCAATCACCTCAGGAAGAACACCCGCCGAGTTTACAAAACCCTCATCTTTTTCATCCATTCTAATCTTCCTGAGCTTAATTTTATTAAACACAAACATCTCCCAAAAAAATTCTTTCCCTGACCCCACACAAGCCTTTTTTCTTCCTCCAAAAGCAGGTTGATGAGAGTTCCTACCTGCACACAGCTCTTCGGAAGCCACTGGGCAGCTCAGCACGCGGGGCGGGGGTGACGGTGTTGGCAGGACACGTTTCCTTCCTACTGCAAATTGTAGACAAAGGCAGCAGCACCTTGAAGGGGACCAGCTGTTAATATTTGTGGCAGCTATTTGTATGGTATTTCACTAGTACATGTCGGGGACAGACTCAGATTACTGACTTGAACAATTTGGTATGGAGATAATGAGAAACGGGGGCTGGATAATGTTAATACAATAGTGCCAAGAATAAGCATTATAACATGTCAGCAGCTTCTCATTGAATTAAAACACCATTTTCTATGTACTAAGTACAATGCAGGTTCAGTCCTACTACTTTATATATTCTCCAAGAGTTTTCCATCCTAAAAGCTCTAAAAAACAAAACAAAACAACAAAATGCAAGTGAGATACGGAATATTCTTACCTCTGGGGTGGAACGGAGCAGCTGTTTAACATCACATCCAACAGCACGGTTTAGGACAGCAGTTGCTAATGTGGGAAAACACACCCAGATGTTGACTCCTTGTCATTTTAGGATCACATCTTGCTTAGATATTCTTGCTCAGAAGACTGAACTCTCTCATGCCTTTGCAAACTCTCTATTCCCCTCAAATTCAAATGTGAGAGGAAACCATTATGGTTTTTCTTTCCACATATAAAAGCAAGATGTATATATGGGCTTCACTGAGGTTTCTCAAAGCCCCTGGTCTCAAGGCTTTGCTTTCTTGGATTTCAGTACTGTGGTGACACATGCACGAACACTTGCATCTCAAAAGGCTTTGGAAATGGAGAGGAGAAAGGAATTACTGCCTTTACTTCCAGACAAAACAAAAAACAAACAAACCAGAAAGAGTCCTCACAAGTGTCACATAGACATCCTTAAGGACTGGCAGCTAATTTTGAAGGCCACATTAAAGGTTGTCTCAAGCCCAGAAACTGATTTTCCAAGCTAAAACAGTTTCAAATCCCCAGACTGTTACAGGACTTGAATCCTTTAAAATCTTATTTTTCTGTTCTTTTATGCACAAAGCTATTCTAAGTCACGTAGTTGCATTTATGTACAGAGGGAAGTCAACATGCCTGCCCAGGACTAGAATGCTCAAGAAGGTGACACGAGTGAAGGATTCAGAGCAACAAATGTTTTTCCCAACTCAGAAGTGCAAAATCTGCCCTTTATATATATAAAAATGCATAGATATCTCTATGTACACTGTATTTTACATGCTGGCGTAGTGACCATGTGCACAGCCGGCAACAAGGTCACGAGAGCACTGTGCTCAAGAAGGGCCCCTCTTGGTCAGGCAGCAGTTGGCTTGGTCCTTGTCACCAACCAGTTCATTCCGGCTGCCCCCCAACAGCCCTTCGGCTCCTGCTGAAGCACCATGCTGGATTTAAGGTTTTCCACAGGGGGCTTAAAGCTTGATGAGAAATAATTTTCCTCTCCATTACGAAGTCCTGCAAGTACTAAGTCTTACTTACTTAACTTTGTTGGGGGGTGATTTTATTTCACTATCTAATTTAGACATCCATTTTTGATATCTCTTGTCCCACGCTTCTCCAAAGCCCAAACGCTCAATGTTCAGTTTTCCATTTACCAGTCCCAGCTAATCTCTCGTCCGCAGGCGGCGTTAGCAAGGCAACATCACCTCAGTTGGTGGTGGCTTACCAGCACAGTCCCAGAGCAGATGTTAGGAGGAGCTCTCCCGTCAGCCGCAGCTTTGGGAGTTTCCAGTTAGAGAGCAGAACAGAAGACAGATCCCACGAGCCCGGGAAACAGATGATTATTAATGGGACTTATGTAACAAAGTTTTTGGCTCGGTCCTGTGAAGTTCAAGGTTTGAAACAAGCCTGGAAGAAGATCAGCACAAAGACTGCCAGGAGGACAGCTGCTTAGGGAACAAGAAAAAAGCAGTGGCCCACACTTCACAGTAGAACTGGGTGGAGTTCAGTCAATAGACAAAGTGCAGACACAAAATGAACCCCAAATCCTGCTGCTAAGTGGCTGGGAAGTTTCCATACAAAGGTGATTCTGAAGCTCTGAACGATGTAAAACACCTTAGAAAAACAACCTGGCTGCAGGAACCAAAGGGATACGGTGTCCCTAATGACATCCCCTGAAAATAATGCTTTTGTTTATGGTAATGGTTTGAGTCAGAGCCTTGGTGGCGATACTTTAACCAAAGTTAACTAATACAGTGAACTGCAGATGAGGGCCACATGAAAACCAAGGTTACTAAAGCTCCCAGTGCAAAGGGGCACGTCTAACCTGCCACACTCAGGCAGACAGAAACGTTTTCAGCAAGACAAAAAGTGACGACACCTTTAAAAAACATTTAAAAAAGGGGAGAAAAAGCAAAGAGCTAACAACTAAACAAAAGCAAAAATATTAAATACCACCAGCCCAAATCCTTCAGATAGCCTAGGAAAGAACATCATGATCCAAAGAGTCTTATCTCTATTCTCCTTGCTAAAGTAGCATGGAGATTGAAAGGAGAGTAACAGGGTTAGAAGGATGATATCAAATCTTTTTGCTTCATCACCTCTCCAGAAAAGAGCAAAGAAAATTGGTAGAGATTAGAAAACACAAAGACAGAAAAATAGTTAGCTGGAGAAGAGGGGAAAGACCATAGCATCCTTCAGTTACATGAAAAGCTCTTGTCAAGAAGAAGAAAATTGTCCTACGTGCTCATGGTGGAAAGAACAAGTAGTGACAATACCAACAGTTAAACATTAAGAATGAGCTTTGGATTAGATTTTCTGGGAAGGTCACAGAAATTCCAACATTGGAAAAAGGTTAGGCAAATATCTTTCAAGGGAAAAAAAAAATAAAAAAATTATATAGCTGATCTTAGTCTGAGGACTTCATGACCTCTTGAAGTCTTTTCCAGGACTCTCTTCTAGGATTTGACAACACAAGCAGCAACGACAAACTTCACAGACTTCCCTTTGAACTCTTCCAATGTCATTAAGACTACCCAGAGCCTTTACTCCAACAATTACTCATTATATAGATAACGAAGGGAAAGCTTGCAGGAGAAGATGACATCCTTTATTTTTCCTTCCAACTGCACCAGTCTAAAAAGGCAGGATTTGGGGCACACGTGCCTTCCTGAGACCAGCAGGCAGGGAAGCCACACATTCCCACTGCTTCAAAGGACTGAGGTGCCGGTGAGCAAAGAGCAGGTGAACTTTGTGTTAGCTTCTAATCTGAGGTCATGATATGATAACATTCTCACGGAAACAGCAGGAGTTAAGGTGCTGAAGGATGGTATTTAACACCAGAAACAAGTTCCAGCCTAGTTCGCAGCTTCACTACTCCAGGTAACAATGCACATTTCCCTCTATGGGGGCTACATTTCGTACTGAGAGGGAAGATCCTCCCAGAGATTGTCTTCCTTTCAGGAAAATTTCTGTCTTATTCTATTCCATTTTCCATTCCTTTAGTCTAATTTTGGAAAAGTTTCTACCTCCACTTCTGTCCGGCCTTTATCAGCCTTGGTAAGCACGCACCAGATACCTTTGGAAACAGGACATCAGGCAGTATCTCTACTACTAGACACTAATTGGATGACATCACTGCAGGTCAGTCTAGCAGATCAAGATTTAACCAGCCTTTTTCCTCCATTGCAAATCCCCTGAAAGAGCTGATAGTGCCACTGAAATCCCTTATATATGCAAATCCGCAAGCCCATCCGAGACGCAAACAAATACAATTTGTTAGCTATTGCCTAGAGACTCTGCTTGCAACATTTGGGCAAACAGAAGCAGAGGCTTCTCCCTGGAGATCTCCTTTACACAGATCAAAGCCTTTCTAGCCTTTTATGGGAGCCAGTTTAGGAATTAAAAGATGACTTGGCCTTATTCAAACATCAGACTCCCATAATACTTGGAACGGAATTAGAGACCCTTAACGAAAAGTGTGTGGTTTAGAATCTGCTCTTCTCCTTTAAGCTTAGAATCAAATCATATTTTCGTTGTTAACGATGTTAAATAAAGCAGCCTCTGTGTTGGCTTATAAACCACTGCAGGCATCTCAGCCCCACAGCATCTCGGGGGTGTTTATCTGTTTGAAGGAGCGAGGCCCTCACTTCCAGATGGATCAAGTTCAGCCCTTGTTAAAACCAAGCCAAGCCAGTTTACAGAACAGAAATGGCGTCTTTAATTATTCCCCAAGTGTTTTTATCTATTGCTTGCAAATACGCGAGGTCAGCTGTACCTTTGCAAGAAAATTAACATAGGGAAAAAAATTCAAAGTGACTGAGCATGTAAAAGAACTTCCAGCTAAGCAGGAAAAGTCATTTTTTGGAAGGAAAGCTGCAAAACTCCTGTGTAAAATGGCTGTGTTAACATGACACAGCAGCAGTAGGCTCCTGATGAACATCTCAAGGACATCAGTGGGGTGAGACACCCCTGCAACGAAGCAGAACTTCAGCTCCTCACCCGGAGCGCTCACACCGCAGCAACAGAAGCGGAACAAGCCCCACACCACCAGCACGAAACAGGATCCGTCAGGATGAGGACAACACCACAGAACACACCTTGTCCCCACCTCTGAGAGACTGGAAGAGAAGGAGGACGCAGGGTGGTTGCTGTAAGATAAGACTTACATTTCTGTACTTTCTAAATAACAGGGAGAAAGGCTCAATAGAAGTTTAAGGGATAGGAAGTGTATTAACATTGCAACAGCATCAATCCTAATGATTTCTGATTATTTCCAAACCTTCCCTGACTTTGGGAAGCAATTTCAATAAATAACATCTATCAACATCTATGCCTAGCCAAATATTGCCGTACATCAACAAATACCGCCTCTTAATGTCTGTACCTAGCCAAGTATTACTGTGCATTTGTCACTTTATTTTGTGTGTCATCAAGTATAAGTCCAGTACATTTTTTTGCCAGAAGCCTGTTATAAAATATCCCTATTTATTACATATCGTATCTCTGCCTACTCAATAAACTTACAAAAGCTCTGAGAGGAGAGAGAAAGATAAAAGAAGAGCAGAATGAACAATATTCTTTTAATCTTCTGCAGACTGTTGGTAAAGTCCATTCCCAGTAGATCTCCTTTCTCAAGGAACTGGAATGTGCCTTATTCCAAAGACAGACCAGCAGAGCACCACACACAGCAGAGGGAAATAAAACCAACAACTGGCATCAGTCTCCAGAGAAGGTGTTCCCAACCAAGCCAAAAGCCTGGTTTATAAAGCCCACGGGGACGATCACCCGTTCAGCCACCTGCAGAGCAAACCACAGCATGGCCTCTTCCAAAAATTCACATCAAGCCAGAGGTGCAGAGAAAACACAATCTTCTGTTTCAAAAAGCTTATGCAAACAGAAAAGGATTTGCAGGCTCCACAACCCACGAGTTTTTTTTGTTCCGCTGCATTATCATCTGCTGGGAAAAAATGAACATGGAGCTCTGACCAACTGGTAGTTCACAGAATTTCTCCAGCATGCAACACACTACAGGACCATTCTGCTGCCTGTCTGTTTCAAAGCAGCATTTCAGAAAGGAAAACAAACAGTGAAAGTGATACCTAAACACTCACAAACCTATTGTTGATACACACAGTGTGAAACTTCATCAGCCCAAGGCTGAGACAAGTCAGGCAGGTGAATTACCACAAAGACAAACAGAGCAAAAGCCACAGGCTTGGCTGATCTTTTGTGCTCTAAAAAGGTCACCCAGAGACCGAGTCCCTGAACCTTGGGGTCCTCCCTCAACAGATTTCACAGCATCCCAGAATCCCAGCATGGTGGGGGCTGGAAGACTTCTTCTATCATCTGGTCCAAGCCAACCACCCAGAGCAGGCGGCCCAGGACCTCTCTCAGGAAATGCAGAAGAAATTCCGGGAAAATGCCCAGCTGTAAAGACCATTTTGGCAACGTTATTCTACATCCTTTAGCCTGCTGGAAGCCAAGGAGGCCGAGTCACTTTCCCGTTCTCCCTCTCCCATGAAAACATCTTGCTTATTTTGCTGCTAATGACTCATCAGCCCTGTCCCTCTGCTCTCTACATACTCTTCTACCACGGTCCTTCCTGTGATTTAGACACATTAGAATCACAACCGTGAAAAAGCACCTCACTTTTCTGTCATGCTGTGTAAGTACAACACATTGAAGCTAATAAATGCTCATTCTTCAATTTTTAAAATTGTTTTTATGACAGATAATGGGAGTTTCTGTACTTATTACATTTGCCAAGGGCCTTCTTTAGGAATTGATTTTGAGTTGATATTACAGTGTGCTCTGGATTAATATTAGCGTGTAATTCTGAGCCACTTTTGCCTTGCCTCACTGGGTTAATTTAATGCCTTTTTAAAGACACAGCTCTATGTGACATCATTACACAGCCAGATTTATAATAGCCCATGAAGTCACCATTATAGCTTATCATAATTTTCCTCTTTCACCAGTGGTCTAATAAGCCATTAGTCCTACTTCTCAGTTATGAATCTAGCTCCTGGACAGGTAACCTTTACCTAGAATACAATATTTAACTCACAATAACAGTAAGAATCACTTTGCAGTGACATTTTGATTAGTGAACAGTAAATCAGTATTACCAAATTTCAGTATACTTCAGATGTGAGAAACAGAATTAAAAGATAAGGATTAACGTTGAAAATATCGCCAATGTTTGAAAGAACTATCGTTCTTCCCATTTTTGAAAAAATTCTAGTTAAAAATCTTAGTTATTTGTCCTGTTTGTACCTATTTGTAGCACAGAGATTTCCTTGTATATGGACACGCATATGAAATTACATTCAGTATTATACAAAAAAAAATACCTATTGCTTGTGTTTTCTAGTCCTTTTACCCTGGTAATGGGTGATGAGGAGGTGGTGGAGCTATAGCTGGCCGTGGTTGCCAGGTAGGACAAGGTTTTCTTCAAGAAGATTCTTTATTACAAGGAAAACTAACCACTCGTATATCTGTCTACACATTTAATTTGCATAGATACACCTCAACCAGTCCTGAAATTAATTTCAGCTCAACAGTCATAACATTGGTGCTCTGGGCTAGTGGGGCTGCAGGAGATGGATTTATGTTGCTGCTGTTGTACAACATTTTTGTAAATGAGGGAAAATGGCTTATTGATGAGCTAATCACGTGAGCAGTATTCCTGTTCCAAGCCTCAAACGTCTCTAAGAAATAAATACTTGTGTGTGGTCTTTCCTCCTCTTCCCTCCTCAGCAACAATTCTGTTTCTCAGAAGGAAAAAAAAAAAACAACAGAAAATGCTGGAAATATGGTGGATGGAGCAATAGCAAGTCAGAGAAACAGCAGAAAGGCGGAGGAAAAATATGACAGACAAATCAAACCGAGTGTCAATTGTCAGACAAGTGCCCCTGGATTTTACAACAGCCCATGTACTATTCTGCACTTTTTTTCCACTGATCACACCCCTTCTAACGATTCACCTTCCCTCTCCACACAGTTAACTCCTCCAAGCTCATTGCAGAGCTCAAATGAGAAATAATAATGCAGAGAGGTTGCTCTTTTCATAACAACCTAAGTATTTATGAGGATCATTTTGCTCCAGGATCATCGCTTAAATCTTCCGTTTGCCGCAGGGCAAACAGCTCTCCTCGTAAATTTTTAACTGTCAATGTGAAGAAGCTTTGATTTTCACATTTAAACTTTTCAATCCAGGATTAAATTTATAAATTTGTTAAACTTATAAAATTCCACCGTATATACTTTTTTTTTTTGAAAGATAAGTAAGAAAGCAAAAGATAGAAAGGGGGGGATGAAAAATAATTTTTAAAACTCCCAACTATTCCTAAAACGAACTCTGAGCATCGGTCACTGATCTAGCCATATTTTGCATTAAAGGATCAAATGTCCCTATCCCCGACAACTACAGATAATGAAAAAAATACAAACACGAGCTTTGTCCTTTGTTGCAGGGTCAGGAGATACAATCCCTCACTTAAACTATTAAATGTAATGCATACAGGCATAGGGAGATGAAAAGTGCCAGCTTAAATTAGCTTGACCCGCAGCGTTGACTCCTGGGCAGATGGCATAATATCCCCCGACGGCGCAGCGAGAGCCCTTTGTGAGGCTGAGAAAAAGCTCAGAGGCAAACTCGGGCTGAGAACCAAAAACCTGCCGGCCCCCCGCGCCGCTCTTGGCTTCCCTTCGCCCAGCCCATTACCACATGGGACGAAGCCTCCTCGCTTTTAGCCGCAGCGACGCGGCAACGAACGCCGGTCTTCTCCCTGGAGTGGGATTTGCAGCCCTAAGGGGCAGGCTGAGAAAGGGCAAGCGCCCCAAGGTGATGTGTTCTTTTCAGGAGAAGGACGAGCTGACTGAACCCGCACCTCGCTGTCTGACAAAACTAGCTGGCAAGCCTTTTAGGGAGGACTGTACAGGCATAAAAATTAGAGAGGTCTGTAAATCTGCATATAGTATTTCTCAGGAGACAGCAGGAGTCATCTAAAGAAGTCTTTCTCCCCATCAATCTCTCTCCTGTTAGCAGAAGCTGAAGGATCTTCCACACACACACCAACCCACACACAATTTTTTCCACTAGACTTTAAATTAGAAGAGAAACAAAGTGTTTATCCAGCTTCTCTTCTGCATTATTTTTCAAAATTGGGAGGGATGTCCCTGAAGGGAACAGATAATTCACTAACATCCTGAAGAAAGAGGAGCAGGGGTGCAGAGAGCAGGGCACAAGCAAACCAGCCAGGTACGTAAAAATGAAGTGCTGGAGCCTCCCAGCGAAAGGCCGTTAGGAAAGAACAGCAATTAGCCACTTCTACAGCGCATGGAAGTTGTCACTGTGGAAATGGTTGGCTCCACGTATCAAGGACTTAGGTCCATCTGTTTCTCCAGCAGCACAGGTTTGCAGCTACGTGCTTCGGGAATTTAGATTTTACTGGGTCCAAGCGGCAATACGAGTGCCCCGCATTCATCAAGCGGGGTCACCCACAGCTGGAAAGGTCATCAGGGTTCTGTTTTGTTATCTGCTCCCTTTATAAAACTAGAGAAAATAACATCCCCGAAATCCCCTCATGCTTCCCTCTCCTATAGAGGCAGGGAGCGTAACGAAGGGCACAGAAAGTTAAGAAAAGAGATGATGACATCGGATGAACCTTGCACAGAGAGGACTTGTGGGATGCACTTTATGCCCTGTTTGCATTACTTTGAGGAGTCCTGCCCAAGTCTCTCATTCTCTTTAATCATTTTTATGTTCTGAGATAATCCTACAGGAAGCCAGAGAGTGATTTATTCCACAAAACGTATCCGATTCCAATTGTTCCTGCCAATGACCGCACTTTCCATTTTGTTTCTGGGCCACAGTCTAATGGTGTTCTTCTCCCACACCCTCCAAAATCTGTATTATCTCACAGACCATAAACCTGGGGACACTCTCCTTGTAAAGGAAGAAAAGTAGTAAAAAAAAACCCAGGAAAATATTGTCACCCAAAATCAGCTGAACACGAAGCTACATTGATGGATGCAGCCTCCAAGCCTGGCAGCAACCTGTGGATTTCCATCTGGGCTTCACTATCTCCTGAGCTTTTTCAGGCATCCGCCTTTTAAAACCCTGTCCCACCTTTGTTCCATGGCCTGCAGAAAGTCCTCATGCCAAGAAGCACAAGGAGTGGATTATTTTCAGCACGGGACGTTGCAAAGCGGGAGCAGTTTCTCCCATATTTTAAGCGTGTAACAAGAGAATGATTTGTGTTGCCGTGCCTGCTGTTTCTAAACAGTCTAATAAAAGATAATTTATAATATAATTAGTCTAATAGAAGACATTTAATCCTACAGATACTGCCTTGCCTAAAATTAGGTGCCTAAGTAAGAAGTTTGGGTTTAGCCTCTACCTAACTGAATCATTCTGGCACCTGCTTTATTAACTTAAAGCACTCTCTTAAATTTAAACACATTTAAGCGCCGACACCGAAAGCGCTGGGCCGTTTCCATCAATCTCTGAAGAACAAGAAAAAAAAAACACACCACACACCAGCCCCAAAACACAACACACATTTATCTCCCTGACTAAATTTAATCAGCCGTATTAAAATGTTGGCTTTTATGACTAATGGAAAGTCAAAATACATTCTCCGTGTGTTATTTTAAAGGATTTGCAGCACAGTGGAGCTTTCTGAGCCATCGCAGCACCGTGCGCGCACACCCCGCTCCTCATTTATCCCCCGATAGCGCCGAGGAGGTGGAGAAAGGCTCCACTGTTGGCAGCCGCCGCGCAGACGAAACTTGTGCGGCGACCTGTGCCAAGAGCAGAGTTTGGACTAATCCTGAGCTGGAGCTGAAGGTCTAATCAGAGAGCGCTCGGAGCAAGTGAGGGAATATTAAAAGCTCCCTTGCAGCTCGGAGCGAAGAGAGGCCTCTAAGTAGGGCAGATCTCCATTCCTGGCTGTCAGAAGGCTGAGTTGTAACATGAGCCGGGCTCCGTTTGCTTTTCCATTTATATAAAAACCTTTTTGTTTCTTTTGTTATAAACTTAGACCTCCAGAATGAAGCCCGGAGGAAGGGGGGAGGGGGAGGAACGCTCGCTGCCCCAGAGACGGAGTTGGTTGTTCGCCCACCTTGTGCAGCGCGCAGCTCCCAGCTATCTGCCGAGCCACCGGCAGCCCCTTCGTGCCATCCAGAAGGTCTTAAAAAAGTGAAAGAAAGAGCTTGTCCACAGCCAAAGAATCCAATCCAGCCCCTGCCTCCAAGGACTCCACAGGGCAGAGGAAAGAGCAAAGCAGCCCACGGAAGAAGAGCAAGCCAAATTGTTTGCTTTTACAATACTTACAGAGTAAGTCAGTCTTTAGGAGACATTCTGAGATGGGAAGACCTCGGCAGATTAAGATTTCAGAAGCAGCTCACGGCAGAGGGGAAGATATCGATAGGATGGGAATAGGGTAAACATATTAAGAGCTCTGCACCTGGCACTACTGATGGCAAAGGGAGCAAACCTTGGACAGAAGACGATAAAGCTGGGAGAGGCTCGAGCACGTTGTCTCCAAGGGCAGCTCTATCTGTCAAGGGCAAGTCACTTGGTATTAAGAAAGCAAAGTTCTTCATTCTGAGGGGGGTGAGACAAGGGAACAGGTCACCCAGGGAAGCTGTGGATGCTCCATCACTGGATGTGTTCAAGACCAGGTTGGACAGAGCCTTGAGCAATGTGCTCTAGTGGGAGGTGTCCCTGCCCACGGCACGGGGGTTGGAACGAGATGATCTTCAAGGTCCCTTCCAACCCAAGCAGTATATGATTCTATGAAATGTATTGATCGTGCAAGAACAATGTATGTTGCCACCTTGCTACACTTCAGAGATCAGAACAAGAAGACTACTAAGTAGGACACTACGAGAGTTAATATGGAAGATGATGAGTGAAAGCACAAATTGAAGTGCTCTAGTTTTCTGCAAGGGAAGGCATTTACCTCTTAGTCGTGCAGGGTGGAAGCAACACAAGGGGTGTCGTTGCCTCTCTTTTGTATGAGCTCTGTAACTTCAGCTGCTAAAGAAACTAAGCAAAGTTTCCAAAAGATAAGGAGCCAACAAACTTCAGAGCTCTGCAGACCGACAGGGGCTTTCAATTTTGAGAGCCTGCCCTCAGCCGTGCCCCCTCATGTGAAAGTGACACCTGAGAGTTCCTCATCACAAACACATCAGTCATCGCCTGTATTGTAAATTTTTAAGGCTCTTGATCTAAGGGGGAGGAGGACGCAGCAGATAATCTGGGTGATAGCCACTCATCTCTGATAGCACTGGAGGTGGGAGCAATTCCAGGATTCCCTACACTTACCTCTGCCATGGCAAATGGCGAGGAGTTTATTACCGCACGTGCCAGTGGAGAACCCGCGCTCAGAAAGACACGAAAAGACTGTAAACAGAGATGCACTCCGAGGAACCTGGTGCAAAGACAGAAGTGAACACAAAGAGCCCCTTTGCTCAGAACCCAAAACGGTGCAATGTCTCCTACTGCACTCAGCAAGCCCCCAATGCTTATGGAAAATATACAGCTGAAGGCTCCTAAGGTCAGGGAGAACTCCCTGGGACCTGTCACTTGGATGATAGGTCTGCCATGCCTTGCTCCATTTGAACCTCTCTGCTTCCCCCACCACTGGAGCAGAAAGATCGGGGGCTGGGGGGGTGCAGTGGTCTGAGGTGAAAGGAAAACAATGGGAGAAACTGTTTCAGTTGTTGGTTTTTTTTTTTCTGCTCCTCTCCTACAAATCCCATCGGGGCACAGAAACCACATTTTATATCAGATTTTGAGGGCTGAGTTCTCAGCCAGCATTCTGTAAAACATGCTTTTTCATGTTATAAAACCAGAAAAAGTCAACAGCTTTAACATTTTAAACTTATTCTGTTAAAACAGGCTTATTTCTATTTTCCCCTCAGTTCTCCATTTTTTTTTTTTTAATTGTTCCAAAGCCTATAGTGTCAAGTTTGACACTTGGCCAAGTTTCAATATGAAATTTTATAGCCGAGATAATATAAACTTTCATAAAATGAAGTAGCAAAACGCTGCCAATTAGCTTTAACAATAACTGGAGAGGGGAATACTGCTTCTGAAAGAAGCCCCCTTCCTTGTTATTAACAAGTGCTGAAAGAGATGACTTTTTATAGGTGCTTAATCTCCTGCTTCTCCTTGCTATTGATTTATAAACATATAAATAACTTATCTCTAACTAAAGCATCTATTCTGCGTACGCCGGTGTTATTAAAGTCTCGGAGTCCACGGTCACGCTGCTTTTCAGTAGCACAATTCCATCCACTTAATTGCCCTATTCCCGATTTATAAGCCACAGGAGCAGAGCAGAATCTGATCCGCAGAGCAATAGGATCTTTCTCTGTAAAATTTGGTTTTAAATGTTAAATAGTCAGGGCCGCAATGATCAAAAGGTGCCACAACAGTAGCAGCATCTCTGTTATTCTGAAATTTTCTTGCTTGTAAACTTCAGACAAAACCTCTTTTTGTTTGTTGATGTGAGCATTTTAACAGGAAACAGGAGTTCAGCCACTAAAAAGCATTTTTTTCCCCCCCTGACACAAATTTGGCCATTGTGCTGTGATTGACAGCCATCCCAATGTCTATAAACAACCTACAAGCCTCCCAAATTGACCATTCAGTCCCCGCGCCCAACGTTTAAACACTGAGCGGGTTTTTTTTGCGCTCAATAAAATTCCTTTTCATTTCGCCCTGGGTTGCCATGTCTCTTCAAACAGAGGCAGAAAAGCGGTGCTCTGTGTCAGACAGATTTTAATTTTCAGTCCTCATCCATTGGTACAATGTAGGCACAAGCAAACAAACCCTACCCAAAGCCTAGCAACCCGCGGTTTAAACAGTCAATGCGTAGGAGCTCCGGGATGAAGGCCTGGACCTGTTCACACATGAATAAAGAAGATTAAGATTTTCTTTCAAAGACATGAAGCCTTTTTGACAGCCTGTGTCAACAGCGCTGTCTGCCTCTCAATGTGAAACAGTCTTCTAGCACAGGTTCCCACAGGGAGGTCTCGCTGATTAGCATGCTTTACACTTCCAGTCCTTGTCAGTATTTAATTTAAGAATAAGGGTGCAAAGTTTTGCAAACTTACTCGCCCACAATGAAAGGATAACTTACTGGAGATGCTGAAAGGAAATACCAGCGAACACGGAACACCTACAGGGGACACTGTTAAAAGAGGATAACCTAGAAAGGAAAAAAAAACAAAGCAACAAAAAACAAACAAGAAACCGAACCACCAGCGGTGGATACAGTCGTGTTCTCTAATCGCCACGGCAGGAATACACCGTAAACTTGGAACCACGGGCTACCTTTTTTTTAAGCGAGGTATTTTTATAGAATTCCCGTCAGCCTATGTTCTAAGAGTACCACACAGGCTGCTGCGCAGAGCAAAATTTCAGATGTGAAAATAAAATAAAAAAAAAAAAATCCCCATCCAAACAGCAACAATAACATTGGCTGGGCTCATACAGAAGTGCACCAAAAGTCATCAAACTGGGTCCGCCGTTATCACAGGCAATATGACACATAATCCTTATCAAATAGCAACCAAGCACTCTTCTAAAAAAAACCACCGTGCACAAGAAAAAAAAGGCAAATCCATGCTTTTCATTGAAGAGAACGGTTCACCCTGGTTGAAACCATTTAGATGCCATTTTTCTGAATGAATGATGGCGCCACTACAGGCTGATGGGATCGTATTGTTTAAAACAAAAAAAAATAAAAAAAAAAAATCAAAATATTCTAAGACTCCAATCTTGCAAACACACTCAGGGATCTGTTTAGATGACGAAGTGAGCGGTCCCAGCGAAGGCAATCGCATCACACAGATGTAGAGCACATGTGGCTTTCAGGATTACGGTTTAAATTTCTGGAGCTAAAAGTAACAGGAAAACAACACTCCTCCTGCAATATCGATAAAACTTTTGTTTTCAGGAACAAAGGAGAATGTTGAGCACGGCATTATCTCACTGCCTGGGTAAAACCACGGATTTGTTATCAATTTGGTCGTCTAGCTTAACATCAATAATTTATTTTGAAATTATCACATGAGAAAGAATGCTCAGGGCAAAAAAAAAATTATTTCAACAAGGAACTGATTATGTCTCAGTGAAGTGAATGGGAAAAGCTCCAAATTTATCTCAATATTGGACTTGAAACAACACAATTAAATGAGAACCGTCCTGAAAGCCAAGTCATAATCTCTATCATGGGAAGCTAGATCTCAACAGGAAAATTATAAAGATTTTATTTTTTTTTTTTGCCCAAATTGCAGAGATTTTTCTTGAGGTTCAAAATGCTTTGCATCTGTATTTTTTAGGGATTTTTTTCTTTTAAATCGTGCAGCTGAAATAAAAGGAAATGAAAGTTTCATGGCTCTAATGTAAAATTCAACACAAGATACAGAAAAGAGCTGAATGACCTTGTAACTAGAAATAAACAGCTGAGACAAGGAAGGATAACGGGGATTACACGGATCAACATTTAATGCACCAAAAATCTTCCTTTAAAGCTCTGTACTGCCCACGGTAATGATTCATACTCTTTCACAAGTATCTGCTCGGCAGATGCTTTTTTAACAGTATTCCTGATCTCTTCCCCGCTGTCTGAAAACCGTAAAGGAGTGTGTGAAAGCCGATGCAATTACAGCAAAGACATCCTGCCTCTTATCCCAGTTTAGCACATCCCAAAGAATCATTCTAGGTTTATAATTAGCTATTTTTTAAAGCAGTAGACTTCTCTGCAGTTTGATTTTATCCAACATCCATTTGTCAGGCAAGTATGTGACTCAGTGCGCTGCCGTTGTAATTCATAACATCTTTAGCTGTGTTCTCAAAGCTCCCTATTTGTTTGACAGAAATAAATGTCATTTCAAGGTTTAATTTGCTAAAGTTAAATTTGTCTGGACTCCTAGAGAAGAATTACACAGGTCAAAACACAAAGATAAATAAGTAAAGAAGATGTACAAATACAGTCTGTGTGCAAGAGCCTGGATTTTATTCTCTCGGATGTCAGTTATTTATAGGTATTAATTTTGAGAAGGAACACTAGGTTCTCGCAACAGTTAGTGGCAGGCCTACAAATAAAGCATCATTTCCACTCCAAAAATAAAAAAACCTGACAAATTAAATTGTTGATTTTTATTTTCTAATCAGTTATTTAAAGCTGTAGCAAAAAAAACCAGAAGCATACGTACACACCTTTGCAATGTTTTTCTTTTTTTTTTTTTTTTTCCTTTTCAACCCCCCAGCAAATTAACTTGCACCGTACCGCTCAGGGTCTTGGGATTCAGCCTTTTGTTTTGCTTTAGTTTGAGACAGATGCACTTCTTGGAATCAAACACTCTTGTTCGGTTTAGAGGTAAAGCCTGTACTAGTGGCAAGAAACACTCTCAAAGCGGTTTGGGGACCCCTGCGTGATTTTGCTCATGGGCACGGACTCTTCAGAGCCACCACTGTTGTTAAAAATCAAATACTTTGAATCATTGTCAGTTTTTGAAAAAACAGGAGAAAACAAACACACAAAAGAAACCATATTCTGATTAAGGTTTTGATTTTTCTTAATGATTTATCAAACCAGTGAAGTGTATAAACTGAAAACCAAAATCATTGATTTTGAGATGCTATTGCAGTCAGTATCCCAAGTCTTTTCCCATTCATGGATCCTCCCTGTTCAGGCCACCACTCCCACCGGAGTTCCTCCAGTCCCTCCCTTGGTACACAGCCCTTCAGGCTGGAAAACCCCTCCAAGGCAGCTTCTAAGGAAATTTTAGGTTGGGCACTGAAATGTTTCTGATACCACCCAACAAATGGTACCTGTAGAGTAACGGTTTTGTAGAACTGATTTCTATGTTGGACCCAAATCAGTGCTGGGCATTAATCCACAATATTTCAAAATTCCACGGCAGGTGATGATTAAGCAGCTTCCCAGTTGTCCCAGTACTTGTTACCCTCACCACAAAGGCAAACCAGGCAAAAAGCATTTGCCTAAATTTTTCAGTTTATAGTATGTCCAACATTCATTCTGTTTACCCATCTTGCTCCTAATCCTGAAACATCCAGCTTTAAAACAGGGTATTTTGCAGATTTTTTACAACTTTGTAACATCTGCACCGTATATTGTGGGAATGCTTTAACCCGAGCTCCAGAATTATACATAATTTAATAAGAGAGTTGTTTATGTTGGTTAAACAACAGCCAGCTATTGAAAACAGATTCGTGGAGGATAAACAGCTCCAGTATGTGAAGTGTTTAGGTTCATTGCATTGTCCTTAAGTGCATTTAAATAAAAGTTATTAAACTAGTGTACTAAACCAGCTTGGCCTTGCAGACCTAAGTCTGGGGACTCTGGAGAGCATTTGATGGCACAACACTAAGCTCCCATTAGCATTTTCAAATTAACCTGTATGAAGAACAACTGATAAACAGGAACAGCGTCAACAGGGAATGTTAAACAGTTATTAATGTGTTTATCTGAGAAGTTTTCCTGTCTGTAAATACCATTATTTTTGCATTGCCGCTGATGACGATTGACCGCGATGTTTAAAGCTTTTATAGCTGTAGCTCCACTTAACTCGAGTGATCACAGGTTTACGCTAAATTTTGTGGTACAGCCTAGATTTGGTCACTTTAGTAGCAAAAAACTTACTTAAGGTCACAAAAGAAGTATAGTGTGATCTGCCTTTATGTAATAATTTCTTTTTGTAGCTCCCTGCTCCATGTAAACCGTTTCGGGGGTTTTTTTGTGCCGTCTCAATGTAGTTTTAAAAAAAATACCATAATAAAAATTCAGCTCTTGCTCCAGCAGGCCAACAATCTAACATACTATAAATATATTGGATAAAACATGCAAACAAAAGATGGGACCAGTTAATATCAAGTCAATATCGAGGTATTAGTGACTAATCAACAATTTTTACACAGTTCTTTTGCACGCATTTTTCTGCAAGTAGCTCATCTATAGGCCAGCGAGCTCACTGACCATCTTTACAAAGCACTGCGGCAGATGAAAAATATGGAGTAGAATAGATTGAGGAGGGGAAAAAGGAAAGAAACTGATATCCAGCCCTTAGCAAGGCATCTCTCACTGAGAGAATACACAGGAAGGCAGCAGTCACACATCTGCTGCAGTGTATTTCCTCTGGTTCTCCCCCTCCTCACACAAAGCTCAGTGTACCCCCAAGGAGAACTTACCTGGGTTAACAGCAGGGTTAGGAACTTTGCTCCGGTGTTCATTTTCCTGGGAGAAAGGAACAATTTTTCATTTCTCTTTCAGCAACACTTGGCTCACGAACAGAACATGACAAAATCCGGGTAAGAAGGCATCCAAGGTTTATCGCCCACAGAGCCAACTCTTCCCACCGCTCTCTGCCAGCCTCCTGGCAGATGTTACTCTGCAGGTAGTGCCAGGGTCCAACTGCTCCTCGTGTTAGAAGCAGCCATTCCCCAATCTGCTGGAGACAGGAACTTTGCCACGGCTACTTCTTCAGCCAGCTCATTTACTCTAATGAGAACCATCCAACCTCTCTCCCTGGTTAAAGTGGCCAGGGCCAGAGGAGCCACAGGTGCCATACTGGGTAATTGAGACCTGAGTGTGGCTACACAGAGACTGCAGCCACCTGGTTTGCACCCAGATGCAGTTTTCTCCTGCCAAGGAAGCAGGCTTGGTGCTGGCTTCAGAGGAAACATCACTTCATGAGAACCAAGCCTGCAGCGGCGGCACACGTCCTTCTGTGTTCTCTGCAACGTGAGGCCAATGACCCAACTTCTTCCTTCCCAGAGGTGAGGCTGATTGTTTCTCAGTGAATCGACAGAGCAGCAACAAAACGATGTGCAGAGAATAGGTATCAGGCAAGGCAAGAGCAACGGGAGCCACACTGATGCTTCCTGCTCTGCAGCCACCTGCAGCCATGGAGATGTGAGCAGTTCTCTCCCAGAACAACGCTGAAACTCAGGTGGCATGGCCACAACGAGCCATGTAAGTGGTGAACCACACCTGGCCTATGGCATTAGGGTCATAGAAATAGAATAACTACAAGCAATCATGTCTCAGACTAGCATCGCTAAAATCGTTGGCAACTATGACAGCTCCTTCAGGACCAGGCCCAAGCTCTTCTTTAACACCAACTCACACAAAAGTGGAACTTCTATTCTAGCACAAACCCTTCTCTACAGTTCTGAGGTTCACTCTTGTCTGGTTCCAACCAGACCTTATCATAAATTATGAGACAGGATGGGACTGCCCTGTGACTGAGGACAGCCACGAGCAACCTGAAGTTGTTAGGTGGGTTCAGTAGAGCAGCACCGGCGCACAGCTTAAGAACGCAGAGCCATAAATCAGAAAGCCTCCCTGTCAGCACTGGAAAACCCAACTTTTATGTGACCAGCCCCAGCTTTAACCAAATATTAATATTTTCCACAAGTGAAATGTTGAGTGATGGGGTTGTTGGGAGCGGGCTGAGGTCTGATATGCCTGGTTAGGCCTCGGTGGGTAATTCATTTGGATCCTGAATACCTAAGCCAGATGTTTGTGTTTAATAGGTCAGTGAGTCTCATAAGCAAGTCATTATTTAATAGTAGAATTGGGTGTTTCAACATCTCTCTCTCCTTTTCCACTACCAAGCAGACATAGTGTCACACATACGCACTTTTATCACTTGCATGCAGCGCGCTGTAGGCATTTCGTAGCCTTAGGAGTTGTACACAGAAGACTGATGTCATTTTTTTGCCGTTTATGAGAGCTCTAACCCTAGGTTTACAGCATACAAAGGTTTAAGTATTCTAGAGCTGGGGCAGATTCAGGGGTGAAGCAAAGAAAGAAAGTCACATTTGGAATACAGGTGTGACACAAGCACCACCAGGGTCATCTGTGAACTCCTCCCAGTTTGCGTCAGGGTGGTACTGGGTAAGCGGCATTCACACGAGGATGCTCCTCTGGGCTGTCAGCCCATCTCTAAGGCGAAGTCGGAGCCAGTTTATCGGGGTAAGGCTGAGCTCCAGCTCTTGTTCTTCAAATGTTCGTTTTCTTCACTGAATTAAGTTGAATTTAGTCCAGTGCAATAGGGTAGAGTTCCATCACCATTTCAGATTCCAGCATTTTCAAACATTGGCTTGTAAGTGAACCTGTGACATCCATAATTCATGAAGCAATATATTTACCAACTGAATTCAGATCTGTAGTATCTGTAGATAGAGTCAAGAAGTGTAAATTTGAAGCTTATCAAACATATCTTGCCCCTTTTTGTCCATTTGAGAAGCTGCCAACTCATGTTAAGTAGAGTTTCCCAAGCGACAGGGCAGAATTTGGCTTCAAAACTGCCACAAAGACAAAATAATAACTATTCTTAATACTAATTTTAAAAAAATTATTTCTAAATGTTAACATGAAATTTTGAATAGTATCTCTATTCAGAAAGATATCTTTGTATATAATCCAGAATTTTATAGCAGGATATCCTCTTGAAATAGCATTTAAAGATGAGTTTTAAAATAGAGGAATCATCCATTAAATTGAAAGAACAGCTCCTTTTAGATAGGTAATTTAATTAAAATAAGACATTTAAATCCAGTAATAATATAATAGATAAACATTGCCACATAGTAGTAATACATATTGCTACAAGTATTTACTTATTCCTGGGTTTTGAGTTTGTACTATCAGGATGCTTCCCAAATGAGTAGGATTTTTCCTGGAGAAGTTCTCTTTCCATTTCTTACAGCTGGTGCTGCAGTTGGCAGTAAGCAGCTGAGAAAAAGTTACTTAAAAGCAGTTGAACCTCATCATATGAAGACACAGAGATAAGGGCCAGCTCAATATGGGAGTGGTTTTCAGCTTCTCGTAGGACTAACGTTGTCCTTTCTCTTCTTCAGAGCCTCTGTTTTATTCACCGACACCTTTCAGCTTCTGTAAAAACACACGAAGAGCTCCCAGGAGCAGACTCCTGCCATAAATCAGGTGGCCAGGGCTCGGCAAACACGGAGCTAGAGCCCGCTCCAGGGATTTCTTTTTGCAGGTTATCTTGGCACCGCGACTTCTGGCTCTGAGCCCGACTCGCAGAGAGAGCTGTGCCTCCCCCCTCCCCAGGAGGGATGCCATCCAGGCCACCCTACAAGCATCTGGCTGCGGAGAACAGCAGCAACGGCCTGGGTGGAAGCAGCCCGGCCAGAGCTGGACCTCGCCCTCATTGCTACGTCCCGTGCAACTTCACGCTTACTGTCATTATCATGTCATTAAAGAGCATCACAACAGGTAGAAGTTAGTTAATATCACTTAGGCAGCTCCAACCCCAGCAATTTGTAACTGCTGGGCGCTTGACTCGCAACCTTTGCGTTCCTGCGGCGGCGTCTTCTGGCTGTCGCCGCCTCCGCGTATCTGACGACGAGCTTCATGCCTCATTTGCCAGAAATGTTACGAGCTTTGAGTCAACACATTAGGAGCATGTCTCTGTTTCCGATGGCAAAAGGCCAACTTCTAATTTCACTTATTTGCCACCGGCTAAACTGTGTCATTTCCTAAACATTTCTTAATTTTTAAAATAAACATCTAACCAGCTTTGCAATAGATGAAAATACACTGTTCAAATGACTGTAAGGGAAGACAGAAATACGGAGGTAACACATTCTACATGGGGAAACTACAGGTTTTGACTCCATTTGCATTTTGATGGCATAGGGTGAAAATTTTTGTGTATGTTCCACTGTGTTTCAAATTAAGCATTATTTTGCGTTTGGCCCTGTTTTGCTCTGAGCAGGTTTCTGTGTAACTGGCTTTAAAGATTTCATGATGTACAATATTACAGAAAAAAACAGGGTACTTTGCATGTTCCTAGAAATATAGGTAATCTGGATTAGCAAGATTTGGCTGGGTTTAATAAAACACTTGGCTAAGGACAGAGGATAATGTTAAGAGGTCCAACAATTTTATTTTTTTCTCCAGAACAGTGGGTTCAAAAGCCTCCAGCGCTGTTCCACAGCAGCAGGCCAGCGCCTGCAGCCCCTGGGGATGCCACAGATGTTCACTTAGCACCTCTTTATTCTTAGGGAAGAAGCTCCTCTAAAATAGTACAATTTTTTTTGTGAATTCTCTGCAATACTGAGAGTTTCTCACCACCCGTGCATTTGCTCACAACAGCACAGCCTCTGCTTCACAGACCCCGTGACAGTAACGTCACCCTTGCTTTAGGGACTGGGCACGGCCATGGTGAAAAGAATAATAAGAGTTAAATGTAACCTGTCATCAAACTGTGGTGTAAATTGCATCGTAAATATCACCTGTAAACAGAATTTGTTTGGAATAGCAAGGAAAACGTTATTGCTAACCATGCACCAGAGGTACACTGAGGGGTTTAGTACTCACTTGAATGTTACGCCTTCAGAAAATGGACTTCTCCTCCTCCGTGGCAGATGGGCTGGTGCATTGATGACTTTGATCACTTGGGTATTGCCATCCTCTCCTGAGCAGACTTCACACCTAGAAATCACTCCTAGTACAAAACTCAAGTCTGTTTGACCTTCTCCAAGCTGATATTTTAATTAAAGACTTTTGGATTAATTCTTAATTAAGTATTCAACCAATTTTAAAATCTTAGGTCATCACAAATACTGAATAGGTCTAAGGAAGATTCATTTCTGCTTGAAAACATTAAAAAATAAAAAAAAAAAGAGGAAAAAGGCACCACAGCTCTCCAGTTAAGGAATATACAGCCATGGAAAAGAACTGGAGCAATCCCCTTTTGTTTTCAGCATGGTGCGCAGCTTAAAGCTGCTGAGAACCAAGGCATCGATAAAAGTGTCAGCAAATAATCATAATAAGTGATGTCTGCAATTCCTTGTGACCTTCTGATTTTATAGCCTTTTAGTCAAAATACGTTCGTAAAAGAACCCATAAATCAAGTCCTGCGATATAATTAACATGCGCCTATTATACTGAAGAGTCCATTCTGGATTCCTAGTGAAATTTCCATTTTGCCCGTTTAAATGTCTATTGCGTTAATCGAGACACAGGCCTGACGATTCCGTGCTCCAGGAGAGAGACAATTCACTTCAAATATCCATTACAAGTATTTTTAGATTCTATTTAAAGCCCAGAGGAAATGTATATGACATGCACTCAAACATCAAATTAACTCATTAAGATAAGCGCAATTTTGTTAGCGTTAAATCAATTTCTAGTAAAAGGCTGCTTTTCTCTGCTGGTAATTTATGGAAAGATTTGACTGTTATGGCTCCCAGCAAATCCTCACTAGCATGTCTGTAATCTTACTACGCTGGAATTATTACAGATAGTTTAAAAAAAAAAAAAAAAAAAAAAAAGATGCTTAGGCATCACTTTTAGAGAATGCTCTGTACCTCAAGGCCTTGTGGAAACTTCATCCTCAAGAATATCAGTTTTCACTTTAGGGAAATTCCAGAGCAGTACACGAAGAGTGTTTTCTCTCTCTCTCTCTTGCCTTTTGCTGGTGCTCGCTCTTCACGGTGTAATGTGAACTTTCCACTCAGAGGACAGAGGGATGAACCAGGGAGAAGATTCCATTAAAAGAGAGTGGTTGTTTTAGGAACTATATCACAATTCGCTCCATTAACCATTCCCCGCTCCCTGCCAGGGCACCACTGAGCCCTGTCCCTCAGCACCACATCTCCACGCCTTGGAAACCCCTCCAGGGAGCAGGGGGACTCCAGCCCTGCCCTGGGCAGCCTGGGACAGGCCTGGACAACCCTGCAGGGGAAGGAATTGTTCCTCAGCTCCAACCTAAACCTCCCCTGGGGCAACTTGAGGCCGGTTCCTCTTGTCCTGTCCCTTGTTCCTCCGAAGAAGAGTGCTCTTGCCTGCTCCAAGCTGAAGTGCTCATGGATACCTCCATACACTACACCAGTGCCCGCTGTGATGGGGTAGATGACCCTTGATGGAAAGATAAGAATCAATCAAGGAAACTGGTAAAATGTTGCAAGTGTGGAATAAGTGATAATGTATCTTAATTATCTTAATTATCATTCCTTCACTTGTAGATAGGAGGCAAGGTTCACCTTTGATACCTGCAAAAGCTTTTGTTAGTGGTGTTCTTTACTTCGTGGCCAAAAGTTACACGAAGCCTCCTGTAACCTCTGGTTTATTTCAGGCATTTTTGTCTGAGTAAAGACTTTTGGATCAGGCTTATGGATTCTAAATTCTTCAGATCCTTTGGGAGACATAAATCATGACTGCGTATAACTTGGCTGATTCAAGTGAAAGAAAATACATGTAAGAATGTGTACTTGTTAGGAAAATATGTTTAGAGATATATTGAAAAGTCAAGTCCTGTTGCACTGATGTCATCTACAAAAGGTGGGGGCGCTGACTGTGAGGTACTTCAATATTATGTGGGTTCCTATAAAACTTGGCCATGGAGCAAAGGCATTTCAGTTTAACAAGCTAATAAATAGCTCTGAATAAGCCACCTTGTGTCTCATAACATTTGGAATTAAAACATAAAGCAAAGCCAAGAAGGACAGAGAATAAAGAAATGCAAGGCTGCCCTCTGCCTCCTGCACCGCAGAGGATGTGGGGGACAGGGATGGAACCGATTGCGCTTTGACGGAGGTGATTCAGTGCCCGGTCTGTTCTCTACCCTCTGCCTCACTAATAGGGCAGCATACTGTAGTACTTACAATTAAAAAGATATTCTGACACAAACCAAAGATTTTCTAAACAAAAAAAAAGTGCCTCAGAGCCCCTTTTTCAGGGAGCTACAAGATCTCCACAGGCACACCGAGATGCCCAAACATCACAAGGGGAAATCAACCTCTATCCTGAGACCTAGCCTAGAACTGAGACAGTTGATCTGTATTCAATATTTTGACTGGGGCTGGTCGTTTTTGAGGATGTTTTTAATGTTCTTTTGGGTTGGAAGAAAGTCACCTTGGTGCCAGCGCGACAAGGTCCTCAACTGCCAGGGAACCCACCAACACCGTCATGATCCAACCGGAAGTTTCTAAAGCAGGTGAGGAAGGGAAAGAGGAGGAGAAAGGCCATGCTCGTGTAGGATGAAGACATTTCAGTGGCCAGACTGCGCATTTTGCTGCTGGTAGCTGGTATTAACCTCAATGAGTTAGAACAAAGATAAGTGAAAGGAGCGTTATCTCCAAAATTACAATTGTCGGTATAAGCTACACCTTCATGATTGATAATGCAATGTCTAAGCTGACAAGTTCTGGCTTCTAGCCTGTATTTGAGAGAGAATGTTCTTTTGTGGCTGGTGTCTCAGGTAGGAGGAACAAGTGTAGAAGATGAGGAGGGTAGCATAATTCAATGGCAGCTCTAATTACACTGCAATTGCTTTGGTCTTTAATGACTTGTTTTAGCTACTTTTGATGGGAACCCTTAGGCTTTCGCATGCCAGAAATAACTTAAAAAGAGTAAATTTTAAATATTAATTTTATACATGAAGTATCATGCCATGGATAACATCTGCTCTTTTTTTAGCTTCAAAAGCCACAGGACTGAATCCACACATAGAATTTCAAGCAGTTCTAGTCACAGTTCATACAAGAGCAGCCCACGAGCACCACGGGACCTCTACGGGGCCATTGTGCAGGTTGAAACGACAAATCTTTAGATGCCTGCCATCTTCAGTAATACCTGAGTGCCCCAATTTTAGGCAGGGAATTAAACATGCAGCAAATGAGAATCACATGGCTAACATTTGGAAAATAATTACAATAAGTACGTTGATGGAAATCATCCAAGAAAAGCTTTGGCAAAATGAGCTCTGAAGTGCATTTCATCTGTGTTTACATTTTTAACACTAAAATACAAAGTTTATATTGTTCCCCTTTTAGTTCACCTGGGAAACGAGGGACATTTCTCTGCTACGTTTAAAAACAAAACAAAAAAAATCAACAAAAATAAGATTGGAAATAAAGTTTAGAACTGTCAGCTGAAGGGCATGTTTTAATCTTGTATGGGGCAATAATTTTTAATAGCATTAATAAGGGGCATACGTACCGGGAGAACAAATCCATCTGGCCCCATGTGTCACGGGGAGGTGAGCTGAGCTCGGCACCTCTCTGTCCATGGTCCAAGCCTCGGAGCTGATGGGCACCAGGACACCAGGCACAGCTTTTGCTGCCACTTTGCCAGTGAGCCCCTGCATAAACCATTAAGAATTTCTGTCACTTGACTACACAGGACTTCAGAAACATGTAATATCCATTTATTAATCTGCAAAGATTAATTTTTGCTGTGGAAAACATGAGAAAAAAAGTACTGGCCGAAGCCTGCCTGCGCGAATAGATTATGAAGTGACGGGACTGTCACCACTGCACGGGGAAAGAGGGTCTCAAGACTCCTCCAGAAAAAACAAGACTTCTACTAACACAAAGGAGATACTATCTTGATTTTAGATAGAAAAATTCCCCTGCAAAGGCCCATTCATAGCAGAGGTAGGTCCATGCCCCTGGTAGAGGCCTGCATGCAGATTCCTGCCTCTAACCCAGCCTTCTGGACATCCTCTGAAAAATTTTGGCAAAGCTTAGTGATAACAACAACTCTGAGGGTGCTGGGCTACCCACATGGCTAGGACCACCTTTCTAGTGGGCTTGTGAACCCCCTGAACACAGTGGGAATTCCTGGGATTTCACTGCACCAACAGCCTCCCTACACAGTAAGGGCAGTCACGCCAAGCGCTGCGCTGAACCCCGGTCACTCAGAGACCACTTCTAAAGAGACATCCAAAAGACCATTTTAAAAAATTTCACGCTACTTGGTGGTGCAGAACGCGTGAGATTTCGCCCTGTCCCGTTGCGAGTACCTTGCGAGGCATCGCTTTGCAAGTTCCCTCAGGGCTCTCACATTTGGTCTTTCTCAAGCTTTTTAAAGTTTTCCTTTTTGCTGCAACTAAGCTGGAATGTTTGGCCAACACCAGAAGCTCATCTTGGAGGATGTGCTGTACTGTAAGGTTTGGATTTTGTTTTTAAAAAAATATTTACAATTCTATCAGTGCTACTGATAAATATCAGCATGAGGAACATGCATGAAATTAACTCTCTACTTTTGTCATCCTCCAGGACAATAAGAGGAGAGCAAGGCCCTAGCCCTCAACTAATTCACAGCTTTTTGGCATGTTTTGAAGTCATTTATTACTCAGTAAATTGATTTTCTTCCACTACTGATTTTGAGCAACAGACATTTTGTGGAATCTTTCCCACCTTTCAGGAAAGGAGCTTCATTCCACCTTTGCACTGTGGACGTGTTGTAGAAATCCCTGTGACAGCAAAACCAGACAGACTCACGCTACGTGAGGTCAATTCCATGTTTAAAAGCCCTTTGAAAGTGACTTCTCTCATAAACAAGCTGCTCCCATCGGGCTAAATCTGACAAGTCCACGCATAACGTTACAGAAAGGGAAAGAAAAACCCCACAAGCTCTTTCACTGACTGCTGGGCACAACTTTTATTTACTCTGTGGACAGTTTATAGGAAAGTCAACAGGAATGAGAATGTGTTTTTAAGTTGCCAATTGTTGATAAGATTTCATGCTTAAAAGCGAATCACGACCTCCCTTATAAATTAAAAGCATCACAGATCATTTCTCTAACACGCGTGCCAAGCTTTTGCTTTCTACCAGTTCAGATATCATATTAAAAATCAACTTGAAATAATAGAACAGTTTATGAAACGCAGCTACTGTCTGTTCTGCATTTTTATTTTTAAGTAAACTGGTGCCAAAAGGAAAGCTCACACAGAGCCAGAAAGTCTGTACGAAATCGTTTTGCTACCCCCCAAAACGGCGCTGGAGAGGAGCTAACCTCTGAACGTTCACCAGCCGCTAACAGGGCTCCCCACGAGAAGCTGTTTATTGTTCACGGACAAGTAGTTAAAAAGTGATTCATTGCAATTTGTGAAATATGCTTTGATCGTAATTATTACACATTTGAATGTAAAAATAAATAAATAAATAAAAATAAAATAAAACCAAACATAATTTGAGATGAGATTGCACATAGCCTGTCCTACCGTCAGCTGTGAGTTGGTGGAGCAGCTGGAGAGGGCAGGGCGGCAGCGGGGACCGTGCCGAAGCGGGTGGCGTGACTCCGGGAGCACCGGCGCCGATGGCAACGATAAATCTCTTCTGCTCCAGATCCAACATTCCAGCGCTTCTATCGCTGATCAAATTCAGATCTCCGAAGGCCGCAGCCAGCAAGCCTGGTTTCAATCCACCCTTGGAATGGGGGCATGGCTAGAGAGGGAGGGAAATCAGCTAAAGTGAAGACGTTGAGATCGGCTTCTAAAGCGCGACATAGTGGCTTTTAATTGTGGTTTAAAAATATAGAAAGTGTATAAATTCAGGATGGCGTCCGTCACATTCAGAGGGACAATAGGAGGTTATTCCAACCCCAGTGAAACTCTAGCTTAGCAACATAATGGAAAAATAGGGGGAAAAAATTGTTTCCTCACTTCAAATTCTAGGTTAAGCGTTCCCACCTTCAGGTTGTTCCAGTCTGCGGTGCAGCAATTAGAGCTGTAAAAATAGAGAGAAATTACTAGGAGCAAAGTTTTGCTTGTAAAAGATCTGGAATGTTCTCGCCTAAAGATGTGAGCTATGGTACCAAGAATCCCCAAAACCAACATCTTCTCTCCCCGTTTCTTACAAAAACTCAAACTATAAGCATAAACTAAAATAGGACCGTGGGTTACATTCCACCAATTTGTTCCCCGACACCTTTTTGGCATCGTGCATTTCAAACGCACGGTTTGAAAACAAGCTGGCACATCTGATAATTCGACAGCGTCCACGTAACGCAATCGGGTTCCAAAGCCCCCAGCTTATGAAGGATGCAGGGAGATCTGATTATCACCACTTTGTGCCATTGATCAATACCGTGCCACGATGCAGCACCCTCTGTCTTAGTCAAATTGCCTGGGAAGGAGGTTCGGTGCTTCGTGTGCTTCTGACAGTGGTCCTGGGCCATGCGGGTGGGGAAAATTGCCATCTGGTCAATATTAAATGGAAGTTGCTCTGCTATAAATCACAGCGCGGTGCTGGCTGTCATCACTGGAAACACACAATCACTTCCCAAGAGGGCCAACGGCCCCTACTCGTTTTGGTTTTGCACCAGGCTAAAGCACAAACACTAATTTCCTAACCCTCATGCAACAAACAGATGGAAATTGCACAGCAGTAAATTAAATATTGTATCTACCTGCTTATTCTACCTGTTTCCCTAGTCCTGTGTTAGCTCTAACTGAACCCCATTCCTCTGAAATATCACAGAACCATAGAATTTCCCAGAATGGAAAAATTGGAAAAAGCCTTTAAGTCACTGAAAGTTATTCCATGGAGAAGAAAACTTCACAATGGCACATAAAGAAGGGGAATATGTTACAAAATTAACAATATGAAGGCAATATAAGCAACAAGAAAAGTCCAAACATTTCACCATAGGCTCCTTAAATCCTATCAAATTGTAACCCCCTGAAGAGATGGGGACCACTTTGCATGACGCTTGTCAAGGTTTCCAGATTGCAGCCTCCCTAGTGAGGAGGAATTAATATTAAAAGTATGATGAAGAACCCTTGAAGCGTATCTTATCTTCTCAAATGCGGTTCCAGCGAAGCAGAGGAGGAAATACTGTATACATACACAGCATTATATAATATTATAGCATATATTTTTTATATCGAGACAGAACAGGTCTCACATAAAACGTTTTGACTATAGATACTTCAATCAGATAGAAGAATAAAACTTTTCACATTCCTGAATCCATTCTCTTTTAAAATCTACAGGGTACAACACTTGCCTTTCTTAAATGAGATGCCCTTCTTCTGACACATTTGAAAGCTGGAAAACGACTGTTCCAGCATTTGGATGCAGTATTATTCTCTACAACCACTCAGCATACCGAGCAAGAGACAGAAGATAACGTTCCATGTGTCGTAGCGTGGATTAGTTGTGTGTAAAGAGCAGCAGGTGCACATCTCTACCTGGAGTTCTGGCCGTGCTGTTACCCAAAGAGCTTTAGCTCTGGATTTTAACCGTCCGTCTTTGCGCAGAGTGAACGTGGAATTATGGAGGCCACCGATGCTGCCGCCTCTCCCAGAAGGCCCATGCATCACACTACCCCAGGCAAGCCCATCCGATGGTCTCAACACATCCTCCTCGGAAAATATTTTACATTCTGTAAGATCTGTGTCCAGATGAGAAGTCAATAACAGGTAACACGTTCTGGACACAGAAGCGTAGCATCACCTAGGGGGATAGGAAGTGTAAGTTGCTTTGGAATCTCAGCTGAAGGGCCCCACGCTTTATTAAATCTGGAGTTGTGAGTGTGTAGGTGTTGGATTACACACATCAATAGAAAGAGGAAGATTTCGTGAGGCACTTACGGAGAGATTTTCAATTACGGTGCTTCTCAGGCCCCGGGGAGCATTCTGGCGAGGTTTTGAAATGCTCTCATGAATTCCTCATGCGCTTTTTGGAGCCAGCCTCCATGGCTGCAGCACGGAGGCTGGGGTGACCCTCTGCTCTTCCATCACGTGTCATTTCCAGCGCAAAAGCCGCACGGCTCAGAACAGCCGCACGCGCACCCTGTGGAGCATCAGTCCTCGCTGTCAGCGGCCGAAACATCCCATGGCCCGTAACAACGGCTCTGCAGCCCAGAGTGAAATCATGCCCACATTTACGTCTTCATGAAAACTCAGAAGGTTCACAGGCCCAGCATTTCCTCCTGCCGCTGTGGGTGGCACCTGAATTCAATGTTGTCGGAGCTGAAACAAGATTCAAACCACAAAGATGTGAAGAATGTGTTCGAGGGGGAAAGGTCTTGTTCTGCGACACCACTGCCAAGGGAAAGTACAAGCACCTGGGTATCTGCTTTTCTAAAGGTAAGCAGGGGGGTTCTCCACCTCCAGATGTCCTCAGGCCATCTCCCAGAAATGGCTGAGCTCCAGTTATGCTGCCTCAGGGTTAGCAAATGATACCTGGGGGTCCTCCCCAGCCCAGTTTCCCGCTGGAGGCAAACACCCATGTGTGCACTCCTGGGAGAGGGGGTCTCTGCTGAGAACCAGCAGCTCGGCATCCAAGTCCGTCATGAGAGGAACTACTCATATTCACTCTCCTGTGGTGCCTCAAGGGCTGTGCTGGTGGACAAAAGAAGGTTCCTTCTGTCTCTCACAGTTCAGACCAACATTCCATTACTAAGCCCTCAAAAGAAGCCCCACAAACTTACAGAAGACGTTGGTTCAGTGATTCTACTTACTTGTTTTAGAAGCAGGAGCATTCTCCAGGATTGACTGATAATCCTTTAAAGAAAAATGATGTGAAGCTTAAAGAGAATAGAGATACAGGTCATACAATGAAGACAGCCACTAGTTGGAGAGTGTGTCACGTTCTCCATCAGAACTTCTTCTGAAATAGCCGCAGGCACAATATTACTCATCAAATCTCGGAACAGAGACAGGTGTGGAGCTTTGTAGAATAAATTCCAGGTTTACACACTTGTGCTGAGTCTGTGTACGTCCAAACACCACTGGACCGCTTCCCTGATGGAACTCGGCTCCAGTACGGAGCTTCCACTTGACAATGGACCTTCACAGCTTTAAAGCTGCCATAGAGGGAACTTGTATGGAGAGTACATCACAAATATGCTGCACATTCTCTTAAGCAGACAAACCACGGGAAAGAGACTCTGATTGTTCTATCCAAAGGAAAAAAAAACAAACAAAAGCCATCAAACTTGTTTCTATTTGGCTATGCTTTAGTTTTGCATAACAGGTCACGAAACAAACCAGCAACCAAAGGCATGAGGAACAGTCATGTCAGAATTCTAACTTACAAACATGTGTGGTTTTTTTAACCAGCCACTTGGTAATTAAAAGTCACTAACACTAATTTGACTAATATTTCAGCAACATACCAGTAAGTAAGCTAATGCTGTCAAACCAGTTGTCTGTTCAGCCTTTACTGGGTTAACCTGAAGCTTTTGCACTTTCAGCTAAAACCGTAAAGGGCAAAAATACCTACAAAGCCAGGTACGTGCACTGCCCAATCCAATTAGCTGCTGCCTAATCAAAACCAAGTAGAAAACGGGGCCAAGAGCCAACAGGCACCAAATTCCTCTAAGCATAGGAAGAGCTACTTGCTTCTGAACACAGATTTTTGCACTTTTTTTTTGGTTGGGAAGCTGCCTGAAACTAGTCATACAAAGCTCAGGTTTTCAAGGCAAGGATTTGCTCAGCGGGATCTTCCACTGGATGATATTTCAAAAGAAACCGTTCCGTTTTAATAACTTCTGCAAAGAAAATTTCTTCCCTGTTTCTCCCTCAGCCACACCTTCAAATCCCAGAGCACGACACTGGGGTAGCAAGAAGTCACAAATCCAAACCACCAAATGATGGAGTTGCTTGATACAAGCAGGACAGAAGGGAAACTTAATATTATTGTCTTGTTGAAATGAATAGTGATACTCTAAGGTGGCTTTTAAAATTTTTCAGATAAAGTATCAAGGGTGTGAAGGTCTTAAAGCGAAGCAGCAGAAACTCATACACTAAAAGCCATTTTGCTCTAAATTAGTGTTTGAAAGAAAGACAGCTGCTCATTAGACAAGCCCTGTGCATTTTTATATCCTGAGATACGTTTGGATTTTTCTTGTAACAAGAACCGCTGAGAACCCTCTGCCACTACCTCTGCATTAGCAAATGCGTCTAAAAACTCACATGTAAACATATGGCTGGGAAAAATTTATCTGTTTATCGTGGCTCTTTTTCCATCCAAAAGCAGTAATTGAATAGCAGCAGCAATGACCCATGAAGCATCTTTCTGAAAAGCACTAAATCTCCTCCGTTCCACACAAGCTCTCTGCAGCTCACGCTCGCTCTTTGGGAGGGCTTTGAAGCGCCTGCTGCAGGGTCAAAAAAACCAAAACAAAATCCCCACCTTGATCCTCTTGCCAAACCAACTTGAGCAGCACCAAGAAGACCTCGCAGAGCCAAGCCTCCATTCCGCCGGGCACCACGGAGTTCATTCCACAAGCGACCGACAAATAGAAACCGCTTCCTGAAGCAAAAAAGGTCAAATAGAAGGGGAGAGAGGCTCTCGCAGCTCAAAGGTGAGAGCAAGTTTCTCCCATGTGCCCCCTGCACAGCCCTCTCAGCTGCTGTGGATCCTCCCTAAGCCCAGCTGCTCCTTGCCTGTCGAGAGCATCTCAGCCCCTCCTTGGGGTCCTCCTGACCTGCCAGGCTCTGCTGCCAGCCTGCAAATGCAGCCAGGGTACCAGGAAGCTGCTTCTCCTGGCCCGAGCGCTACCACCAGGCAAGGCTGCTGGCCGTAGGCTTTAGAGGGAGCAGCACCAACCACAAGCCTTAAAATATCATGAGATCGCGTCAACATCACGAGAACTACAACAACAAACAAGACATGGGATTTTCTGGATGCTTTACTGTGAAAATAAAGGAATATTTTCCATGGGTTTATCTACTCTTCAGCTTAGAAAGCATCCCACAAAAATACCATTGTTCTGGCCCGTCCCAAGCACAGCCAGAGCTCAGGAGCCTGAGACGTCACAGCTTTTATAACTGGAACCACTTAGGAGTCAAACCATCCTACCACAGTTTGGGACACCTGCATACATTTCACACTTGCTAGATTATTAATCATTCTAATGAGCACTGATGATACCCATCATGTCTCTAACTGAAAGGCTTTTTCTCTCTGAAGACCAGAAGCAGGATTTACATTCTCCCTTTCTGCACAAAGCTTGCTGTGTGTTTCTCCACATGCAATCAAAACATAAACCCAGACGTGTCCCTGACGAAATTTCTCTGACCAAATCTCTCTGCACTCCCCAGACAAAACTGCCTTCAAGTTCTTAGACGGGCAAGAGCTTCTAGAATTAAGATGCTGCCAAATTCTAATTTCTTTCTCTACTTGTTGTGGGCAACCTTAGTTCTGCTGAAGTCAACAAGGTTTTTCCCAGGGGTGAAATACGATTGTGACTTCAGCCAGTGGTGCGTGAAGCAGAAAGAATGTCCACAGGAATCACAGAATGGCTAAGGTTGGAAGGGACCTCAGAAATCATCTAAGCCAATGTCCCTGCCATGAGAAGGGACAGCAAAAAAAGTTCGCACTGTGAAATATTCATGACAGACGATTCCATTTTATTTCATAAACAAATAGATGGTTTGTAACACTGGGGATTTTTTTAATAGTCACAGGCAATTTTGTTATATCCCCAGGACTAAGGTACAAGGACCGAGCGTTACAAAACTGGAGATAAACTCTTGACAGGATTAACAGGACAATGACACCAGCGAAGGCAACGGCCACGTCCCCTCATTTGCTGTCAGTGCCAAAGCACCTCCCGCAGCCCCAAGCGCAGGGCGGACACCGCGCGGCTCCCCGCAAGCAGCGGCTTGGCTTCAGCCACCCCCGTGGGCCGCTGATGCTTTAATCGTAGAGACGAAATTCCTTCAGGCGCTTCGTTCTTGAGCGCACGCCCCAGTTCCCTTTTTTAGCAGAGTCGTATTTGGGTTCAAGATCAAAGCCGAGGACGAGCTGGGCACAAAGCCACACAACAGGGGCACCCCCCACCCCGACCCCGCTCCGCAGGGGACTGTGAGGGAGCAGCTCGTTCCCAGGGACACTCGAGCAGGACGTACAGAGCGGCACACGCTTTCGGTGTTTACTAGTCTAAAAAAAAAGTCGCGATTACAAAAATATGAGTAGAAAAACCTGAGGCAAGTTAAAATACAGAAAATCTCCAGGTAAAGTCTGTTTTGGTCAGGTGGAGTTTATTTTATCAAAGGTCAATCCAAAGTCAGAGGGGTATGAACTAAACGGAGCCATTCCAATAACTTTACAGGGCAAGGAGACAGTCGCCCTTCTCCCCTCAGGCCACTGCACCGCAGCAAGTACCCAGATTCAGTACCCACACTTCAGAGCAGTTCCACTTAGGTACTGCTGATACTAGAAAAATAACTTTATTTCAAATTATTATGTATAACCCGAAGCAAATCTTCAGGTGCAGTTTTAGCGTTTCGCCGTAATTTTAATTAAACTGTTGCTCTTCAACAATCCCACTGATTTCACAAACCTGTGAAAACAAACAGAAAAAAACAACACAGAAATTAGGGCTCAAGTTTAATGCACATAAAAATATCACAGAATCCTAGAATGCCAGGACCATCTGGTCAAACCTTTTAAGTGAAGAAAAATAAAAAATAGGCTAATAGGGAAAATTAATCCTGCATTGTCTTTGCATGTTGTAAAAGTTTTCCACAATGCTGAACTCAAACAAGCGACACTGATCGGTATTTTGATGAGTCTCGATTCATTTTTGTTTCTAAAATATTCAAAGCAAATCGCAGCTGCTTTAGTTGTATCATTTGCTGCAATTACTCAGTGTTTTGGAGGCTCTTCTGCTGCAAAATAATGACCAGTGTGGCCGAAAGCATCAAAGGCAAGAAGGTGACGGCGAGGAACCGGCTCAGCTGAGCGGGCAATGTTTGCACTTCCGGTGGTGCTCAGGTTGAAAAGCAAAGTGGAAAGGGAGCTTTTACAAATATTTACACGAGCACATTGAAATCAATGGGTTCGGGCCGTAACCTCACCTGGCCCCCCTTCCACGAACGCCTGTCGCGCTGGACCTGTGACACCGGGCCCAGTTAGAGAGCCAGGGCTGGAACACCACGAGCACGGTGACAGAGCCGGCCACGTAAAGCTCTCTGTGTCACCTCAGGAGCCTTCCCCCTGCCACTGCTAAACCCTGGGGGAAATCTGGCACAGCAGCTTCCCATTCCTCCATCCCTTTTGAACATATCGACACCCAAGCCCTCTTTGGGAGGTTAAAGAAACTTGGCAGGGACAAACTATTCCCATTATCTCCAGCTAATCAATTAAACACAATTGGAACAAGATCTTTATTGCCAAGTGATAAGCTTTCTATCGCTCGATCTCAGTGCTGTGCTGATGGGCACCAGAGTAAGGCACGCGCCGTGAAAACCTCTGCCTCAAAGGGCAAAAAAAATAAAAAAGACATAAGTCTTGGAAATCTTAGCAACAGTTCTTATCCTGTGTAACCTCCTAGGTAATTGTTTTGGTCATTTATACTGATGTTTAACAACTGCTGTCCTTGGAGGCATTTCCTTTAGCAGATACTGAGGCACCGTCACGCCTGGATCTTTAAGTAACAAATTTGTCTTAAGGAGGGGGGAAAGAAAAACAAATATATGTCAGGCTCCTTCACCTGCAGATTCTTCTGACGACTGCCACCCACAAAAACTCCAGGGACTGTGGTGCTCTTAGCTGCAGAAGCAAAGAGCATGCCAGCTAGAAAATATATTCTGTGTTATCCCCACATCCATGATGGAATTCTTGACTGATGAGAAATGGTATGAGCAAGATCAAATCACCCTTCAGCCGACAGGAGATCGGGAAGTGTGAAGATGGAGCTGCAGGAGGTGAAGGACACCCCGAAGGGGTGATGGGATCCAATGGACCTGTCTCTGTCCCCCAGTAAGACAGAGCTCCAGATGTCCCCTGAGGTCCCTCTGATTTCTCCTCTTACTTCAGGGAACAAACATCTTGGACTAGGCTCTCCCATTTTTCTCTCTAGCTGAAGGTAGGCGAGATGAGCCATTCCCCGACAGGCTGGTTTCTCCACAGAAAAGGGAAGGACAACAATTCAAAAGCAGTGACTACAAGCAGGAAGCCACCCCTGACCGACTCAGGGAGAACTGAAAAACCACAGCCATTTGAAACGTAGTGAAATGACACCAGAAAGCAGCAAAGATGGACGTCAGGATTGGGGCCCAGCCTCCCCACACATTTTAGAAACCTCAGCTGGTGAGTTCTCACAGCTTTGCTGTCAGTTACCACACTTTATCGTCCCACTTCCCAAGGAAATAAGGCACGGAGAGCAGAAGGGTTGCCCGGCTCCTGCCACGACACTCGCGCTGCCGAGCAGGGCTTAACCGAAAGGAACTGAAGTCACTGACCAGGGACCAACCCTCCTCTGGTTCCCAGCTGAACCCCAGATCGTTTCTAATCATGTTCTGAAATCTCTCAAGTGATTCCCATCTTTCTTAATGCCAAGACACCAAACCCACGTTTATTGTTTTACTGATACGATACGGAAAAATTACTTCGCTGCTTAAATTTTAGTCATAGAAGGAATGGTCGCCCCTTCTGGCCTCTCCCTTCTGACAGCACTGGGCTGAAATATCGCTCTGAGATGATCTTCTGTGATCGCCCGAAATCCAGTAGGTCACAGCTCCCCAGGACAAAGCCTCGCTATCCTGCAGCAGACAGACGTGTTTCGCTGGTGCCAGATATATTTCACTTGCTTCAATTATATTTCATCTGGTTATAATAAAGTGCATTTTACTGGAATGTGGCCATTTATACCAGGGGATTCATATCATTTAATAACTCAGCTTGTCCTTCCCACCAATTATCCCAACCTATCAGACCCTAATGAGCCCCATTTGTCTACCTCTTCCCATTAGAAGCTCTGGGTTCGGATTCCTCAGCGAGCCAGCTTTTCATTTACCTGATGTGCGCCCTGATAACTCTCCACGCCATTTTTTAAATTACAGTGTCATTTTTTATTACATTAAATGTCTCTGGGAATCCAAGTTTACCATAATAATGCAAGTTACAGAACAGGATATCCTCAGGTTTGGAAGCTGTACTGAAAGCAGCCTGCTGCACAGAAACAAATTTTGAGAATTTTTTTTCCTCACTGCTATGGAAAATTCTCTCTCCCTCCCTAAATAGTTAGCTCAAGGTGAGCTTTTCCAAGATTAAACCAAGTATTAGGCAGCAGAAATAAAGTGACATGAGCCAAAGCCTTAATAGTACGAGGAGATAATGGCAGACAACGTTCTCAAGGGAACGCTCAAGCCAAGCCCCAAAGGCTGAATTTCTGCTCACAGAAGAAACGCTCTGCTGGCTGGAGATGCAGCTCTTCTGCTTCCTCACATCAGTTCCCCATAAAGAAGATCATTTTTGCCAGCTCAAAGAACTCCCCCCAAACCAACGTATCGTGGAAGCAGCAAATATTTCCTGCAGATCCCTCCTCTTCCTCAGAACGCTCTCTGCACATCCTCTGGGAACTCTCTGCAGAGAGCCCGCACGGGAGCAACCTGCTGCAGCTGACAGTGGGGAACAGTCCTCAGAAGGGCTGCTGAGGAGGCCGAGGACACACCGGACCCTGCCTACGGCCTTTTAATGACATGACAAGTGGAAAACAGGCAGAAACTCTTAGATTTTGGATCATGTCACCTTGGCCGTTTTCACTTCTATTTGCTCGGCACGTACCGAGTATCAAAGGAGAGCACATCGAGCGAGCAGGAGAGATTTAGAGACTCAATTACAGCAGGCCTTAAAAAAGCATCTGCTGCTTCCTACTTCTAAACAAGATTTCCATTGCAACAGCAAATAATTACACACGTGTGTGTCTGACACACGGACACAAGCTCAAGCACATAAAAAGGAAGAAGGGGAGGGTACACAAAAAAAAAATAAATATAAAAATCAGCAATGCTTCTGAAAAAATGTTTTTCTTTCCTTTAACATACCAAACCTTTCGCGCTGTAACCATTTATATGAGTATTTTAAACCTCTTTGGTATAAATGTATGGGTATTTTATACCTATTGGATTTCAAATTTTGTCATAATTGGTACAAAGCTTTAAAAACAATCCATTTCCAGTTATCTTTGGATCTTGCTGACAAGGATAAATTTCCTAAATGCTGTCAGAGAGCCTGGAGGATTTGGAAAGCAAAGTTGGCTGTAGAACAGAGAGCCTACATCTCCTTTCCGTAAGCCAAGGTGTGCATGGTCACCTCTGGTCTGCAAATGACGTTTGGGAGATGCTGAGATGCCAAAGTGACCCAACTCTGCTCATCAACCGCTGCCTTTAAAACAACCTCCTTAAACTCTTACATCTGACAACATTTCCAACTGTTACTCCCAATTTTTGTCATTCTTTTTCTGGTGGAACAGTGACCAGAAGGTCTGAATTCAGAACAACCCAAGGTGACTCACAGAGCTGCTTTTTTTGCATTGTTAGTTTTCGCACTACCAAAAAACTAGCTTTACACCTGGCTGCTATTATCTGCAAGTAGTCAAAGAATGTGGTAAATATTATCCACATATAATTTATTAAAAGCTAAGTCAAAGAACAGGTGTTGCTATTGTAAAGATTAATTCTGCAGCTCTCCTGTTCAAACTCATAAATTATCAACTCCCGGGCCCCCTCAGCACTAAATCACACACACAACATCCAGAGATTTATTAACTTCAGGGTGAAAAACGATGTGCGGCGTTGCCAGCTGCTCTGCCTACAAGCACTGGCACCGGGGACTACGCCGAGCCCCTCGCCGGCTCTCCACGGCACCGCTGGGAACTGGCACCTTCTCCTGGTCATCGGTGGCCGCTCTGCACGTTGGGCTTGCCAGCGACACCAGCAGATAACCTCGGATGGAGGTGGCAACTTCATCTGGGGGCGATAACCTCAGTACCCAGGGACAGGATGCCTGGGAACGGTTAAAAGCTGTGCCAGACTGGGCGTGAGGAACCATTTCTTTACCAAGAGGGTGGTCAAACCCTGGAACAGGCTTCCTGGAGAGGCGGCTGGTGCCCCAAATCTGTCAGTGTTTAAGAGGCACTTGGGCAACGCCCTGAAGAACCTGCTTTAACTTTTGGTCAGAAACTACAGCTCACAGCGACCTTTCCCTTCTCCGGTCTTGGTGCCACTGGAGCCAGGAAGAACAACTGTCATTAGTTAGGGAACTATCATCTCTCCTGAGCTAATGATAGGACCAGAACTTTTGCCTGTAATTTACCACTGTCACACTGGGCAGTGACAGCCGTCTACCAGGATTCTCGGCATTTTACAGCACAGGACCTTGGCTGCTCAGAGCCCCCACAGCCAGGCGCTTCAGCTGCAGCCACTGTGAAAGAACCTGCTGTGCGGCTGATGTGTCCTGAAGCACCAGGCTCCCTGGTCACATAACTAGCACCAGGCTACGTGCGTGCCCAGCCTGTCCTACCAATGTCTGTGGGACGGGAAATTCATTAAACACAGAGGAAAGTTCAGGTGCACCGAAAAGGCAGGCACCAGGATCGCCCTTGGGCCACCTGAGGTGAAGCCTTCGAAGTGCAGGGCTCAGGTGCAACTCTGACTGGACTTACTGGCTTTGGACTAAAGTCAGCTGGACACACAGAACCTCGTTTTAACACCGTACTGGTGTTAAGAAAGCTCTTGCCTTGTAAACTGAAAATTCACAGTCGAGCCCCAGGCTAGGTACGGATTTGTGAAACTGGTATGTGCATAGAAAACTCCATTTTTTTTTCAAGGGGCATAATTTAAAAATAGATTTCGTTTATCTGGCATGATTATTATTAATCATTAATGCCTTGCACACCCGTTCCATCCTGTAAAGAAAATGGCTTTTTCTCATTTTAACTCTGCATGTTCAAAACTGTTTTAGGAGAAGGTATCAAGCTTTCTAAACATGCTGATTAAATCATCTGTTCTTTTCTAGTGTATCATCTGAAACAAGTTAGGAAACAGTTTGCATATTCACCCTCACAAAACGACTATGAAATAAGAAAGAAAATGGGAACCCTTTAATATTTTCAGCAAGATCCCCTACGGGTCCCTTGTAGGCAGAGGGAACTTGCTATGGTTTGGACATACTGCAATTTATAGCGTGCTACTTGTTGTTACTTGCTCTGTTGTTTAGGGTGTGATCCCACTGACCTTTGCTTTCATGAACAGACAGCTGCTTCAAGGAGCGCAGGACATTAAGGATCACTGGTGTGATTAAGAGCTTTTTTTTTTTTTTCATACAGAAGTCAAAAGAACGCAGGCAAAACAGGGAGGATGGAGTCACAGGCCTGAGGAGGAGCTACTGGGGTTTTCCGTATTTACTTTTTTTCTGATCCATACAGATTTACTACACAGAGTAACTATTTCAATTTAATGCTACTTCTCTGGAACCGTCACTTTAACACATCAGGCCCAATTGTTTCACCCGGGTCAGTGAAGCATGGTCTGGGATGGTTCGGTCATCGTTCAGTGACTCTCAGGGAGCTTCTGAAATCCATCCTATAAAGTTCAGCCCTCAAATAAACGGATCATTGGTACTTCTGTGAATTGCTCCTGTGGGCAGACGCGACACCTTTACAGGATTTTGAGGTATGAAAAAAGGGAGTGACAAGTTTGAGGGTTTTTGGTGTTATTATCTGGTCCTACCAAATATACTCACGTTTGTCCCGGTCAGCTTCCACCCCTTCGCTCTCGGTGTCACTCGGCAATATCCAAGGCTGATGAGCAAGCTGAAGCTGTTGTAAGAATTCATCCTGCCACAAACAGATCTATTTTAGATAAAATGACAGAGAATAGTTCTATATATATATGCAGACTGTAGCAATCACTTCAGCCTTAATTAACTAGAGAGGAAAAAGCCTTTAATAATAATAATAAAAAAATCTTGCTGTGAAATAAAACCAGAACAGACAGGATGTGCAGGTTCCCTAGAAATTAATTTAATTCTTATTTATTTATCTCCTCTGGAAAAAAAAACAATAAAAAAAACCAACCAAAAAGGTCTCTGGCTGTCTGTCTGCTATAGCCAGAGCTATAGTCATGCTCATCTCAGAAACTCAGCCACACAGAACAAACTCGAACGCAGACGTTCCTCCTGTCCCTACAGTTTCTGGACTATTCCCAAACATGTCAGGCAGGATTTGCTTAAGCAAGGCTTTGATTTGTCAGAACTTTCACTGTCTCCAACACAGTAAGAACAAGGACCTGAAACATGATTTAGAATGCAGGGTTTTACTGGAGAAGGAGAAAGCCTAGGAAGGAAAAATGCTGTGGAAACTTTTGTCTCCAAGATACCATAAAACTCTAAGCATCAAAATACACACCTTTTACAAAGTCAAAAATCCCCACACAGTGAATATAAGCTTCATAAAATGTTTTACAGTTGCCTCCTTTCTTATATTACATCTAGATGTATGTATATAAAAATATTTTTCCATACACACACACACACATGTGTTTGAGAGCACGTACGCACACAGACATATAAAATACGTTGACAGGTTCCTCTGCAATATTCAAGGTGAGAGATGAGACTGGAATGCACAGTTTTATTTTCAAAACCAGTTCAAACGTACAAGTCTAGTCTCTAAACGAGAACTTAAATGTTGGCCAGGTATCGTAAAATTACCGGCCAGATTCTTATGGGTATCTGAAAAAAAACCAACAAAGGGGGGTGGGGTAATAGCCCTGTTGTCTCTTACGCTGTCTGAAAACCAGAATCTACATATTCAAAGAAAAGACAAGGAAAGAGTCCTCCCCACAGCCAGCGGTGCTCTATCCTCCAGTAAGCAGGAGGAAAACTTGTGTTAATCACCGCTGTACTCAAATAAGCTGAAATCTCCTGCCGTCCACAATGACAGAGCAATAAAGATTACCAAATACCACTTTAAACTATCTGGATAAATACAGTGACTGTAAAACTCCACGCATTGTGAACACGAAATGGCAACCAAGGGAGTCAGCAGTATTCTCATCTCACCAGCTATCGATAACCATCACAGAACCGGGTCACTTTCATGGAATCCATCCTAAAGAGATAAGCAGGATTCAACATTCCTTTGTCAATTTATACAAAACACCAAAGGATAACGTAAACGCACAAAAGGCTCTCTGCCAAAGGATTTGGGACCCTGATTTATTCGTTTTATTATCTCTATAAAGCTATTTCTCTAGGTAGCATTTCTCTGCTATAATTCAATTCAGCCTTGAACGGAGCTGATAATAAAACACACCTGTTCGAACTCTGTAACGTTACCTGTGCCAAGAGGCACAAACTTGTCCACAAAATCTCAGATCATTAAAAGTCTCGAGCATTAAAAAAAACCCTAAAACAGTCTTAACAGCTGATATGTTAAGTACTTGCCAAATTATTTCAGATTTGTGCTGTAACGAGATTAAACCACCCTGAGCTACAGCGTGAACTTTACTGAAGAACGACCCCGAGTTGTATCCAGCGGTAGTAGCTTTGTAATTTAAATTTGTGTGACTCTGACACACGTTAGGAGCCCCAAGGCATAGACAAGGTATTGAGAGGTAGGTTAAAACTCCTGATAAACAAACACGGTGCACAGCCATGCAGATTGGGAATTCTTTAATTCAAGCTCTTTATGGTAAACCATGCTCCTGGGAGCCAGTAGCCAGTCCTCGTCAACTCGTTCTCATCAAATACGTACCAAGTGTGTGCTGGTTAATTCCATTAACACCACCTAAGAGTACATAAGCAGAATTATTTGCAAAATCTTATCGTAGTATTTTCCATAGGATTGGCAATAAAACCACAGTGTGTTCACATCCAGTGGAAATTCCCAGTTCACATCGTAAGGCTAAGAAGAATAAAGGCAATTTCCCTTCTTTTATTTTACTGTTTTTGCTACAGGAAAAGGATACAAAAACCTACAACGAAAGTTGCAAAATAATGTACAGCAGCAGCCTCGAGTTTTATATGTTCGTGATCCATAAAAGTCCAAAGACAGACAGAACTTTGTTGTTGTTCTTCTCCTACCCCACCTTTGACTTTTCAAGATCTGCCTTCCTGGTCAGAGAGAAGCGGTGACACAAGAGAATGACATCACGTGGCCACAAAGAGGGGGCACCTCGAACATGGCAGAAGATGTCGCTGAGCAGAGATACCCCCTGGCTATGTTCTGTCTAAACCCGCTTCTCAAGCGACCAGGAACTTCAGCGAGCAAAGAGAGCTTAAAAGGGCCACCAAAGCCTCCAGTGCAACACTCCAGGGATGGGGCCAGACCTCCATCAGCTTCTTCCTGACATCCGAGGGCCTTTTCGGCTTGGCAGAGGAAGCTCTTCGGCGTGAACGTGCCACGTCAGCGGTTTTCCCCTCGGAAGCAGAGTCCCAAGGCGACTTTCTAGCGAGTCAAAGGTCACTTGTGCGTGTCAGGGAAGGACAATGAGGGCTGGAGGTGGGTCAGCAGCAGCCAGAGTACCATTGTACCCAGGGAGCACAGGGGGAGAAAAGAATCTGTCACTTCTAGGAGGGATTAGAAGAGAGGCTAAGATCCTGCACAGGAATGCTGGGGTTCTGAACGCCAGTTTTACAGTGGACTTGCTGGATGAAACTGGGCATGCTACTCTAAACCGGGGTGATAATATTGCTCCTGTCTTACAGTTCTTGAGACATATATACACATATATTAAAAGTGTAAGAGGATAGGCTGTAAGAGCTCTCAGCAAAGCTTGGGATTTGGCAAACAGAAGCAATAAGCCAGAGCAAATGAAAAGGGAGTCATAGTTATTATGACTTCGACTACAGAAGGGGGACACTGGGTTGTCATTATTACTGGAACTACAGAGAGGCAGAGAAGCGATTTTTCATTGCCTGCCTTGTTACAGGAAAGCTCAGCAGTGATGGGCAGACTGGCTGTCCCTTGGTGGAGATGCTGCGTTCCTTCCGTGGCACTTTGGGGAGTCTAGACAATCATTCTAGCTGGCATCACACGACTAAGCACCGGTTAAGAACAGGACAGCTTAAAAAGAAAAAAAGAAAAGAGGAGTGAAGTGTTTAGTGGGAAACAATTAAACCCTTCATTTCTTCTGAACATTTCCAGTAAAAAAACGAGTCTGAATTCTCATTTTCTGGTACGTGAGAAAATGCCAACACACTCCCACCTTTCAAAGTAGGAGACAAAGGGGGTTTGCTTATTAAAAAAAGAAATGTGTTACAATTACTTTTTTTTTTTCCATGGAAAACTTCTGGTTAGAAAATACATCGACTGTCAGTGAAGAAACTTTCATCAGAACCGTGGTCACCTTCAGTCCTCATGTCTTTAAGATGGGTATCCAGTTCTACGTGAAGAAGGAGCGTGAGCGATAGAATCAGTTCAATGCCACTCAAACACCAAAAGGAGGATTTTTTTCACCACCAAATGTAAGATTTCCTCCCCAAATCCTTTAGTTTCAGAGTTATCTGTGCCTCATTTCCTTTCTTTCATAATAAATAACAGAGGCCATATACTTGATTGCAAGATTATGCTAAGTATCAAATCTCTAATTTTCCTACAGACATCTCTATCATTATAAACAACATCTCTTAATTGTTGTAAGAAGTCATTAGACTGAAGATACATTGTGCCAAGTGTCCCAACAGGTTTCTAAAACAAACGGTATTTCTCAGAAACCGTTATTTTCAGGTAGGGTATTTTTTTTTGTCTTGGGAAAAAAATGCTCTCCAGGTTTTGACAAATGGATTACAATGAGATGCGTAATAAATGGTGGGAACTCAATTATTCCACCATTAAAAATCTAGACACCCAGGCCCTTCCCAAGTCAGTGTAGAAGGACTGGCATTTCCTGAGAAAAAACTCCCCTTTGTAAGGCATGTGTCTGAGAGAGACAGCAGGTGCTTTTATTTCCACTGCCTACACATTGAAGTTATCTTTAAGGCGGCCAAGGTTAGCAGAGGAGAATCCCACCCAAAATCTACAAGGTGCCTGAACTTTCTGTTTTGTTCTACACAAAGACTAATCCTGTAGAAGCCAGTCAGACGGGGCAGGAAGTTTTTAGGCTCTGAATCAGCCCAGTTCACATGCACATAGAACCGGACAGTGAAGCAAGGCTACTGGACAATTTCTCACTGCAGTTCAGCTTTGTGTTTTGGAGAATTTGTCCATTCGGCGACGCCCAATTAATCACACCAAGTTGCCCAGAAAATGAAGGGGAAAAGCAGACCAAGGAAATATCGCACACTGCCAGTGCGGCAGGAAAAAAATACCCTGGAATCATAAAGACAAGATAAAGCCGTGTTTAATATTCCCGAGGTACGCACCTCTTAGAAAGTGTAAGGCTAATGAAAGTGCTACGCGTTATGCAGGCAAAACCCTACCGAGCTCGTGGGAAATTCAGGGGGTGTGAGTATGATTCCTGCAATAATCCTGACGCTCTCTGCTCAGCACCTCTCCGAGCTGAGCAGCATTTCCTTGCTAATTTTCTCCTCATCCTATCTGGAGCTCCGCTCAGAGCAGTGAGTTACGCGAGGTGCACTGATGTTACTTCGACACAAAGCACAACCCAAGTCTTCACATTAGAGCAGCTCTTAAACACAGCGAAAACGTTAAATTGAAAATCTTACTTCTGATAAACTGCTTCTCTGAGTAGTGACAGTTCCAACAATGTCTCCACTCATTTGCACAGAGAGCCCTGAGGCAGCGCTGAGGGTCCTCCCCATTTGGCTCTTAGATGTCAAAGATCTGCTCCTTTGCATACTAACGATGCCTTCCCTGTTTCCTTGGTTGCCAGGGGTAAGAGGCCGGGAGAGCAAGCTATTCGGGGTCACCGCTCTGCTCCCCGGAGATGATGGAGTTGGTGGCCTGTTGGTTTGCGTGCCGGGCGTCGGAGGCCTGCTGTTTGCCACACTGGAGACCTGTGTTCTGCTGTTACTGGGCAGCGGTGGAGATTTGTTTCCTTGGAGCTGAATGTTCTTCCCTGTCTGAGTCGGCACCTGAGGCCTCGCATTTTGGCCCTGCGCAGCTTGAAGGTTGCCGTGATGGTCGGATGTAACTAAACTGTGATGTTGGACAGTTGGGCTTCTTGAGAGCCTTGCTTCCTCCCACAGCGCCAAGTCCTTCTCGATATCTGTGCGCGCACACACACACACACACACACACACACAAAAAAAACAGAAAAGAAAGACACTCTCTTTCTCTCTGGTTTAAAACTCTTACTGATTTTCTGCAACGTAAGTGACAACCAGAAGCTGTGCAGAGAAAAATCTATTCTCCCTCAAAATATAAGGCATCAGAATTAACAGTTCAAATGTTTGACAAGCATTCCAAAGAATCCCAGACTGGTTTGGGTGGGAAGGGACCTTTCAAGCTCATCTGGTCCAACCCACCTGCAGGGAGCAGGGACATCTGCAACTCGAGCAGGTTGCTCAGAGCCCCATCCAACCTCCCCTGGGATGGTTCCAGGGATGGGGCAGCGACCACATCTCTGGGAACCGCCCTCAGCATCAAAAATTCCTTTTTTCGCCTGGAGGTGACGCACCAGGACCTCCTCACAGTGTCTAAGTCTTGGTGAAATGTGAAAACACCATCAAGCGTGCCATCAAGCCCTCAGACTGCAGGCCTGCAGACTGCAGGTAACGCGGTTTCAACACCGCAGTTACTGTAACCGCAGCAAAGTTAATTACATCTACAAACGCAACAATAACTCTGCCACTTCTCTTCGAGGAAGGAAAAGGGAAGCTGAAGGCTTGGCTGTTTCCACCAGCGTGGGGGATGGATCATTTTTTCCTTCGCCTAAAACCCTGGCCACGGTGGCCGGGTAAGGCCGGCGAGGTGGATTGTGACCCCTCCCTACCACACGTACCGGCGAGGTGTTTCTCCATCGTCTGGAGCTCTTTTGCCGCTAAGGAATCCTTCAGGAGTTTCTGCCTTGGGGAACCTCCAGCTCTGACACCTACGGCATCCAGGGTCCAAACCGTCTGAGAATTTACAGACAGAAAGAAAAGGGAATCATTTTTTCAATGCAGTTTCCACATTTACAGATGACACAATAAAAAAAGGTGGTATTCTCATTTCGAACAGGGCATCTGGTGCTTTTTTATGTAGGATATATAATGTTTTATGCAAAATATTAGAGAATACAATCTCATACCTTAAATAACAGAAATAGTAAGTATTATTTAAAATCAAAAGTTCTAAAGTAATTCAGATATGCACCTTCAGACGAGCTCTCGTTCCACGCTGAGACATCGTGAGAGGACAAATTCCTCAATGATTTACATTCTGTGCTCTTCCAGTTACCCAGTGGGGGTTGCACTAACTTTAAATTGCCGTAACATTTGGCACCGTATCTCTGAAAAGCGGCACTTCTGGGAATACCACAGAATTTCCCCATCAAAATTGCCAGGGCTGCTTAATCACTGCAAGAAGTGATACTACAGCAGCTAAATCATCGGGGCAACGCAGCCGTTTGGAAAGGATGCTGACAAGCAGACCACCTCCCTGGTCACCTCCCTGTGATATTCAAAATTATCTGGGTTTTCTGGAACCCACTCAATGCAGCTACAAGAAAAGAATTTAAAATAGACTCTGAGGTAAACTTTGCATGGTTTTTCGATGCTTGTTTGAAATACACAAAAAATACACGACTGAGGGTGCAACACTTGGTCATAAAAACAACGAACGAAAACATTCATCACAGAATCCCAGCATGGTGGGGGTTGGAATAGGTCCTGCAAACACATTTATTTCAGACATGTCCCTGGACTTGATTCACCTGCTCCCCCAGGAGACTTTGAACATTTGCCACTTTGGTCCTCGCTGTGAATTCTCCATCCAAATCACAGCCTGGCTTGTTGAGGTCAGTGCAGAACATTAATCTGTATTCAATTACTCACATCTCTAAATGTTTATTTCTAACAGATACTGGGACCGCGCAGCACTGAAAATGCAAGTTCTTGGTTTTCCAAATACCAGCTCTCTTCGTGAAAAATTAAGCGCAGCAAAAGGTTCTATTAAAAAAAGGTTTAAAAGTCTCATTACAAAGACTCCCAGATTCTTCAGCAACAGGACAGTAAACATCAGCGATGTCACAGGAAAATCACAGTATAAATTACAGACATAAATGCTGCTTGTCTTTTCTATAAAGCTGGGCTCCAGATTCCTTTAGTCTCCACAGCAAAGATCCTACCTGTGGATTTACAGGCAGGACATGAAACAAGAACCCACAGGGCTCTTTTCCAGAGATGCTTATGCATAGCTCTTGCTGCTTTATCCCACAGCCTGTCTCGAAACTCTTCCCCTCTGAAGGCCAAGGTGCTTTTAAAAAAAATTTTGTCCAATATACAGGAGTAGAGAAATTTATGGTAATGATCCATTTAACCAGCAGCCGACTCCAACGACCCTATTGGGATGCAGGAGCAGCGATAACGATGGCACAGCTTGAACCAGACCAGGGCTTTTTACAGGTAATATGCACATTGGAGAGAATGCCACGAGCCAATTTGCCCAGTTTATGAGAAATGTCTGATCAACTTCATATTTATTCTATTTCCCCCTCAGCTTGTATCTCATAGAATATCTCCTATCTCCTGTAATTGCTGAAAATCATTTCAAGTCACGAGAATGGATTCTGGTATCAATTCCAAAGCAATTTTATAGGCATATTTCTTCCTGTTTGGAAGGATTTGTGGGAAGCTGTTGCAAGAATGCATTTATCTTCCCAGCCCTCCTGCGAGGAACCTCAGCTCTACCTCTGTATTTCACATGTCAAGATTGTCAAAGAGTAAAGTGTCACTGGAAGTTATTAGGGGACCGTGGAACTGATCTTGACTCCTCCAGAGCCCTAAAAGGCAACATCAGTTGGAACATTTTTGTCTTTTTGAGGAGACACAGTTACACCACGCTGGGTAGCTGGATTGTATTCTGAATAGCAAAGAGAGATTTCCCAAGAGAGAAAAGTACACAGCCAGCTCGCTGCGCATTATTTGCACATCTTGTCTATTAGTTTCCAAGCAAATCTTACCAAAAAGCTAAATTATACTCGAGATGTCACAATGTTGTATTTCATAATGAAAATTGGAGTTTGTATTATTTTGTTCTCTTGACTTCGTAAAACTATTGTCTGGTAAAATGGGTATTTGACTAACATTTAAGAACATGCAGATACAGTATAAAATGGCTGCACCTTCAATAGGAGCTATATACACAACTCCAACAACATGTGCTCTTGTATGAGATTATAATCATTTATTTCAAAATATCACCCTTCCTCGAATGAAAAAAAAATTAAAACAGCTAAAGAACTGAAAATTCAGAAGGCTTTGGTAAATGAAGTTTTCTTCTCTCTAAGATGCCAGTGCTGGCACACACTTTTGTCTTTGTGTCAAATCTATTTTTTATAAAACTATTTTTCAAAATTACAGGATTATCCAGAAAGGAGGCTACTTACAGATCCTGCCACTTGAGAGGCACTCTGAAATTCATCAGTCTCTTCCGTACTGGTCTCAACCCCGGGTACTTGAGCTGTTCCAAAGAGGCAGAAGAGAAGTAAATCACCCTAATTAAGTAAGCATTAGTCACTGTGAAAATAAAATGCCTATAAATTACCTGCTAGGGAGGTAAATGTGGCTACTATAAACACACTGCTTTTCAGTGACACCTCTATGGATTTTCAGTCGTGCCTGAGGTTAACTTGTGTCTGATTTTACGTGTGACTTTAATTGATAAGCTCAATGCAATGAGGGCCAGTGTCTCTAGCACGGTTAGAGTGACAAGCAAGCTTCCTCCAGATGCCAAGGGGGCTCATAGGTTAGTGATTATTTTCACCATTAAAGGTAAATACTGTTTGTCTTTCACAAAAGTGAGTAGTGGATCTTCAGCCTTAATAAAATCAATATAATTTAATTTAATTAATGCTGTTAAACTAGTTAAAATATATTTAAAATCATTGAATTAAGTAGTTCTGGTCACTTCAGATAATATTTAAAAGCCAAACAAGCTGCACTTTTTACCCACGCAGGGATGTCCTCAACAGGTTTATCTGAATTTATTTTCTGCTCTAACAACGTCTTCAGGAGTCTCTTTTACCATCACCTTCTCATACATAGTATTTACTGGAAGTAAACTTCAGATGCACAGAAAACAAGCACCGTGCTGCATTTACAGGGATGACTGATAGATCGGGCAGGTGACCCAGCTCTGTGTCTTGTGCCTACTTGTAAAATCCAGCCGGGCTTTTTGTGCTTTTTTTTTTTCAAATCCGAATGTATTACAAGCCAAGATTTTAGGAAAAACACTATGTATTTTGAAAGGCTGAGCATTTCTGAGTGTGCCTCTTGACAGAAATCTGGCAGCACCTCACTACTGACCTCAGTCCTTCCGCCCCAGGGGCTTTGCTGGTGTTTTGCTGTGTTTATAACACCATCAATGTCACGGCCACACCTACCCAGCTAATTTGTACTCCCTATTAAAAAAAAAATACCTTTTTTAAAGCCATACCAGTTACTGACGCTAGCATACACTGGTTTACAAATGAGGCAAGAGAAAGGACCGAAAGCTGAAGTTGCTGTCACACCAAACAGCACTAAAGAGCAGACACTTTGTAGGATAATTAAAACCAAGAGAAGTTAGTTCTGTTTTGCATTAATTAATGTCCAGAGCTCACTTGTCTGTGGCTGGTGAAGACCAAACTGCAAAGCAAATCCTTCAATTACCAGATTTGGCTGGTTCTGCCCAACAGTGAGGGAATGGACTGGAAGATTTGTCTCTGCAGAGTCTCTGCACAAACCGCTGCGCGCTGGTCTGTCTCCATCCCAGCAACAGCTAAAACAAAGTTACCCTTCATCAGCTTCACCTTTCCTAGGAAAGCAGGGCATGCTCTGGCAAGAGATCCCTTAGGAGGGTCCTTTTCCGTTAGACGTCAGGTGTGATTCTGTTCAAAAACCTGAGCAGAAATTGAAACAAGGCCGAGTGTCCTGACTGCAGATTAGATCAGCGGGTGATTGTGTGAGAGGGAAAAAAAGGCTCTTCAGAGCTACTGCACAAACCCCTTTTGATTGTATTTTAATTCTGGTTGGTGGTGCTTGAAGAGATCAGAGGAACATTTCTGATAGATAAAAAAATGGGGAAAAATTCTATAACTCTTTTTATTTTCACAGTGTATTATTTGAATCCTGTGGATGCACATGTCATATTAAATTGAATTAAGTATTTCAAAGACCATCCATTGACACAGAGGCCAACTGGCAGTGAGCAGGCCACGTCTATACTATTATCATAGAATCATAGGATGGTATTAAGCTATTTTACATCCAAAATTGTGTGCTAACATACAAACTGTCAGCTAAGAATGAGCCCTGGCCCAAGGCAACTCTCAAAATATCCTGGAAGAATTATCCCGGAGCACTAACTGGCCATGGAAAAAATCCGTGTTAGGGGCTCTTCTAACAGATGGGAAGTGTACATGATGGAGTTCAAATGCCCAGGAACACTCTCTCAAGGCGTTTAATCTTCTTTTACAGACATAATCTCTACTCTTAAACTCAAGAGGTTGCTGTTTGGGTTGGTTTTTTTTATGAGCAGTAAATATTTATATAACTTACCATTCGAGTCTGATGCTGCTGGCTCAGACGTTTGAGATACCATGGAGACATCTTCTGGCCTGTCTGCCAAATTATCTCCTTGCAATCTAAATTGTGAAGAAATGGAACGAAAACACTTGCAATCAAATTCCACAGATAAGACAGAGAAGAGTGTTATCTCTGACTATACACCCTACTCACAACATGGCCCCAATTACAAGGGCAGCTTTGCTGAAAAACCACTGGCCAAGGTTCCACCAGATTATCCCAGATCGTCTAGTACCCAAACCGAGCCTCTAAGGAGCAGCTCAGGTATTTTTGTAGGACTTACTGTAACAACGGTGGGGTTTTGGAGGCACGATGTGCACGTGAAGCTGCAAGCTTCCTTCACTACATTCAAATAGATTTGAATCAATCAGAACTGCGCTGGGTGTTCATTTCAAGGGGCTGAAGGGGTGGCCTTGCTGAGGAGAAGCTGAGGCTGCCCTGTGCCAGACACAGGCGGGTCCACCCTGCTCCAGAAGCCCGACAGCAGGATGCTGCTGAGCCAGCAAAAGCGGCAAACAAAAGCATAAAACCTAGAAGCTGCCAACCTGAGTCTGAAAATGACTTCTGTGAATTCTTTTACAGCTCTGCACCTGGTTTGTAAAGCTCTAGTTACCAGCTCTTTAAAGGCTCTTCTAAAACTGACAGCCCAACAGAAGCAAGTAACTTACTTTGTACCATTATCATAAAGAGATTCAAACAGGGAGAAAAGCCAAAAACTAAATAACCATGCGAAATAAAAGGGAAGATCTCGGAAATCACATCATTTTCCTTTGCATTCAAGTCCCCCTCCATTACACACACATGGTTACTGCAAGCACCTATCCAAGCTCGTGAGGATGCCCACGGAATTGCACCAGGCAGTCTCAGATGCATTTTCTAGTCTGTCCTTGTTTACGTTGCTCTCTTTCCTGGTTCATTCCTCTGCTTCCTGTCCGAATTTTAAAACACCGCGTCGACATCTAACATCTCCCTCTGCTGTCACTGTGACACTGAACTATAATTTCCCTACAAGAAATACACAGCTCCAGGGAAGTTCTAGCAACAGAGATGAGACAACAGAACTCCCAGCAGCCCTGCATGCTTTTGGGTTAGGTTGACTGTTTTCTCACACCTTTCCCTAGCAACCTCAACACCCCACAGTAACAGCTCTCCAAGCTTTGGGGTCGTGTGTCCTGACTTTGCCTATATCTGGTGAGTTTATTTCATTCTTCGATCTCACATATACTGATCCAAATTCTGATCCTGTACCTTGACTTACCGCCTCCAGTAAGTCCGTTCCGCGCTCCTTTATACAGGTGTAAAACCCAAAGCTTCTCCAGCACCTAAATATTAAGCCAGGAATTTTGGACTTACTCTATTTCTTCTACTAATGTCTTTCACAAAAAAAAAATAAAAAATGTCAAGACTGTGCCAGCCAAATTCTTAGTGTACTGACAGGTACAGAGACAAACAGATGTCCGTTTTCCAGAACAGACTATGTCAGTCAGTATAATGGCAAAACTATATTAAATAAATATTATTAAACAATACATAGGCAAAAGTACTCTTTTGCTGGTACAACTCTCCATCTGCTCCAGTGACACACTCCAGCTTCCTAGTGAAGATTAGATTTTAAAATAAGCTTATATAAATTTCAAATCAACAAACTACTGAAGACAAACGCCTTCTATCCGCAGGGGCAAACGAGAGAGGACGGGGAATTCAGAGAGTAAGGAGAGCGGCTGGCACCTCCCGTCTGATGGAATAATGGGAAAGCTCTGCAGCGTGGCACCTTGTTATACTGAAAAATCGGTGTCGTAGCTTCTGTTTTCACCATGGACTAAAACCCAGGAAGCGTCTGCATTGAAGAGAAATGAAGCATGAGGACTATTGGATTATCCCGCAGAGCACTGCCCAGGAAGGCAGACGGCTCCAAAATTAAACCGTCAGGCTATATGAATAAATACGGACATTTAATAAACTTTCTGGATAACATGTAAGAATATAAACCTAGTGACATACTGGGCTTGCTCCCCAACAGAGATTTATAATTCCTCTAAATCCATTTTAAAGAGGCAGTGCAAAGCTCTCAGGCAGGAGCGTGTTGTTATCGCCGTCAATTCTACCTCTGGGAGACAAGCAGTCTTCGGATTCTTCGAGTTCCATCTGGATCTAACGTACGTTTCTTCTAAAACAACTCCATTTTTGCCAACGCTATGTGGATCACGGTCTGTTTCTTACTCTGGCACTCACTTTCTTAAGGACACAATTTCTTAGCACGCCCTAAAACACAGCAAACGATCTGGAAATTCATAAAGCCCGTAGTTAAAAATGGGGTTTGGTTGAAGTCCCTTCTCTTCCGGCAAATTCAAAGCACTATTTTCCAGTCACTCGTGAAGATTTCTGTGGAAAGTTTCCCTGCCACCAATATGGCATTCACAGCCATCACGTTTTCAGCTGGTGAAACCAGAATATCCACTTGCTGAGCAAACCCTACACACCGACCCAGCCTGCAAAAGAATCTTTTCTGTGTGCCGCTTGCCTTTTCACCACGTCTGAATGCAGGTCTTTGTGCATCTCAGTAAGTACACTCTGCAGCTATTTCTGAGGAGAACTGAAAGTGGAAATATATTTCCCAGCGTAAGGAATCCATAAAGAGACTGAATTATCTAATCCTTTTACAAGATGGGGAATTAAGCCATTCTTAGGGCAATCTTTTATCTGCTGCTGGCTTCAAACCATTATCTCACAGGAGAAAAATTACAGTCTTTGTCAGTCTTTTCAGCCTTAACACTCTTTCTTCCCCTGTGAACCACTTTTTTCTAGGACCTGTGAAAGAGTTTTGTGCATGTGCCTTTAAGAGCCACATTAACCTGTTACCCAGCGCCTCAAATTATCACCACCGAGCATCCCCAGGCCCACGACCTCCTGCCTTCCTCCCCTATGGCGTTTACATCCAGCAGGAACCGCCGCTGCCGATGCCCACGGCAGCACAGCACCGCACTGCACGGAGAGAATCTACGACGACTGCAACGAAGAATTAGCTTGCAAAGCACACATCAAAGAGAGCAAGGGAAAAGAAGGGGGAGAGGCTTGAGAGAGCACCTGTCCTTTTAAATTGGTGAGGGGATTAAATGTGTTTTGGAGGGGAAGAGAGAAAGAGTTGTCTTGACGAGATGTACCAGTGAGGGACAGGGTGAAATGACTGTCACCCTCTATTAAATTGAAGGACAGTACGATAATTCTCAGCACTGGACAAAGTAATTTCATTTTCAAGAATGCTCCTAGTTTTTCCATTATTACAAATCAAGATTGGTATGCTCAAAAGCACGAAAAAAAATCCCCTAAGTCGACTCTTAGAATTTATCAACAGCATTTTTACCTGTTTACAAGTGTACCAACCTCCTCATACCAGTTCTACCTTCTTACAACCAGCCTAAGATAAAAACAAAAAAAATAAAATATAGATATTCTTGAACAATAGTTCTTAGAAATGATAGTCTAGTGCCACTTTGTTTAATTTGCAGCATCTTAAGACTGTTTTTTCACTCTATAACCAAAGCCAGAGGGTAATTCCCTGCCAGGGAAGTTACAGGAGGGCTGTCTCCAGATGAACACGATGCACTCGGAGCCACATTTCCAGCCCCAGCGCAAGAACCACATGTTGGTGTGTACGGATCAGATGCAGTCCCCATGCAGATATATATTATATATATTATAGCCCTGAAGCGCACCTTTCAAGTCCAAGCCTATTTTCACGAACACGCAAACACTTACCTTTCTTCAATCACACGGAGTTCTTCCATTTCTCCTGGGCTGATTGACAATTACATCAAAAATGACAAATCTACCCCACCCACCAAAGTTCTGGTTAAAAAAAAAAAAAAAAAAAGGGGGAGAGAGGAAAGAAGTCTGATCCACCTGGGATTTCTCTCTGAGCACTTGATATAAATCTCCTCTTACATTGTTCCCTCCTCAAGACACGGTAGAGATTTTGAAAACGGAGAGACCTTGGCCATCCTTTGAAAACACAGGTTCGCTGGGAATTTGCCGTAAACCCGGTCAAACCTGGATCCATGAACCCAGTAGGCTTCCCTCCTTCAGCTGGGAAAACCATCCCAGAGCCCATCACATTTAACTGCTTTTTAAATGTAGTCTTTGGTCAGTATTTATGATCTTCCTGACAGGGGTAATTAATTTCCTTAATTTTCCTCTTTGCTGCTTTAAGTTTCAACAGTGGACAGTACGTACAGGAACACGGCTTCTTTAACAGCAGGTTTTTCTCTGTTTACAGTCATCAGCTTTTCTGCTTTTGATAGTTAAATAAGATCCACTTGTCAAGCTTCCGGCACTATTTTCTGCACATCTCGTTATCAAATTTTTCACCAAATGCTTCTTAATGACCCCAAGTATTGTTAGTATCGTTATAGCTTTGTGATGCTCACATGAAGCATCTCCATCCCCTCACTCTGTAAGAATCTAAACCAGGCAAAGACAGATTAACACCAGAGAGTTCCCTGACCAAACAATTAATTCCTGTCCTTTTCTAGAGAGATGTGCCACGGCCAATTCAGACAACAGTTCTATTCCGTCCACCACTGTTCTGTCATTTACAGCAAATTATCGCTGCTTCCTTCAATTCTCTTGTCTCCTCCACCACACGGTCCTCTAGATTTGCTTAAAGTCCAGTGCTGTGTTTCAGAGAACCTACACCGTGCGATTCTTAAAGTCCACACAGCACCGTGTCGTTTATGCGCCCGTGTTCCAATGACACATGCGAGTGGAGGAGACCACGCTGTAGAAAACCAAACTTACTAAAATATTGTAAAAATCCAAACGGTTAAAGGAAAGTGAAGCAGCCTTGGTAAGTCAGCAAGCTAACCTGAAGGTTGGAGGCCAAGACATCTCAAAGGAGCCAGAGATACAGAAAACGAGCAGGCCAACAATGAAGAGTTCACACGGAAGGTGACGTGGGAACGCCTGAGTATTTTTTTTCCGAACCCAGTTTTCAGATCTGTAAGTGTCAGCACACACAGAGCACCTCGGCTACTCTACCTCAGCAGCTGAAGCACACACGCTACCGCACCTGAACTCTGCTCCGCACCCTGACGGCGACAGCTAGAAAAGCCACTTTTACCTTTTTAATGTAGAGAGGTGCTTCGTTTATACCTGTAAATCTATCCGATGCCTCTCACACGTGAACGGGCCTCTCACGCGTCGGCCTTTTGCTCTGGCTGATCTTAAAATATTAACTAAAATATTGCATCTCAGACCTACATTTGTATGCAACCAGTGCTCCTTCCCAACATTCTTGTTCAGAAGCCTTCAAGCTTGTGGCACAGTATGTTTTCTATAATCCCATTTCTTTTTTAATCACATGCAAGCCCTTTTTTGTATTCCATTGATGTTAAGGAGCATGAATGCAGCCCTCACGCTATTAAAAACAAAAAGCTTCTTACTTCCAGGAATGCATTGGCAAGACTCCACAAGAACAAGATTTAACTTTTGAGCATGGCAGTGGGCACACAAGGCTAATGGGTGGTCCTTACGAAGGAAAAAAAAACAACCCTAAAATTCATTTAATAGTACATTAATATTATCTTATACCTTATGCCTGATTAAATTCTTGCAAATTCATGCAAGTCACGACACGTGAGAAAATACAGAAGTGTCCTTTGGCTTTTACAAATGGCCATTTAGCTCTTTGTTTAACCCACCTGAGTTTGGCTTGTGTGTGAGGGTGCCTTACGATTCACCGGCCGAACCTGAAATGCGTTTGTGTTGCCCGTGTGTGCGAAAGGATTCCCCAAATCGTGCTCTAGAGTGAGTCGGTCTATTCTCTCAGCCAGCCAGACGCCTCGTGCCCTTAGGTGAGGGAGGAATTTCTATTCTGGTAATTTTGCTCCAATGATCTCAATCCAGAGCAGTTGTACCAAAAGCGTCTTTGCTGATTTTCCAGACTAAACAGCAAAAGAAAAGCAAAGTTCCCGAATACCGGGGCAGGGGGGAGGTTGTAGCCTCTTTTTTCTGTATCTATAAACCTTGTTTTGTTCCACCTTGTGAATGATGTCACCCCTTTATTTAGATGACTTAATATGCTGCTTCACTTGCACTGCGGTCCAAGAGCAGCTATGGGAATAACATTGTTCTGTAGCTACTTTCCCATTTGAAAAAAACCTCTTAAAGCTGTTGCCCATCTGCGCTCCGCTCCTCGGGTGTGAACCCTCTACGCCGCACACAAAGCGCTCTGTTTCTTACAGCTATATTCCAGTCTACAAATCAATTTGTACTCCAGGAGAATTAACCCCTCCTTTTATTTCTCTTGTCGCCTCTCTCTGTTTCTTTTGGGTTTTGTTTCTTTCCCTGATTGGTTGCTTTGGGCGGGGGGGGGGGAATTTTTTTTTTTTTAAATCATAGGCTGTAAAAACCAACTTGGTGTGACAGCTTGAAAGAATCCCCCATCTTTACCTCCTACGTGTTTCAGTGAAAAACTTTACCTCTTATTAAAATCTGACCTTGGCTGTGATCACCTGTCATCTTCAAATAACAGATAAAGTTAAATTACCAGCACTGAAGGTCAGATACCAGGTTTTTTGTTGTTTTCTTTTGTTTTTTTAATTAAAAATTGGGGGGGGGGATGTTATTCCAGTTCAAATTATGCCTATTCTCAGTCTCCATTATCTCCTTCAACTGTTTAAATAAATCCCTCTCAGAAGAGCCCCAACATGTCTAAGGAAGTGAGGAACCTTCTGGAGGAGGTATTATAGAAAGTAAATCGACTGGAGAAGAGTCAGTGCGGAGCATTAAAAAAACAAAAAAAAAATACAGCAAGATGAAAGAACGAGATTATGCAAATACAGGAGTAAAACTCACCTGAGCCAAGAAGCACATTTCCTAACATTTGGAAGTCTGCCAATGAAATTCCAAGGAAAAAGTCCTATTCCTGCTCCAGACGGCCCAAGTACCTTCAGCAGACTTGGTCTGACCAGCCCTGTTACCCGCAGAACACCCACTGCCATTAATAGCTCCATTCACTTCAAGTCACTTTACGCACCCAAAAAACGGGCCAAGCTAAGAGGAAGGACACCTGCCTCACTGGAACCAAAAGTATGGGTAACAACAGCTCAGAGCTTTTGATCTCAATCGCACTCAAAAGCGCCCTCAATCAAATCCCATCGTGTTTATACAAAAACCGCACAGCACACAAGACTACTTGGAGAAGAGAATGTGGTAAAATAAAAATCATTTCTAAACCAAACCAATATACTAATAGGTTCTCTGTTACCAGCTCACAACAAATACCAGACGTTGTCACAACAACGGAGATCAATCCCAACACCGAGAACTTCCACCGAGGTGACCCAAATACTCAGGCTGGGATTTTACAGCACGGTGTTTTCAACGGCTCCATCACTGAGTAACAGAAAATTGAATTGCTCTTGGAAACCACTTCTCTCTTCAACTTCCCTTCCTGCTAATGAGATGGTATTTCTTTTTTTTTTTAGTTCTTCCAAAGTTTAAAGAAACTGCTCAACTGCAACAAGAGTGAAAGGAACCCCAGTCAAGTAGGTATCATCCAGTTGCTCACCAACTTCATGAAATAAGATAGGGAGTGAAACGAAGGTGTGCAGGGGAAATGAAGCACCACTTTGGCTTCTCTGATGAGTGACAGAAGGGGTTTTACGAGATCTTTCTCTCACAACTGGTGTTTTAGGCTGCAGAGCCACACAGCACAGGCAGTTAAAGGACAATAGCAGCAGCCAAGGTTGATGGGCTTGGCACAAGATCTGAGCCGTTCGTTCCCTGGTGCGCAGGACTGAAATGTAGAGTATCTTGGCACCTGCTACTTCTTAGGGAATTTAAAATTTAATTAACCTTCATAGTAATCCATACAAGATCTTATGCAAATCCGAAAAGACCACGTAGAAAACTTAACATTTCTGTTTTCCTTACCTTTCTACATGCTAATCCCAGGACAACTGATGCCAGTTGTAAAAAATAATAATAAAAAAAAATGCCACCTTTGCCTATAGCTGGTTGTTTGGAAACATTTTACAACATAAGCAATTTGTTTCTAGTGAAGTGGGAAGCAGCCCACGACCAGCATGTTTGCTCTTTTCTTAAAGCATAAGGCCCCGCTGCTGACAGCACAACTCGCTTGGGGTTGGACTCGATGATCTCCAGAGGTGCCTTCCAACCCTTCTCCTGAATCCAGGGCCATCCAGCCCCTGTTTCCCTGGCAGGACCGTGAGGCAAAGCTCCTCAAGGTTCCACAGCTCTACTGAGGAGATGCTGTTGCAGGGGTGATGCCGTATCCCAGAGGTGACCCCGTATCCCAGAGCATGGCAGAAAGTTTGGAAGCCTCTCTTCCTATGGAAGTGCCTTTTAAAAGCAGTAATTTACAGGCAAAATGGGGAAAAAAATGTAGAAACGTAGGGTGGCATATGGCCAAACTTTTGACTTAATTTCACCACAGGTTGCTTTTTATTTACAAGGGGCTAATCCCCTCTCAACCTCCACAATAGAGCAGGCACTGGCAAAGGCAGCCAGCTAAAATTGGCATGCCTCCCTATTGTTCTTGCTAATCTGAGCCATTACCAGGAGGGTGAGAAGGCCAGTTTTGTGATTTAAACAGGCTTAAAATCCTTTCTCCAAATGAGCTTTTGTCTACCCCGAAGAAAGCACCTCGGAAATTGAAGGGGTTGCTGTTAGTGTTGCATTCTCCAGTTGACGGGGCTACAGGAACACCGACCTGTTTATTTGGCCCTCATACTGTAAATGCAAGAATTATTTCCAGCTGTCAAAACCAAAAGGGGTTCAACCCGATTAAATTATTTCTCAGAGGTGAAACAGGATGAGATTATAAAGTGCTAAGAAGCAACTATGAGAAATCCTGAACTGCACCTGTGCAACTAAAGCTCCATTTATACAGGTGCTTTTCAAATTGGATTTGAACCTTTAAATTCCCCGATTCATCCCCTGAAAAACCACAGAAGCTCAAATAACTAATGAAATTCAGAGACAGAAAGGCTTAAAATAGTTTCAAGCTGCGAAGCAAGGCCTAAGACTAACCACGCTCTTTGATTCATTGTTGACGCGACATATCGAGCATAAACATCAGCCGCACAACCCAAATGCCAGAGGTCATAGGGGAGCCAGTAGCTAAGCAATTATTTTTCCTTTAGCACAGGAGAGGTCATCACCTGGCCCAGAAGCACAACCCACGGCTGAAAAGCTGGGGGGGAGAAAGTCTTGGTTTGCAGGGTCTGGGCTTTGCCGGCCTTTTACCTGGCACATCTCGCGCAGATATTCAGCGTGACCTTGGCTTGAGGCTCAGCCGGATGAGAGCTTCGAGTTTGATTGAATTTGCTCCCAGAAGACATCACACTTGTTACTCCTTCCATTCTTAGATCGTCAAGATCCTCTGCAACGAGACAGAAGGACTGGATGAACATGGGATTGAATTTTGAGGCAATAAAGGCGCTTCCCCCGTAGAATCACTGAAGAAGGGAAGAAATCAAAAATCAGGAAGAACACAGAGTTACTTGTATAATAACAGAAGATGACATTTGAGGGGATTTTTATTTATCTATATTCCCACTCTATTACAAGGGGCTCCTTGAAACATATGCAGTATCATTCCCACTTCAAACAGAGCTGCAGATTTTTACAATCTTTGTTTCTCTGATTCATCTATGACAAAAACACTTGTCACCAAGAGATGCTGTCCAACAGCTCCATTTGACATAGGTCATACTGAAAAGAGAAAAAAAACTTCTGAGCGTAAGCTCCTTTGATTTTTTTCATCGTCTATTCACTTAGCAAGGAGAAAATATTGCCAAAATAAAAGTGTTCTGCTAAGCCCCAAAAACGTGAAATTGCTACGTATATCACACTGAGAGACCCGAATCCACACACTTATACCGACTGTATTGCTCTGATATCTGGGCAACTCATAACAATAATAGCACTTTCTCCTCCTGTGAAATCCTTCCCATTTTGCAGGAAGCCACCTGAGGCTCTCGGAGGACTTTTTGCCCGAGATCACTCTGGAATAGTGCACCTCACTTAGACTGCAAATGAATCCTCCTGCTTTACAGAAAAGAAACCTAACGTTGAAGGACCAGGGTGGAGCGGAAAGTGCACAAAGGCAGACTTTAAATCCTGACACTAGACAGGGAAAAGTCACAGAGAGCTTTAAAACCAGAAGAGGCAACGTTCAATTTGAATTAGGGGGACAGAAGTAGTCGTTACAGACACACGGTGGAGTGTTGGGCTCCTCTTCACGCACAGGAGTGAGACACAATCCCCTGAAACATTTCTGCCTCTCCTCGATATATTTCTCTTTAAAAATGTCATCCACGGTTAATACACAAACCAATCCCAAGGCCTTGGAAGGCTGTAGGATAAAGACTTGCGAAATCACCCATCTATGAGTCATTTCAGAAAAGGTATTACATATTCGGAACACATTATGCATTAAAACAAACACAGTTTAATTGTGCTCTAAAGAGGTGTGAAAAGTTCCATATTTTTTACTGGCTGTAAAGCACTGGCCGGATTACAGTTTAAATGAAATGGAAGCATATGCTACAGGGCTGGGGTTTTTTTCCCCTAAACAGATGTGATTTACTTTAAATGAGGTTTTCAACTGTTTTCTGCTTGATTAACTTTTAGCTCTCTGACGACTTAGACTGTTTCCACAGAGCGATGACACAGGCTGCCCTCCATCATACCCTTGATATTTGAAGCTGTATTTCAAAAACATGCCTTCCTTTTTTTTTTTTTTTCATTTTTAGTCAGCCACCAACAGTTAAGTGAAACACTGTACAAGCAGCGTGGGTTTCAGGGGGGCTTGTAGTTGCAGAGGACAGACAAGCAGGCAGGATATCACACAGCATTGATTTCTTGTCACAAGCTGTTGGACCAAGAGCAGCAACGTGCCTGCTAAAACCCAGATTTAAAAACAAAAAAAAGACCCCACATCATATACAACCATTAATTTTTCTTAAGGAACTTTCATTGATTTAATTCAGCACTGGATGAAATTTATCGATGTCAAGCTCCAAAGAGCTGTTAATATTCCAACCAGACAGAGAAGCTCCGTCCCATCGACCAAATCCAATGTTTGATTTAAGTTTGATGACTGTGCTTCTGCCTCAGCACCGAGCGACGTCAGTTCTGTGTGGATGCCTCAGGCTCCCACAGCAGATACTGCTCTTGCTGCTCACCGAAGCAACTGGGCTTTGAGAAGCTGCCTGGTTCCCGAGACCCGTAACTTTGGATGGGAATTTTTGAGTTGTGAGCAAGTTTAGGTGTCATCTGGCAATCTTCCTGATTGACCACGCTCATTATTGAAGGTCCTTAATTAAAAAAAACACCAAAAACCAACAGTAATTTTAGTACTAAACTCTGTATGGGGGGGTATTGTTCAACAATTGATGCACATTTTGCAGATATCTGTTCATAAATAAGGATGTTATTAACATAATTACGATGAGGGCAATAATGCATTTTAAGAGAAAGAAAAAAAAAGGTTCCTATGTTTCTACAGAACATCGGAAAGAATCAGTCTTAGCAAAAAGAGGGTTTCATTAAGAAGTCAATTCAGTGACAGGGTCTGGAACACTGCACCTTTTCTCTTTCTTTGCAGTCTTTGCTAGACCAAGTAGTGATGACACAGCTGAGCGGTTCAGTGATTTTATTGAGCAGCAATGAGGTAATTTCACTGACAGGAGAGAGAAAGAAAAGCCAAGCTGGTGACTGCTTACGTGATGGAAGACAAGACAACGGCGAAACTTCTCAAATCCTTCCAAAAATCGTTGCCTATCTTTGCACAGTGACAGGCTGGAAGTTCACGCAATGGAAACAATCTCACCGGTGCTAATAAATGTTCGCTATTCTAGTGCACGACTGCGCACTGCGCTTCCTGGATGTGATGCTAATTCCCTGCTACTCTCTGCATCAGCAGCGAATGTGAAGCCCCTGCCTTGGGCCTACACCAATTTCCACTAAATATGTTTTGTGCAGTAAAAAAAACAAACAAACCAACACACCTCCAAAGCAAAGCAACCCCCCTTACATTTCTCTCAAATCAGCAGTTCACCAAAGCAAATTCACACAGCCGCTGCAATCTCTGGGCACTGCCACAACAATACACCAAAATACTTAAAAGAGAGATAAAGATCACAAGTGTAACAGAGCACAGCACAGAACCAGATGTTTTCCATACTAATAATAACGCTGCACTAAGCTAAATCCTTGGTGATTTTTTTTAAAGACAAGTTCATCAAAAAGGGAAGAGGGAAAAGGGGTCTCGATTGCAGCTAAACACAAACGCAGCCCAGTAACGAGGTAAGGCTTTTAAAGATGACGGTGTTTGTAATTATTTACTGCCTTTCTTTTTGAAGGGGAAGGGCTGGGCAGAGGGAAATGGACACTAGTGCCAAGCATTCTAGAAACTGCAAGGCTGCCTGATGAGAGAGTCTGGAATGGTTTTAGGAACACCTCCCACAAGGCTCACACCCTCTTCACTTGAAGGGCAGGACTCTTAACGTAAAACTCCTGTCAAAAAGCAGAGAAAATTTGGCTGCACAGAAGACCCAGGTTCTGTGCTACATTGTTTGATGTGATCCAGCCATTTTTACCTCTTTCCTCCATTACAAAGTGTAATTTCCCTGGAGCAGTTCGAGAAGTGTAAGGTGCAAATCTGGAACAAGGCTCGGTTCCTCTTTGGCGAGGTCCGGACAGCTCCGAGACGGGCTGTTCAGTCTAATGCTAAGAAAAGCACTGAATGTCTTCACCTGAGAGTAAGAAACCCAGCTAAGGAACTCCTGTTTATATTCTTGCAGGTTCTGGTGCACCAGCAAAATCACACCTCTCTCTTTGATCAGTGAACTTCTCGCGGGAGCGTTGTAACCTCGTGACAGACGGCACCGGTAAATCCTCGGCCAAAGGGGCTCACCTCGCCGCGTAACGGCCGCTCGCCCAGCGCCGATAACCCACCGTACCGCCCCTTCGCTCCGCTGCGATTCCAAACATCTCGCTCGAAACGATCCGCGGTGCTAAAGAATTAGCTCAAACGCTTTATTCTAACAATAACAGGAATCTACTCTTAGTTGGAGTCCACGAATTACTTCTACATTTCCAATAAAACGAAATTCAGAGCGTTTCACTCGCTACACCCCATTCCACGACGCATTACTGCGGCTGCCATCAGGGCACAAAAGTACTTGCACTGTAACGAGAACACAGAACCTCAAAAAGGTCATAATGAGAAAACCCACAAATCCACCAGAAATTCTGGGCTTCAGAAGGCGTCTAAAAGAACATCTTTTCACGCTTTTCCTTGGTAAACTTTTTCTTTTTTTGCACTTTAAGTAAAACAACCTTCAAAATTCAAAGCAAATTTTGATCGGTACTTCTAATCCACTCCAATTCTGGTGTCATTTATTTATGCGACTGCTATATTTATTTGCATATGCAACTCAGACCTCAGTCCAGCTCTGCATTCTTGAAGAATACCACCAAAAGAAAAGCTTTAACATAATAATAGAATAAGCTGTGTTTAAATCAGTAAGGTTTTTTTCAATTATATCAAAAATATCAAAGCATTAGAAAGGAATGTATATTTAAAAGGTTTCGCTTTGTTTTTAATTTCAGTTTGTTTTTTTATTTTCTAACAAAGAGGAGCCAGCCATAATATTTTTCAAGTGTATTTGGTTAACAGAGCACAGATGTGCCTTACAATATATATCCAAAATATTGAATTTCACATTACATTGTTGCTTATATCTTTCTCTATTAAATCTATTTTGAATTAAACAGATAATTTGCACGCCATTTCTGTGAAGTTTTACAAAAAATGACCTAAGATGAATAATAATTCATTAATTCAAGCGTAGGCCTCACTAAGCACAAAGCAACTGCAGTGAATTTTCAGCCAGGCAGAGAAAATACTAAACTGTTCCGCTTTGTACAGATCCATTTCTGTGCTGAGGGCCACATTCGTATTTCACCTAATTTACTCCACCAGCCCCCTTGGCAGGATTAAGCTCAGCCGGCTTGTCAAGGGGCCAGTGGAAATTCATACACCTTTTATTGAAATGAAAGTTGAGGCAAAGCATAAAAATCACAAATAATCTCATGCCAAACATTTCCAGTAACACTGAACCTCCCAACAGCTTTCTTCTGAAAAATTATTAGTACGAGTTTTTCTGGAGGCACCAGTTACCGGAGCATCTGCATGCTCTCTGCCAAATCTAGATCAAGGATTCCTACAAAGGAAATGTCTCTTTCCCCAACTTTTTCTTTTTTTAGTCAGAATGATCAGATGTAGTCAAACACTTTAGTTGTCCTTCAGAGAACCTCATTCACGGAGAGAGGAGTGCACTAGCTAAGCAGCAAGATGCTTGTACAGCTGAAGTCTTCTACCAAGAAACCAACGCATCCTACGTTTTTAGAAAGGGCTTTTCAGTCAAGCGTGGTCCCCAAACGTGTCCCTGGCTGCAGAGCAAGCGGCAGTATTAGCAGAGCTCCAGAGAGAAAGCAAAGACATCTCCCAACTCCCTGTGTTGGCAATGGATACCTCCGATGCTGGCCGTGAAAGTCCGTGGTAAGCCCTAGGTGCATTGACGTCCTGATAATCACCAGATCTCTGAGATAATGAGCTAGAAGAAACTGTGGATCTGTTACCGCTCTTCAAACTTCTGCCCAGCTGCAAAGGGACAACTGTCCTCCTTGTTACCTCTACGAATCAAAGGTAAGAACGAGCGTAAGACGGCACCCAACAACAGGGGCCCTGCTGTTCCGTCCAGTTCCACCCTCCTGCGTCAACTCTGCTTTGTCCCGAGACGAGACCATCTGGTTTGTATCACTATCCCTCTTTTGGCCAGACACTGGGACATCTGGAAGGCTGCACTGTCTACACTGGGAGAACAGACACCGAGCTGGATACCATCAGCATACCAATGGCATCACACTTGACAGTACAGGCTCTTCCTCACTCATCGATTAAAATCATACCGCTGGCGTCCACTCAGAGAGGGTAGAACAACATTTTTTTACATGTACTTTTCTCTCTCCAGCTGGGTCAAGCAGGTAAACTGGCAGGTATGTCAGAAACATCTCACGTAGATTAGCCAGGTAATAAAGTTCCAAATAAACCACGTCATTCTCCAATAACTTTTTGCTGAAGAGGAGAAAATGCTTTCTGAAGAATCTTTTGGTTACTGAAAAACCTGCCCACGTCATTAATTGGGCCTTGCAGCAAGTTAGCTCCTGGGCTGTTAGCTCCTGCCTGCTCACTCACACATCAGAGACACACTCCCTTTGACTCAGCACTGCTTTATCTTCTGGATATGAAGTAGAGCCACATATTTCAGAACTATAAAATCATCATTAGCTACTGATTCCACAGACTGAAAATGTATCTGAAATATTGCAAGTTTTTCTCTTTTGGAGTTTTAGCTCCTTAATAGAGCTGTGGAACTCCTGTAGATCTTGAGACGGGTTTAACTTTGGAGTCCACAGCAGTGGAACAGAACGTGAACCACAGCCCCAGTGACCACTCTGCGCTGCCAACCTCTGTGGAGCATAAAAACTGTGGGCTAACCATTCAAAGCCATTCTGTCCACCGAGAGGGAGGCAGGGACCTTGGAATGGAAAGCCAGCTCCACATCAGAGAGCAAACGGCCCTCAAGTTGCTGTAAAAAAAACCAAGGATGAAGAAAAACCAAAACCTGAGGAAGCACCATCCTCATACGCTGGAAGGAGGCAGCAGAAGAGAGCACATCGTATCACTGAAGATAAATTACTAATCCAGTGTATTTTCCTTCTCAAAAAGAACCATCTGTACTAAATTCCTGGAGTGCAGTTCGACTGACGGATCACCTAAAAATGAAATGAGGTCAGACTCACAGTACAAACCATGACAGGAGGAAGAGAGAAAACAAGAAGAAATGAAGGAGCCGAAACGCAAAGCACCTTGCACAAGACCTGGGAGCAGAGATCTATTTCAAGCAAGAGGAGAAGAGGCAGCACTGTGCTCAGAGGAAGGGGAGGTCAGGGCACAGAGGCCAACCGATTCACGCTTTTCAGCAAAGCTCCCTGGCCCTGCAAGGCTCGTAGCTGAGGTGCAGGATGGAGGAGGTGATGCTCCAGGCTGCTAACCAGCACCCTGGCACTACGGCTGCCGTTCTCTAAGCTTCTGTCCCGTGACAGCGAAACTCCTCCTTGTTGCTTTACCCCTTTCTACGGTTCCCCGGCGATACCGGCGCTTGATTCTCACCTGAGCCTGGCGAGAGCTCATTCAGGGGAAAAACCTCATGTTATTGCTGGAATCTTCTGCACAGAGCTTAGTGAGCGGGGCTGGCACACAGAGGGGTCAGACAGGCGTTAAAATCAGCTCCACGGAAAGGACGGGAGCTGACAGCACGCGCTGCGTGAAGGAGCGGAGGGGGAAGGAGAACCACCTTCTTTAATGAAAGAAATCCATCATGCTCAGGCTCAGCCCAGCCTCCCAGAGCTACACCCTGCGGGGCAAAAGCTGTAAGTATTTAAGTGGCACCAGCAATTCAGAATATGAACATGTTCCTACAGGTCTAAAGCACTGGAAAAGAAAAAAAAAAAAAAAAAAAAAAAAAAGATGTTTATCAGTGTATCAGAAATACAAGTCAGCAAGATGTGACTTCTACACTGATGGAAGGATGCCCCATCTGCAACTCACCAGTGCTGCTTTCAAGGACCGTAAAACTTACTGTAATCTTCCTTCTCTCCAGACACAAGAATCAAAGTTTTTCAAAACTGGTATTATATCAGAATATTCAAGTATGTATTCAGAAAAGCATTCCTAATAGAGTATCAAAATACGATTCTTAATAGTGTGCGTTAGCTCATTAAGGATATGATTTTGGATTTTAAAAAAAATAACGGTTACGTCAGCCAGGTAATCGGTGCCTTCCTGTTTCTTTCTTATCTGAGTAATGTCAAGCTGATAGAATCTAATACGACTGAACCTGTAAATAGGCTTGAAGATGAGAAGCAGGTTAAGACTTCTTGCAATCAACACAATGTCTTACCTCCTCACCACCTTTTCTTCATCTGTTTTAGAACTCCTGAAATACAGCAATGTACGTGAATTAAATGAATGCTGGTATTATGAGATGGCTGTGTATTTTTTAAAGAGAATGCAGATGCAACAGAGGAGTCCTGCTCTACCGACAGCTGAAAGAAGAACTGAAGTTGCAGCCACTGTGAAAGTTCACACACACCAGAGGGGTCCTGGATGCGCTCAGAGAACATTTCAAAACTTACTAATGTATCAGTTTTACAATCACAAACACAAATATTGTTCTGAAACTCACCTACGGATCCATTTGCTTAGGCACAAAATGCTGCCCTATCAATCCAGCTGCACTCCTCCAAATGCAACTCCCCTTCACTTTCCCAAAACACAGGAGCAGTTTATAACACCTGGTAAAGCTTCAGCAGAAGAAACACTTTTTTTCTTTCAGCTCCCCGACGCAATTTTCAATTCCCTGTGTGCACTCGAGGGTCCCTTTCACTAAGCACCCTGAGGAAACACGCACAGCAGCCGACGTAACCTGCCGTCGCACCAGTGACAGTCTCCCACCTGGTTAGTGCTCTGTTTCAGGTATCACCTGCTCACAAAACATTTACCTACGTGCAGATTCAATACAGTGTGAAATATTGTCCAATTACTGCTCAGCCACAAGAGAGAAATGAGGCCCGAGGTAAACAAACAAATCAACATAAACCATACAAGTGCTCTAGAGAACAGGTTAACAGAAACAGAATTCCCAAGGCCTCGGGGATATAATCACGATGTTTAGAGAATCTGCGAGTTTTAACAGAAGAGTTGTGATTCCTCAAGCGAACACACAATTCAAGCCTTTTCACCAACACTTTTCAACACAGCAACAGGCAATCGATATTCAAAGATGAAAAAATACCCACTGCTCAGCAGCTCGACCTTAGCAGCATTTAGTCTCTGGTGACCAGACATACATGTAGTGCAAAGTTCACTAAACAAGAGCTATTTTTATCAGATCATGATGTGAGCATTCATAAAAAAACCAAACCCTGCAATGATAAATCCAGGCTAATTATTTGTGGCTGACATAGCCCAGTTTCGACCCATTTCCTGAAACATGGCAGGAAAACGAGTTCCTCTCAGAAACACTCAAATACGTCAGAAGATGTTTCTCCTTCTCTGAGGGCACCCAAGGAAGCATGAAAAACATCTGATAAAATCCCCCGCTAAGATCCCTCTTCCCTCAGAACCAAATGGGGAAGGAGGGCTGCAGACTCTCGTCAGACACTCTGCCAGGTCCCCCCCATCCCAAACACCACTTAGGGTCCTTCTGCAGCCAGGCGAGGGTGACTGAATAATTAAATCTGGGATGTTCTGAGGAGCTGTCTCTCCCCAGTCATCAATTCCCATTTGCCTGTGGTCATACACGCACTGAGTCAGAAAGAGAAATTAAATGATACATTAAGTTCCTTTGTATATGTAAAAAAAAATAAAAATAAAAATAAAAATCACAACCAGTCTGTCAGCTTCTGAGCGTCCTCAACAAAATCCTGAGTAATCCCCGCGCCAAGAAAAAGCATTTGGCTTTGATGTGCGGGAGAAACCTCTGAGAGCCGGGGCAGGTGAGCAGAGGGAAGGATTCCACAAGGAAGCCTTAACCAAGAACGAGCATATTCCCAGTGGAGGGGAGAGAAAGGAAGCCTCTGGGCCACAGCTCCAGCTTTGCAGGAGGGAATGTAAGTCCGGCCACAACAACTTCTCTGCAGGGCACACGCAGGACACCTGCCCAGTTCTTTATGAACAATACATCTAAAATTTATATAACACAAAGGTTACTTTTTCCAGCCTCCTGGACAACACTTTAATTCTCTAAACAAGACTAAAGATGAAATTTCACATCAGCAGAGAATGGAAGGAAGACTAAGAAAGGATCCTCTGTAACATTACTTTGGTACTTCGGCAGCAATACTTTCAAAAATAGGAAACTGTAAAAGCCAGTAACGTTTAAAAGTTCTGCAATAACGTAGGAATGTTTTGGAGAAAAAAAGAAAGTACATTCTTTACCTTTGCTGGAAAGGGGAAATAGAGGACCATCACTTTTTTTATTATGAACTATGCCTTTAAGAGCGATTTTGCATTCCGACTGTTTCATTTACAACATCTTTCAAGTTTTTATTCTCATCATATCGAAAAAAAACCAATCTCTTTATAACTTCTGGTTTTAATAAAATAAAGGGAGAAACCTTTTTGAAGCCACAATTAGATTTGTCTCTCTTTGCATCTGGTTAAAAATCAAAACTGAAAAATCCTATTATTTGCATATTTATTTATATCTGATTATTCCCAGGACTGTAAACTTTCTCTGAAGAGAATTAAAGCCAATGGAACAACTCTAATTCTCTTCATTTCTATTTTATTCCTTCATTACTGGATATTTCAAAGATACACCATTTTTTTAGAAAATAAACTTAGGCTACATCAACATCACCCAAAAAATAGCAGGCCAATAAATTCAACCTTTTTGCATTCAAAACTCCTCCCTCTGTCAAAGAGGCACCTCAGCTGTTCAAATCAAAATCTTAAAAAAATAAAAACCTAACTGCCCCAATGCGGCATGTCTCTCGAACACACCGATATTCTGCTTTTAAGAGAGAGGATCAAATCGGTTACAATTCTGAACAGCTGAAGTTGGAGATACTGAATCAATTCTTCAATTTTTTATACATTTACATTTTCTTTAAAAGAGTTTATTTTCCTGGTCTCTACAAAGAAACCATTTAAAAACCTTATTCTGTGGTAAACATTTTATATAAATAACATTCCAGGATATAATAATATAGCAATATTTTATAGAAACAATACCCAGGAAAAGAATCCCATAATCACTGTAGCTCAGCAGGGATGAATTTAAGAAATTTGTGGTAGAAGGATGAACCCAAGACGACCTTTTTGACAACCACATTGTGTCTTATACCTCCACCCAAACTAGTCCATGTCTTCTGATACAATCCATCGTCGTTTTGCGCTACATACCGATATGTATCTTTCATCAAGCACACATTTTATCATAGAATTTTTCGGGATTTGGGCCTGTGAACGATTTCCCAGCACTATCTAAATGTCACAAGCGGTAAGTCGAGCATTAACGACACGCTAAGTTAATTACAGAGGCTAGAAGATTAAACTAAGCTTGAAGGCATCACGACAAGAAGAACAAAGTTCATTCTTGCAACAATTGAAACTCGCCACCCTTAGCTGACAATCACCACCTCTCTTCCCTGTGCACTTACTCCCCTCCCTGTGCTCCAGAAACGGCTTTGCCAGCGGGTTTACAAAACTGGGGACAAATTCCGCCTGGGAGCGGAGCGGCAGCCGCCTCCTCGGCAACAACCGCTGCCGGGACGCTGTCACGTTCTGACCAGCGCTGCTCTCCCAGTTCACTTCGCTCCACATTAATCAAGGTGACACGAGCCAGATACTCACAATTTGTACGATTAGATGAGTCATGCGACAGGCTTACGGGATCCCTGACCTAGACGTTGCCAATTTTTCCACAAGAAACACATTTTTTTAAAAAATGGACAAATCTGGGCAGTTTCAAAGACAGCCATTATAAGGCAGGCTACAATGAAGGCTTGTAAAGCCTCATTTAGTGCCGTATTTCTTGATTGTGTAGAAGAATAAGGTGTTTGCTTCTTCATATGAAAACGTTACTTTCTAATTTCAAGGAGAAAAATTACAAAAATCCGTTCCTCATTTCTTCTGCATGCTTCTTTTAAGTGATGTGCACTTATCTACAATCACAGGTTCACAACTCACGTTCCTTGCAAAAGGCAGCAAAAGAAGATTCTGTCAGAGCTTACAACAGTGAGCTACAGAAATCGCTTATCAGTTCTCGCAGTCTCAGGCAGCCTGCAGTGTGAGTTAGCACACAGCTCCCTAGAATAAAGAACCTCTTTTATTTCCATAACCTTTGAGAAGAAACATACCACGAGTTTACAGTATACCGAATTTTTATTTTTTTCCTGCTTTCTTGCAGACAGGGTAGTTTTTCCTCCTGCAGTGTTAAGCACTTTCTCCTTCTTTTAAACAGATTCCATCTCATCTGTGCTGAGATTATTCAAGCACAGAGCAAAGCCCCAGCGCCCTCCCGTGGGCTCAGCCCAGGCTGCACCACCCTGGGGTTACCTCATCCCGCCACAAAACCCACACGTTTCACCAATTACCATCCTTCATTCCCTTGCCAGACACGTGTATTTTCTAGCCATCTAAGAGCCTGCGGCGTTAGACCTGTGCGCTGGAGAAGCACTCTCTTGCTTACCCCAAACATTCACACGTGTGTCCACTTTCACTACAAAACACATGAGATGGCTTTATGAGGAATAATCAGTGGCTCACTTAGCTCTTCACTTTAGCTCCACGTTTCAAAGACATCTCTTTGCAAATCAATTAGATCTAGTAAATCACATTTATTATGTTGGCTAGTTCCAGTTATTCTAAAGAAAGCCGAAACCAGCTGTAAACTCAAATTGAAACAGGGAACACAAGAACAGGCTGGACCTGTAGGATCCATCCCTATTCCAAATGGAGGTAACGGTCCATCCAATGGACAGGAGCATTAACGCCCTAAGAAACGGTCTCTGTGCCTTGCAGGGTCAAAGCCCAAGTTTTTTTCACAGTGCTATTCCCAGTAACTAGTTTTGCACAGCACAGATTCATGTAAAACGTCAGATTATCAGACAGAAGTCTCACCAGAACATAACTCCCACTGACACCACCGGAACTTCAGGGTCAATAGCAATCACAGTATCCCCATTATAATGTTTTCAGAGTATTAAACATTTGAGGAAGAATAAACACATCACTGCAGCACCAGTGGGATACAGAGCGAGCTGCAAATGCAGAGCAGCACCTGGAACCAGTTCCTCCTAACTCAGAAACCAGCCAGTCCACTCTGGAATTGTGCTCCTCTCTGGGCACAGAAAGCGCCTGAGGCCCCATCAAGTCATTCTACCAATTATTTCCAGTATATTACAGGAAATTCCCTTCTGGAACTAGAAATAAATTCTCCAAGGGTGTCAGAGGTGACACGGGCATTAGCCTGAGGCAGTACTGAAGAGTCTTTACCACAAAAGATGTACAGTGATGTAAGGTATATAGAGGATATATAAGGTATATGTAGAGAAGATACAAGGAAGACATTTTTGACACTGAGGCTGGTGAGAGCCTGGCCCAGGGTGCCCACAGAGGTGGTCGCTGCCTCATCCCTGGCACCATCCCAGGGGAGGTTGGATGGGGCTCTGAGCAACCTGCTCTAGTTGCAGATGTCCCCGCTCCCTGCAGGAGAACAGCAGAATTTCTTTCCCCAGAATCGAGCCTTAGGAGCATGAGGTTTTAAGAAAAAGGCCTGAATAAGCAACGGCCACCAAACTCTCCAGGGAAGAAGCCAGGCAGCTCTATGCTACACTGCCCTGCAACCCAGTGATGGCAGAAAGCCAGGACTGGAAATTAGCCACATCACACAGAAGCGGTGTCAAAAGCATCAGAGCAGTTAATGGATCGATGCAGCACATCATAAAAAAAAAATTCAGTCCCTGTATCATACAGTTACTGATCTGGAAAATATAGCAATGGAAAACAGCTACGTTTACTGCTGGAAATTTGGGTTGTTGCTGCTACTTTCAGAAGAAAATAAACTAACCCTGCAAGTAACACTTGGTGACACCTCGGCCTTTCGAGCAGTTCCGCAGGACGTCCCCTAACAGACCCACCAAACACTAACCCTGCCAGTGAAGGGCAACATGAGAATGACAACAGAAGCCAGACCTTCAGAAGCACGGTGCTTTCCACACCTCGGTGTCCACACAACTTCCTGTGGTGGTTGTTACTACAACGTGGCTGTGCTGTAATCACTCACCACGGCTACTCACCAAATATATCACAATTTTGCTTCAGACTCACTCTACTCAAAGCAGAGGTCCTGTTTGTGACCTCTCCTAATTTATGTTGATTTTGTATAATCCTTGGCCAGTTTTGATGAAATGCATGAAAGAAAGAGAAAAAGTTGTTCTGGGTTTTGCAAGGCACAAAACCAGAATGGATTCTTGCAGTCAAGACATTATTAAAAACCCAAAACACCTGATTGCACACAGATAATATTCCACCCAAGCGTCAAGATACAAGAAAAGTAAGGAAGCAACAGAAATAGAACAGAGACAGAGCAGAGTACCATGTGCGTTTTTTGATTTTTAGATTAAGGTCCAATCTGAAACAAAGAATTTGTGATAGAATTCGCAAGTGTAAGTACGTGGAGCTACCCTGAGATTGGATACTACCCATGCCTTGATCCCACATAAAGTTCTATAGAGCAAAAAGTGGGAAAAAATATAGAAAACCACGACTGCCTTTTAAGCATTTTACATTGAAGCTTTAAAAATGGCAGAAAAGAGACTATTCATGAACTTTCTTCAACATTCTCCCTCCTTTCACAACCAGTAACTCCAGGGATGGGAGGAAGCAGCGAGCACTGAGCCTTCCAGAGCACAATTTAACACACCACAGAGTCTACCAAAGAACTACAGTCAAAGCCTCTGGAGAGGTTACAAATTCACACAGCATAAGCTACTTGTAGCGAGAAAGTCTCAAATAAACCCCAGGGAGGTTAGGACTGCAACACAGGTGAGAAAAAGAAGAACCAGAGGAAAGCCAGTCCAGCCGATTCTGCTCCTTGTACACAAACACATTCTCCAAGCAGGACCTGCACGTCATTTACGTAGGAAATCAAATTAATGACTTGACGCACCTGAAGCATTCGCTGTTTCAGGGGATTTTGCGGCAGCTGGTGGTTTATGCACACACCACATACACACACCCACCCCGCCCTCACTACATTCACTCCTGGAAGTTGCAAGTGAAACCCTGCGAAGCTTCACACACCGGCTGGGCACTTTATCTTCAAACACAGGGAGGGTTTCAAACTAATCTCTGTTTGATCGGGCATTACACTTTTCAGATGAATCTATAACAAAGACAGAAAGTTATGGGAAAAGACACATAATTGTTTGCAGTTACCCAGCAGTTCCATCGCATCGTCTTCGTTGTCAATATCTTCTTCGGTTACGGAGGGAGCTGTGCTTTGCGCGGAGTCAAAGGAGTCCTGAGAAAGCATGGCAGCCAGCAGCTTCTTATGTTGCTGCTGTTGTTGCTTTAGTCCTTTGGTCTTTGGCTCCATTTTTAAGCTGTGAGGGAGGAAAGCACAACTTTCTCTTACTGGGGCTCTCTACAAAACACGTCACACATTTGCCCAATTACTGCAGCCCATGACGACCTCCAGATCCGCAGGTTAACACCACCAGACCACACACAAACCGGCCGCTATCGCTCCTTCCCTGACCGTTGGGTGTCGTACGTCAGTTCGTGCTTTCAGTTCCTAGCTGAACTTTTGACTGAATAACGATAGAAAATTTCCCCCAACTTTATGGGCATTAATTGAGTGTAAATAAGCTAGATACATAGCAGGACATCAGTGACTAGCCAGTATCGCCAAGGCTTGGTTCACACAGCCACAGAGCTGCCCACAAAGAACTGCTCCCTTGAGAGGCTACCACAACCCAACAGAATTAAGGACTGTACAGCTGTAACAGTTCTCAAGGTTTGCCGACTGGAGTCCCTAAATAACAGACAACTAGAACTGCTCAGGAGTTGGCCTTGGCCTAAGGCAGGACTTGCCACAGTCAGCAATTTCTGATTCCTTGCAACACCAAGATAAAGACAACAGACAGGAGTTTGGTGTCCCACGTGAGGGTATCGGCAACACCTCAGACTGCCTTACAGTCTGTCGCAGGAAGGCAGATCTGTTGCAAATGTATGAAATTTAGTATAATCAAGAATAGTTCACTTCCCACTGCAAAGATAAACACTAATAAGACAAAGCGGACCTTGGAGATGCAGAACGGGCTTTGAGTTTAGGACATCAGGTTACGGATGGGCCCTCTGCAAGCTCTAGTTCATTTCAGGCTCTAAGAAACAAGAGCATCATATTAAAAAACTCACTCAAATTCCCCAGTGTATACACACATTATCCCTGGAGGAAGTTTCCCAAGAGCCTTGCTTCTTCTCAGAATTTCTCCAGGAAATTTTTCATATAGGAAACTACTAACAGTGGCTTGGGAAGGAGTTTAATCCTATTTTCATGGCATTCGAATTTCTGAAAGATAAGCTTGGTACCAATAGGATTGCCATCGGCACTTCTAGATGATCCCATATCGCACCTTTATACCTTGCCTTGCTCCCTTACAGCAGCGACAGAGAGCAGTACAAAACCAGGGACAAAGATGCTCTTTCCTCCGTAGCAATCCAGAATATTACAGGCAAAAAGGTGACACTTCACCAGTTTAAGGCATGGCTAACACAGCTACCTCAGACTGGCTACTTCATCTTTCTCAGATAAAAATGTAACTGAATTATTTTAGGCTACATTAAGTATGAAGCAGACGAATGAAATATCTAGGAGGGAGCAAAAATTCTTTACAACTGATAACAACTTCATTTCCATTTAATCTCCTAACCCCCATGGATCCCCACTGCTTTGGGATGTACCTGTTCTGTGCTACACTGAAACTAAATTATTATTATCTATATCACATGTATTTGGTGTATAGTCAATTCCAAACTCTGCTAATAGTACTTTCATTCCCGGTAACACAGAAAGAGACCTTGAGGAAGCTGCCTGTTATTAATGAACTGTTACTGAACATTCAGATTAATCTTGATCAATATGGGTCTTTTAAACCTCCATATATAAGTGGCATCAATTTTAGAATCACCGCTGTCTCAAAGCTCTGCAATTCTGTGACTGCTTTGCAAGACTGCAAACAAGCCTTTTATAAATGCCTTACAAAAGCTGATGAAATGCTAATGAAGCAAAGCATTATCCCAGACAAAAAAAAAAGTCTGTCATCCAAATGTAAATCTATATGCCGCATGTAATTTAGTGGTTATTCATTTCCACTGAAAATCAGTGTTCCCACTTAATGACAGGTATTTTCAGCAGGTCTTCAGCTCTTACTGCACTTAAAAACTAGAGATATCGGTGTCCCACGAGTCTTTCCTGGCATCAGGTACTCCATATTCTCCTTATTTCATATGCCAGGCAATCTGATTGTGTCATGATACTCGACAACAATTCTTGAGTACTATTCTCAAAGCCATTAATCACATTTTTTTAATTAGAGCACTAAGCTGTGAGGTTTCTCACAGCTCGTACCACCCTCAACAACAAGAAAAATCATCTTGGCTACTCAGAACTAAACCTCTTTGCTCCCTTCCGGAGACTGGACAAAGATGCTCCTTTCTGCTCCTTCCTATCAAGGGGAGGGACACGATACCCTCAGTTTGCTCTGCAACATGGAACAGACTTTTAATGGAGAAAAAAAATCACTACTACATGGTGCTGCTTCTTTCAGATAATGGCTCTTCCAGTTTCCCCCATAATAATCTCATTAAAAGAAGAAAGAAGTCCTCGTGGATACCACACATTTCCCAACACCTGAGGGCAGTTCACGAAGCCAGCCTGGAAGAGCACAGCAAGTGACAGACCAGTTTCCTTGGGAAACGGAGGGGAAATCCAGTGTAGGAGGCATACGGAGGACACAGTGGAGGAAGGAATACAGTAGAGCTTCTCAAAGGGAAAGCAGAGAGTTTCTGCCTTCTTAAAAGAAGAAGAAAAAGGTGTGTGCTGCAGTCAGAGAGCTAGTTGAAATCCAGGAGAAAGACTGCAGGGCTCAGGGAGAACTGCAGGTATTTAAGCCAATTAACAGAGGTATGAATCCCTTTAAAGGAAAGGCTGTGAATACTTCACTTTCTGTGATAAACAGGTATCTTTAAATGACAGAAAATGTATTCCTTGTAAAAATTGTCATCTCTTCCACAGAGCTGAAGCACAGACAGACTCCCCCCAGCCTCAGCCAAGCGCAACAAATGATCAGAAGTTATTTACCACAGACAACACAATTTTCTCTTTGAGGAAGAATGGTGATTATCACCAAGATGTTAAGTGTAAGTACCAAAGGTGAATTTAGGAAGCCCTGCTAAAAATAACACAGATTTTGTTTGGCTTGTCTATCTTGCCTTTAAATGAGAACATCAGATTTATCATTCAAGTGTCAAGAAGATTAACAAAGAACTACGACAGCCACTGCGAGACAGAAGGGGCTGAAGTGCCTGAATGAAGCTGCACATCACAAAATCATCACTATCACAAGGGACCCCAACCATAGCAACACACACTTAGCTCTATACACGGGAATAAAGCCACGGGATTGCAGATGAGTATGAAGTTCATCATATATAAAAGCATGAGAAGGAATCAGTCACATATTAAGGCCTTCCATTCATTTGGCCACACCATGGCCCTGCGCCCTGCTCTCAGAAACAGGGCATTGCAAAGGCAGCTCTGCTTCATGAATTATAAATGTTCTGGGCTGAACCCAAGGCCCACCTTCCTCCGGGGCTGCTGCTGTCCTCGCTGTCCCACTGCTCGTTTTTATTCCTGGGCACTGGCGGCTGCAGCATCTCGGCAGCCAGCGGGTCTGCGTCGTTCTCCTCGCGGCCAACCCACTCGCCGATCACCCGAGGCCGGAGAAGGGGGGTGCTAAAACCTGCTGTGTCCTGAAGAGAAACAAAAAAAGCAAAGAACAAATAAACGCTGCATTGCTTGTTCTCAACCACAGACCTAAAGAGGAAAAGAAAAGCAGAAAACAAAACTATTCATCAAAAAAAGTACAAAGCATCATTTCCGAGGGCTGCAAAATACCCAGAAACAATCATGGACTAATGAAATGGTTCCCAGTAACAAAACTCCAAGTGAGGTTTGCCCACCCCAATGCCTCAAATCTCTCCTGTTTCTTACTTTTGAATGGCAATTGTAGAAATCTGCAGTAGCCACTTGAAAAATCCCTTTTTTAAAAAAAAATTTCCTTTTCTATAAAGGCACAACACTTAAAACCAGCACCGTGTCAGCTCTGCTAAGCAACAGATGAGGTCACCTGTATAACGAACAGCCCAACCAAAAGACTGCCATAGATTAAAAGCATCGCTCTTATTTGCATTATGAATTAATGCAAAACTAATAAATACATCTGCATTTAGCACTTTAAAAATAACCCTGCTGGGATTTACATAATGTATCTTTCAATTTGGAAAAATGCTATTAACATTGTAATAGAATGTCTTTCTGAAACTAGTACTCAATTTTTAACCACTTACTGGGAGAAGGTAGCTGGGGAGGACTACGAGAAACAAGCAAACTGCAACTGAAATATTCAAGCCAGTAGCAATCATTTGCATCACTATACTAGGGATTTAGATTAAGGAAATACATTGTCATTAAAAATTGCATGAAAAAGCTGGTTTGAAGTGGTGAGTAGCTGTGTTCTTAATCTAACTACAACAGTTGCAGATTATGTACAACAGTAAAAGGGCCATGTACAACAGTAGGGTCAAACTAAAAAACACATGTAGGCAAAAAAATAGGAATTCAATTATGGGATAGGAATATTTATTTTGCTTTAATTAAAACTCTCTTCTAGGCTAGCAAAGACAAATACAGTGTTCCTCATTAGGAGAGATACAGTCCATTCCTATCCCTTAATGAAAGAAAATTGTAGGAAAACAAATCCTTGGCTGCTACCAAGCTCAGCGTCTCAATAAATATTCCTGCTATAAGACAACACTTTCCATACAAAGAGCATCTGGGAAAAGTAGCGCACAGCGATTACTTAGCCTAGCAACCACATTTCCTCATCTTCTGAAACCCAGACCATTTTTAAAGTCTCCTCCTAATGGACACAGATCTGGCAAAAGCACCATTTGAAGTAGAGGCCTCTCCTGAAATGAGAGGAACAACAAAAAGGCTGCACTCTGCTTTCCTGGGAATATCCTTACCCCGTTCTGGCTGATGCTGGAATTTTGCTCAGCACAACTCCAAGAGCTTCCATTTTGTCAGAGCCAAACGTGACCCCAGCCCTGGATGAGACACGTTCCCCTGTGTCCTCTTGTCCTGCTTTTGTTTCAGACAGACGGCTGAAATGGGTACAACCATATCGACCCATTTGACACAGATTTCTGCACCGGAGCGTTCTGGCTACGTTTTGCCTCGGCGTACCTGGCCATGCAGACGCTCTACAGCACAATCACAGAATCACACAATGTAAATCACAGTTTACTGTGTGACCTACAGACAAGCAGGGTCTGCCGGCAACAGCAGATTCTGGAGGAGGCACCTCAGCAGCCTTCCCCCAGGACACTCCTGTGCTGTGGGTATTTCAACTTCCACTTCACAGGGAAGTATCCAAACAGACTTAGGGAAAAAATACCAAACAACCTCGAAATTTACAACTAATTCAGTGGGTTTTCTCTAGAATTTTTTAATCAGCCTAGAATTCCATTGTGCCAGGTGAGGTTTAGGTTGGACCCAAGGAACAATTTCTTCCCCACAAGTGTTGTCCAGGCCTCAGAAATTTTATTCAACTGTGACAAAGTGAAAGTTTCCATTTTGACTGGAGGACTGACCTTGTCCGCCTGTATTTTCCCTACCTCTGTCCTGGACCAAAGCCCTAAGTGCTGGCACAAAGCTAAGAATAGCAGATACTTGACAAGAATCCGCTTAAATGAAACACCCTTCCACAAAAGTGATTGTGATTCAGAGCAAACCGGTTTTCCAAATCCAAATGCTCGAGTAACTAAGCAACTAACTAATTAACTGGATTCCTTGGAGGAGGAGTTACATCAACCAACAATACTGATCAAGTACTCCCCTGACAAAGCAGCAACGAGTTTACTGCAGCCAGAAACAAATACAAACTACGAGATCAAGCAAAATCAAGGGCAAATTGGTAAGTGAAGGCCATGGTTTTGAAATGGCCGCCCCATATGCCCATGACCTGATGGAAACAGAGATCAATCTTCTCCAAATGGCCTTTCCTGGAGAACCCACTGAAGGTATTTTATAAGCATCTGTGTCAGAAAGATTCCTGCCCTCCAGGAGAAGCAAAGATATCTTAAAATCTGTCTCCTGTATGAGGCATTAGTCCTGTGCCTTGTATACCTTTAGATCTTACTTCCCTGCGAGGAATGGTTTCTGACACCAAGACCACAACCCAAGCCTCTTGGGGCACTAGAAGTGCACTGCTGTTCACTGCTGAGAACAGGGAAGGTAAACAGGTTCTGTTTCCATTGGAACTCGGAAAAATTAGCTTGATTACTCTTTCAGCACAGGGTTCGTTCCAGCTAAAATGAAAATCCCTGTTAACTGTCTAACGTACAAAATGGGCCAAAACAGAAGAGCTCATGGTTTCTTGCATTCATCACGGAAGTAAAGACTGACCTTTATTCCCCGCGTAGTTCCAGGGAGCAAAAATCATTCCTAAATATTCTTACAAATCATATCTGGGAATGCAGAACACATGACCCCCTGAATAAAAGGTATTTAAAGCTGAATGTTTCCCAAAGAACCCAACAGACGCTGTTAAGCAAAGACGGTATCAAGATCAAAAGCATTTCCATGGCCTCACTGAGAGTCTCTTAACCTGAGTGAGGTATTTTTTTTTCTCCCCAGCTGACAGCCCATCCTGGATCAAGTTCTGAACGCATCAGCACGTCCTGTACTTACCCACAGAGCTTCCCCACTCTGAACCCCACAAAAGTGACAGGGTAAGGCAGGGCAAGGAGATGCAGAGCTCACTGCCTAAAATTACCACAATCACCTGCCTTTTTGCAGTGTTCAGTAGGCACACAGGACATCTTACCTTATCAAGCTCATCAGAGATGGCAATGCCTGAAAACAAAAGAGATTTAAAAAAAAAAAAAGAAAAAAAAAGGTTTAGAAACATTATTTCTGTAAGTGTCTTTTATTACAGTAAGTAAAAGTAAGGTTTCATCTGCCAAGTTTACACTCTGCTGTTCCATACAACGGATCATACTTCGTTCCATTAGTGAAATTGCCTGGAAACAATATGCCCTTAAGTTCCCTCAGCTGCAAGATGATCAAAGGGAGTTCTCAAACAACTAGGGAAATGAAAACAGCAGCTGTGCCCGTGAACTGACAACGGGCTTAAGGATACTCATACCTGCTTGCTCAAATGAAACCCGCAACACAGTATTTACATATGGGCACACACGGTTATGCAGGTCTCACCAGCACAAACAACATCATGCTGCCATTACAGGGCAGCATGGACATGACTCTCTTTCTCCGTGGTTCAGTGTAGAAACCATTCTATGAAAACAGATGGGATTTAAAGAGAGGAAAATCTCAAAGTCAGATTGCACAATACAATGAAAAACAGGTTTTCTAAATTCTCTGAATACTCATTTACCTGCTTCTGTCCTTTCTGCTGCTGCCTGCCTGAGGTTTCCCTACGCTTGCTTCCATCAAGTCATCCCTCTCGTAGCTGTGACTGATGCACAGCTGGTCCCAGAATTTTTAACACATCTACACACCTCAGGCATATAGAGATCAATGAATCATACATTTCATGTTATCAGGTTGAAAATTCTGATATACTGAAAGCAAAGCATTACCCAGGTTCCCATGAGGTTTGATAAGAAACATTTCCAAGTTAAAACTTCAAAATATCAAAGCCAAGCATCTCCTGGTGGCAAAAGTAAAGTGGAGAAGTACCCCTACAGTAAGTAAAAGTAAGGTTGAAGGCTTGAACACACACTTGAAGGCTTTTTTCTAATTCATATCATGTTCTCACTTTCTTCCAACAAATGCAAGAAATGAGGCTGCAAAACATGTAGTATCAGCTGAGCAGTTACTCTTCTGAAAACGACACTGAAAATCACCACCACCTGAGGGGCTCACAGACGCAGTTTATGGTGGGAATTTTATGTCTTCAAAAATCCTCCCTTTTACAAGGAACTAAGGGTGCTTGCTGACTGTTGATCAGGCATCACAAGTACCCAGCCCACTCCACTCTCTGGTGTCACTCGGATTAAACGAGACACGACTACCAGACAACATAATAACAACACCACTTATTAAGATTTACTGCACTTCAATCACTATTATTGTGCCTACATTAAGCAGATTGCCCCAAAGCAAATTTCACTGTATTAGTCGTGCACCTTAGGGCTTTTTCATATCTAAAATATTAAGTCAGCTGTTTGTCATGACTTTTTAAAAATTAACACAGTATTAAAATCATTCTTTATAGAGTAATCTCAGATTCCCGTTCCCAGTCTCCCATCCCCATGGCAATCTGCAGCAGCACAACGGAGAAATAAATACAATATCATTACAGCATCTTCTCTGATGAAAAAGCCACCTCTCAAAAATGTATCTGCACCATGTTTTAATGAAATGAAATGAAATAAAATCCCCTTTGAGTCTAGAATGAGTAACCTCCACAGCAAAGGAAAGACTTTCTGCTTAGAACATTCTGCTTAAGTTCTAGCCTACCAGGAAATGAACTTTCTTTCAAAAGAAAAAACATGAACATTGTTAATAATAATTCCATGAGCCTTAAAAACGCCCAGCTCTTTCATATGCAGTTCTTAGCAGCAAAGTTTTATTTGTTGCTGCTCCCTTGCAAAAAACACAATTAATGCAACGCCTAATGCCTGTCCACTCAGCAGTATTATTCCTCTTTGAAGACTGGTTTTCAGACTTCAATGCTCTCAATTTAACAGCATAAAATTAATTTTCAAAACAGTAGGCACCACATGAGTTCAGGTCTTTTTGCAATGGCACGTCACAAAATCCATGCCTGTTGCATTTGTCCTGATCAGCTCTACAGCAGCTTGAACATTTGCAGTATTCTCCATATGCTCTACACAGCTGAAATGAGAGAGCAGGCACTCTGACAAGAGTGAAAGCCGTGAAACTTCAGAGACATCTACCACTTTTGCTTTTATTTGTGGTCCTTAAATAATTAAGAGGAAGAGATAACACAAAATAAAAATGAGCTGAGATTTTTTTAAGACTTACGTTGTTCTAAATGTACATCTGACACGTCTAATGTGCACCCGGTCACAAGAAAATGAAATACTACTCCTTCAATCTACGCCAGACTACAATTACTCAGCTCAGAGGGAGCAAATAGTTTATGCATTTTCCTAAACATCCAGAAGATGGCCCCAAAGCTCCCAAGAGCCACTTTTCACCCTTCCCAAGCCAAGCCTTCTGGATCCCACATGCAGGTTTGGACATACTGAGTTTAGACAAGCTAAGGCAACCCCAACGCAACTCTGACTTGAGGGAAAAAAAAAACCAAAACCAAACAAAACAAAAAAATCATTCTCAGGATCGGTCCAGGCCAGGAAACTGGTTAGCTATCCCGATGCGTTCTCCTATCCATCACAAATCCGGGAAACTCTGTGCTCCCTCCCTGGTAGGACAGGCCATCATCTCAGATGGACTCGCACTGCCCATGTCAAAACCTCGTGCCGCACTGCAGCTGGCACCATGGCAAATTCCAGCCTGTTTCCACCATGGATTAAACACAAAGTAAATTGAAATTATTTATTTCACAGCATCCTTGGGTGATAAAGGACACAAAACAATTGCTCTGGTTGCACCGATGTATTTCCTCCACAGGATCCAAACCATCTCAGTCATTTCTGAGACATCCCTGTATTATTTCCTTTACTTACACTGAGTCATTTTGCAGCTTTCAAAAATCAGACTTATTTCCTCCAGTAGTAACTCTGAGGTCTTCTCTGAAGGCATCCTGAATTGAAACCACAAAGTTCTTGCCAATGAGGGGCATTATGTCCCTAAATCATTAAACAATTAAGTTTATTAAACCAGCAGGGAAACAGTGTCATCTACAAGGCCCCACACGTTAACATATAAGCACACTACACATTGGTATAGTCACTACCCAGGAAACACAGATGTAATCTCTCCTCCTCATGGAGGCTTTAAAAAAAATAAAAAACATTAAACCCCAGCAAATAAATCTATGCCTTAGACTTGCAGCATTTCTACACCCCAATTTCCGAGAGGCTCCACTGCAGAATACAGGATTTCAGGATTAGGTTTGGCAAGCAGTGAATCAAGTAAGCGGAGAGAAATAAAATCCAAGGTACCCACCAACTAGTATGCCCCAGAAGCCCTCCTAAGCCAAGGTCATTTCAGAAGAGAATAATCAGCACTGCAGGATCTTTCAGAACTCTGGATTTTAGGGAAAGGTGTGCACTGCAGTAGGTTGGATAAGCCGGACAGCAGGAGACCCCAGCCAGTCACCAAGGACAGTGTCACAGCCCACCCTCCTACTACTCCCTGAATGCCAACCCCCTTCTTCTAAGAACCAGAAAGCATCACCTCTGACAGTCACACAAACCCCAGTCCTGCAACAGCATCGGGGAAACTTGGAGCAAGTCAAATACTGTTCCAGAACAGGACACGCTAATTCAGAAAGAGACTCCAGTCCTGAAACTCAGAGCAGGTTAGATCAGAATGTCAAATACCTCCAACAAGGCTAATTAAAAATTAAACATCTGTAGGAAAACGATACTTTTAACAGAAGTCACAGTGATCTCCCAGCCATATAAGCCCCACTTTATAATTGACTAGGAATAACCATGTTCACATTCTTCCTGTTTCAACCTCAGAAAATATCATTATTTTGTATTACTACTCATACATCACACTACAAGCAAATGGATTTTATAAGCAAAGGCAGGATTGGATAACAGCTGCAGTGCCGAGATAAAATTATCTCCCTTAAAGGTTTGATTGAGCTTATCTAAAAATGTCGATCTCAAAATAAATCACAAACATTGATCTCACAGAAGAATAACATGATTTTAAAGTTCAGCCTGCACAGAAGAAAGGAATGAAACTGATGACTAGTTTTGTGGTTCAATTAGCAGAAGACATTTCAGGCTGGACGCTCAGCTGATCGTGGATAAGTCATTTTTACAGACCAAAGTCCACCTCAGATCAACAACTGTGGATGACTGAAAAGAAAAAACCACCAAACCTGAAGTATTTATGTCTTAAAACAATGCTATCATCTCATCAGAAACGCCTGGTTTCCATGGGAAGACTCAGGTCTCAGATAAACATCCGTGGCATTTCAGTACATCTTCCACAATCACAGTGCAAATCATTAATTGTTTCCCACAGTGTAGAAGCTTCTAAATCAAACCCCGGTCTAATGTGTTTCAGGGATTGCTAAAAGCAGTTCATGATGTATATATTAAGCTTCTCACATCCCACATACTCGCAGGTTCATCCACAAAATCCAGGACAGGATTTTAGTGGTTTAAGATATCCTGACATTTTTTTTGAACTAGTTCTACCCTTCTTGTAAGGAGTTTTACTCTTGTTGCTTTTCTTCTTCCCTGCAGAAGATAAACAGAACATAGGCTTTTACATTTCACTATTTTATCTTTTTCTTAAAGGGGTAAGATCATATTTGTTTTTTCTTGAGCTGTGCATAAACAGTATCAACCAACTCTAACATTACAAGAAAAAAATTGTTGGAGATAGTCTGGAGGGGCTCAGAGATCTTTCATTCTTGGAGATATTCAAAAGCCATGGACATGGCCCTGGACAACTGGCTCTAGGTGGCCCTGCTTGAGCAGGAAGGTTGGACCACATGACCCCCAGAGGTACCTTCCACGCTCAAATATTCTATAATTTGTGGTTCATTACTGGTCCCAGCAATATTTCCTACTAGATTGCAACTGGCTTTCTTATTTATTGATTATTTGTTTACTGATTACTCCCCTTCCAAATGAAGAAACAAAAGAGTGCTTTATTCTATTGGTTCTAACTAATAATGGTTCTAACCATTATTTCTGAGATTCCCTCCACCTAACTGACTTGGATTGGTTACCAAATAAAAGTCCTGTAAGATCCAGATGTGTCTGTTCACTGAATCCCTCTAAGAGATTTTCATACATGCAATCAGTATTCAACCTTAGGGAGAACGATAAAATCACATTTACAAAATTATACCTTTTATTTTTTCCCAAACTTTTCACATTTTTCATTTTGAATCTTCAAATCATTGCAACACACAAGAAATTACAGCACAGAACAGACTTGTTTCCTGAAATGGTCTGAAAATCAGGAGTAAAAAAACTGGAAGCAAGGACATATAGCTTAGAATTAATCTGATGCAAGTGTTTAAACGACATAACAAAAAAGATAGAAGTGAGGAAGAACTCTCAAAGAACAAAAAAAGCCACAAGAAAAGATACTATAAATACACTAGGAAAGGAGGACAAAGTAAATTACAGAACTACTACCTTGACGAGAAGGAAAGCAAACAACAGATGATGCAAAGAAATCCCAGTGTTCAGTATTTTCACTTCTTCAGTCTTTACAAAACAATTAATTGTGGCCAGATGCTTAATGTGACTGATTTCAAGAGGAAAAACTGGAAACCACATGACAGAAAGCTGAAAGATGTTCTGATGATTTCGATACATTCGAGTTGGCAGAATCTTGTGAAATTCCCTCTAGAGCTCTTAACTAACTAGCTGAAGAAACCACTAAGCCATTAGCAACTGTCTTTCAGGAATGGAGGGGTCAGAAAAGGGCAAATATGGAATCTTTCTTTGGAAAAGAAAAAGGGGAGACATGGGGAACTACTAACCAGCAAGTCTAAACCTGACAGCAGCGAGAAAATTTGACAAAATTGTTAAATAAACAACTTATCACCATCTAATGGACAGAAAGGGGAATAAGAAGCAGCTGACTGGAATTTATCAAGAATGAATCGCATCAAATCACTCTAATTGGTTTCTCAGCTGGGGAACTTGCCTAGTGGATAAGAGATGTAAAATCCTCCACCTATAACAAGACTTTGTTTCCTGTCCTGGATGATGCTCCAGTAAACAAATTAAGAGAATTACATTCTAGGTGAAATCACTGCAAGGTAGATAAAGATCTGGTGGGAAAAAACACACTTACTGAGGAGCTCTCAAGGGCTGGTTGTCAGATCTGAAATGGAATCATGAAGAGGTCTGACAATATTTCCGTTAGTGATCTGGATGAAGAAATAGAGAGCACATTGTGGAAAGTGAACTTAGCATCAGGCTGCAAGTGATTTACAGCACTCTGGGAGATAGGATTAAAGTTCCTTATTACCCTGATAAATCGTCAAAAAGCATCAAGTACTAGTGAGAAATAGTGAAGAATATTTCATTTGGGAAGCAACTATGAAAAGCTGACTCCGGCAACACTCCAGAAGAGCTGCAGTGTTTTGCACTCCAGTTCGAAAACCCTGTGGCAAAGAGAGGGACAGAATGCTGCAAAGGGTATTTTAGGTGCAAGGAAGCCAGAGCTCAGTGGAACCTACACAAGATCCCCAAGGGAAGATGTACACAAGGTCCTACACAAGATCCTACAAAGATGTAGGATAGAAGAGTGGATTTAGTCCTTTATTATTGAACTCCCATATCTGATTGGTTTGTATCTCCAGACAGGGGATAAATAATCCTTCTTGAAATTGTAAAAAAAAAATAAAAAAAAAAAAATAAATATTGTTTCTCTCTCTGTGTTAAACTCGATTGAAAATCTCCAAAGGAGAAAGGCTTGAAAACGACGCTTGCACCCGTCACAGTAACATGGTCAGGCACTAGCGGGGCTGCCAATCAGAGACCCAGGCTGGAGGTGGTTCAGCTCTTCCAGGCAGACAGACTAACTCACTAGAAAAGTATTTGCAAAGAGCCCTGCAAATATACTACTAAAATTAATAAATGCCAGGGATTACATTTAATGACAGGAGAAAGAAAGTGCTTCTCATTCAGATGTCTCCCAGACCTCACCACAGTTAGTTCTCCTGTACCACAGCAGGGAGGACTTTTCCTACTTTGATAATTGTTAGTAGTGTTTGCTCCCACCACTGTACTTCGGAATTCTCTTCTACAGGACAGAAAAAAAAACAACAAAAACAACAAAAACCAACAAAAACTATTCCTTAGCATATTTCTCAGAGCTACTCCTTACATGCATGAGCACGCCAATTTTGAGCGCTGCTCCTGTTTGACTATGTCTTTTAAGGGACAATATTTGGAGTTTGATACGAAATTACTGGCTAATATGTTTTTGAGTATTTCTTTCAGATGCTTTAAAATATCTGTTTGAATTGCTTTTGAAAACTGGAAGGAACCGATAGGGGCGAAAGATAAAAAATACCCGATTTTTTTCCATGAGAGGCCTCATCTCCATGGATTAGGTGCAGGTTTCACAAAGGCTAATCCAATAGAACTGCTGCCACCCCAAGGAGCAGTCTCACTGCTGCACCTTCCCACCATGTTCCTCAAGCCAGCCGCTCGTGTGGATGCCTTTACGAGCTAATCCAGCTCACTAAAGCGGCAGAACGCTAACGGAACACAAAGGGAGGGGCAGGGGAAGTAGCTTCAGCCAGCTCCTGATTTCTCTCAGACATCCTGTACACCTTGCCAACGGGAATGTCGCTGCTGATGTCAATGAACTGGTGAACAGCAGACCACCTCCTTGAGATATGCTTTCAAATTACAATTCAGGCTGCATGGTTACATTAGAAAACTAAAATCAATCAACTTACTGCGAGACAGATTCTCAAGGGCTTTTCCAAGTTTTTTGCTCTCTTGAAGGATATGATTTAGTTCATCAAAATCATGGTTCTCCGGTTTTGTCCTCCAATCCCATTTAGGATGCTCTATTGACCTTGGCACTAAATATACACAGATATATAGATGAAGTTTAGATTTGGTAATTCAGACTCCTATATTAGAAAAAAAAGCTGCACAGTGAGTTTACAAGCTCGAGTACCTTGAGTAGAAATTACTTAACTATCCTCTAATTTTAACAGCTGGAAACATTTAATTTATAATTCCCTGGTTTAGGAACCACAACGTTCATTAAAAGTTATCCGAATTTTTGTGTGACTAAAAACCGCCTCCATTTGTAGACCCCAGCACCATGACGTTAAACAGCACAACTGCACTGTTTCTTATCTACAGAAAGCAAAGTGCTCTATCTAGTATCTACTCTAAACTTTTACTAATGGTAATTTAGTAAACTAGAAAAGAAATTGTATAATGAGGCCTCTCTATTTTCACTCACCTCTGTGTGATATTGAGGCCACACGCTCCTCCACTGCGCCTGCTTTTCCAGCCACCTCATCTTCCGTTCAGCGTGCCAGCGCCACGCTCTCCAGCAGCGCTCACTAGCCCACTAGCAGTGTGACTGACCTCTCTTTCCACGTTTATACTGAACTCACCACACCACAGAAACCTGACGGTACCATCAACACACGGACAGGCAACCACTTCAGGTGGTAAAACCATGTACAAAGATGATCAAAACCTTAGAGCTTTCAGGTTGCAGAAAACTCCAGCCAAGCTGGCGTTTGATATCAGGTCAATGTGAAACAAATGACATTTTTCAAATACCAAAGGACAGAGTTTCTGAGAAACCTTACGATTTTGAAATAAAATTTGTTATGGGACAGCTGAATGGAACAGACATAAGCTCTACTCAACAGCTGTGGAGCTGTTGAAAACTGAGAGGGAAGTTGAGCAGAATTAGAGCCGACTGAAATATTTATTACTTCTAGAGAAAACACAGTTCTTCTTACTTACCTACTCTTCCAACTAATCAGTGGGCACTAAAACTAAAATCTTCTTCACTACATCACGTGGCATATGTCTGTCCTCTCAAGGTTCATTTTTCTGCTTGCTCACCAATGTTTTTAAAGTATAAACTCGTCTCTTCCCAACTATAGGATCCACGAGCACCGGTCACCGCCAGTGGGATGGCTTTGTGTGAAGGAAGCATGCAGAATGTGTAAAGACCACATCACCCTTCTGTGAAATACACCATCATCTTCTGTACGTAAGAAGTTTATCCTATATCATTTCCATGGGTATGTCACTGCAACTTACTAAAATCCTTTTGTTATACTCTGACCTTCTTCTCTATTAGACTCATTCATTCCTCAAAATCACCACAGCAGTCATTTCAAACCCCTCATTCCATTACCTGCCCCAACCTCATCTCTGTTATTTCAGAGATTTATAGAACACTTTCTCTTGGAATTATTTGCCTACAATTGAGACTACAAAGAAGACATTATATACACACCACAGAATTTGGATAGAAACATGTAGCTGAGATTTCCCCATCCCATCTTAGAAGACCACAAAGATACGCTTTCCAGTATGTCTGGTTTCCTGTGCCACCCCCACACACCCCCCTCAACAAATGAAGATCAGATTAATTTGCTGATGCTTTATGAATTCTGTCACAAATCAGCAGGTCTTCATTTTCTACTGGACAATGGCACAAGATCAATACAGTTTTTATCTTTTCAAGACATGATTTGCAGACGGAATCAGACGAGTTGCTCGTTAAATCCCACAGTTCATTAATACATGTTGTGACCATCTTAAATCTTAAAAAAAAATAAATATGTGTGTTATTATTGAGCATAAAATTACTCATGTATTTAAATCCCACAACAGCAATCAGATTGGAGCTCTCTGATAACACAGCAAAATAGCAGGCGGGAGGAGGGACTGGAGGAGTCCCACAACAAGCCATGCCGTGGGACACAGCTGGTTTTGACTTGTCACAGCTATTTATTCGCAATCAAAAAGGCTTCATATCCATAAAAGACCATTAATTACCCCCAAGCACGGTGTCTCTATTGCATAAATCTATCACAATTTATTTTACCCATTGCTGTGCTATATTTTGACCTACTAAGGCCACTGGAAGGTGTTTCTGACTCCCCTAAGTCCGGATTTCCCCATCTTGCCCTCTAGTGTGGCACCCTAGAGATCTTCTCAGCCGCTCCACCTCATCACACACCAAATTAGCAAAAACATTCAGCTATTGCAAAAATTCCAAAAAGCTAAAACAGTCCACAGAAGAAAATAAAATGTTATTTTGTAGAACACCACTTGTATACACACCTGTGTGTGTGTGCTTAGACAGAGATATACAGGAATACCGTAGATATGTTCATTTGTGTAAAAAATACATTAAAAAAAAAAATCAAGCTTAAAAATGAAATTTCTTCAATAGCCAGTATAAAGGAAGCACTATATATATATATTTCATTAAGGCTTGCTGCCTCTGCTCTTACTACTTTGATTTTACAGGTCATTGACAATATTCTCTTCAGTCACTCTATTTCTATTCTGCCTTTTCTTTCAGTGGACATTTAGATTCCTTCAGCAGCTCAGAGACTGCGCCTGTTCTCCAGACTCTGCCCCGGTAGCTCAACAGTAGCTGTTCATAATTCACAGCCTTGCCTTGCCTGACCCACTGAAAAAAAATCTCTTAGTAGGACCAATAGCAACAGAACAGATTTTATACGTGCAAAATCACAATGTGAAAAAAACAAAACCAACATCAAATCATAATCGGTATCTGAACATAAAATTGTGCATGACACCCAGATATTTTTCTGGGTTTTTTATCTATCTAGAATTCTGTTCTATCTACACTTGACAACAGAGGGTGTTATTAAAGATTGATAATTCAAGTGAAGGCAAATCAAGAATCAAACTCTTCTAACATATCTCTCTGGCCAGTTCAACTGCTCATAGTTCGCTTTCCATTTTAATCCTAATTCCACAGAAAGTCACCCTACGGGTTTGGAAGTGCGCACAAATTAATAACTCAGGGAAGCTTTCTTACATGACTTGGACTCCGGTGACGGCGGAGAAATGTTGGACACAGCAAGGTCGCTCTTTGACTTTTTAGGCTTTTTTGCATTTACCTGCCAAGGTTTGTCGTAACTTCTAAAATCTCGCCTCGTTCCTTTATTTTCTGTTAAAAGAATCGGATCAGGCAATTACCACATTTGCAGGGTCATTTTTCAAAGACTTAAACAAATAAACCAGAAAAAACAAGACCTATCAGTCCAAACCAAAGCCCGCTCTTTTTGTTCTCCTATTTCTGAGTTTTGCTAAATTTCATATATTCCTTCCAACAACAATATTTAGAAATTAATTCCAATGTTTTTCATTAAAAACTTAACATCCTATTTTTAGTTATAAAAAAAGTCCTTAACCTCCATCTATTCTCTTACATGTTTGACTGCCAATGCTTAAAACTTTACATTTCATTTAAATAAAAAATTGCTTTGTCCAGCAAGTAATACTTTTGACTCTCAGCAACTATTTGAGATGTCTTACAGTCTGAAACAGATCATCAGTCAATTTCTAAATACAAAACCCAACATTCAGACAGTAGCTTGCAGCAGATAACCAAAGCTAAGATTTCTGCTTTAGAGTCAGAGCAGATACTATTTCAGAAATATATATTATTTTCAGGCTTCTGAAGATCTACAACCATAAATTATTCACATCAGAGTTCATAAAGTAGCAACAGCACCTTCTCATTAAGTGTTGGAACGATGGGTTGTTAAAAAATGCGTATTATTAAAGAAAATAGCTCAAGAGAGGCTTATTGCAGGCACAAGCACACCATGGGAGAGAAAAGGGCAACAAAGCAAAGAGGACAGCGGGGGAATTGAGGGACCTTCATCTGCACCTTCTTTCTCATTGAGACTGGGACTGTTGCCACCCTGTAGCTCTGGCCCTTGCTCAGCCAGGCTGACAAGAGAGATTCAATTCAGTATCTAGTGGACAAATGGGATTTCTGGAGCACGCTCAGGCCGTTCGGTAGGCACACAGGCACCCAGGGAGCGATGGACAAAACTGTGGGAGGATGACAATGGAAACCAGCCGGGGCCAGCACACGGCACGTACCTGATGTTTCGCTCTCCGCCCACAGGGCAGCGGAGCCGGACAACGTTCTCTGGAGCTGACCACGGTTCCCCTGCTTGGACTGGAGGTGATCTATTAGAAAGGGGATCGGCTGGTCGGGGGTCTCTGTTATCAGCTTGGTCATCAGCTCCTTTAGAAAAATGAAAACAAAACCAAAAATTAGTGGGATGTTGCATGCAAATTAATGTTGTATTTACCAAGCGTAAAGGAGCTTTTATAATGGAAAAGCTGGTTTTCAGCTTTGAAGGGAACAGCTGGTAACACTCCTCTTAAACAACGGCTGCCTCTGCCTGAGGAGATGCTCAGCTGGGAAGAGCTCTCAGCCTGTACCGTCACCGACCCACTGGAATTTACGTTAAACACCCAAATTCCCACTACCTGCTCAAATTTACCCAAAATGATCTGAATACTGTTCATTTAGCCATTCAGAACAAGCACCTTCCAGAGCAGTGAGCAGCTCTTCTCTGACCCATCCATCCATCCTTCTTCTCATTGGGAACTGCTCTATCAGGAAGGTTGGTGCGTTTTTGATCTCACCCAGACAAGGAACAATGGCCAGGGACCATTCTTATCTGGGAGCTCCAAGGTCTGATTGAATAGGCAGGCATTTTTTTAAAGCAGGTCTCCCCAGATACTACTGTATAGACCCGTGCAAATTTTTTATTATGCTGTTGTAGACACAGATACAAACCCAACGTCAGCGAAAAACCATCTCCTGTGCCAAGCTTTGATGACAGGTAGATCTAACTGTGGTGCTACACCCTGGCCTTGCAGGGCTGCAGGAGGAGAATCACTCTCCACATTGCTGCTGAGCTTCTTCCTGGCTCCCAACACACGAAACAGAAATTAGGAATCCAGAAAGAAGCTGCGGCTCCACGCTGGGCATGTGCCCTGAGAGGAGATCGATGACTAATGCGGGAGGGGACCTGAAATCCACAGTCCCACTGGAAATCTGTGGCTATCACCGCAGAATGAAAAAGCACCACAGGGGTAAAAAGTACAGGGATTTACAACAAAAAATCAGGACAAGAAAGTGGCTAAGCTGTTAAGAGCATTTATTCTCTCTTCTTCTATCCCGAAGCAGAAATATTACCATAACTTCCACACATTTAAGTCTCTCTCCACTTCCTTTCACACTCCATCATTTCATAAATAACTTTTCAAATATTGGTAATTATTTGGTATTACCATCAGTTAATTGGAAAAAGATACTTAAGAGCAAGTATACCACATAACAGCACACCTGAGTAACAGCACGTGGGAGTGTTAAGACACATCAAGTTATCTTTGTCCACTCCAAGACTTTTCATTGTTTTTATTCAAGTGCTGGCACAAACAACTAGGTAGCAGTGAACGTGAGACAGACACAAGCCTTCCATTTCAGAAAGAGAAATACAACTAAAGAAAATTTAAAAAGAGAAAACGTGCCCAAACGTTTGTCTTGGGAAGACATGAGCATCTGTGACGAGATTTTTGATAAATATTCAGAGGGAACTAAGAAAAAAACCAAACAAATAAACAACAACAAAAAAGTATCTTTGGTTTTGAAATGAGGCTCCAAAAGGAGAAATCATCCACTTACTAATCTTAGAACTGGTGAAGCTATGGAGTGTAACTTCATCCAGCCTGTCTCTCACCAAGGGAAGAGAAGCCCTCTGACATACATCATCCAAGAAAAGCCCAGAAAATGAAGTAATTCATATTTTGGTTGCTTGGCAACACTCTAAGAGCAAACCTTTCTTTTTTTCCCCTGCCAAAATGCAGAATTGGTGACAAGTGGCAAGATGTAATCTTGTGCTTGTAATGGACCAGAAGAGCTGTGGGAATTCCAGTGCACAGGATTCCATTACCAAAGGAGAAGTGTCAGTCTCTAATAGCTGACTGGTAATTTATATCATTTCTCTGAATCATGGTTTGAAAATGATTTCTCTGTCTCAGTTTAATAAAAACAAGACAATGAGAACAGAGATAGATGCATTGATACTATTAATTTTTAAAGACATGCATGGGTGACAATCTATCAATAATACACGACAAAATTAATGTAGCATTGAAAAATACGGAGATGAAAAATTTTAGAACACCTCATGTGTCACTGTAAGACAAATGCTACTCGATTGTTGCCATCACTGACTTGCCTGTCACAGGAAGAAAAGGTATTTAATTAACCTAATGAAACTGATTATAGGATTCTTTACTTTATTCTGAGACAAAGCAATAAAACTAAAGAATGTACCTGCACAAAGCACCAAGAAAAAAAAAAAGTGCTACTCCGAGGTGATGTGAAATTAGCTCCTATTCAAAAGGACCAATTTTTTATCCAGTGCTAATGTATTGATAACAAAGCCTGAGTGACACAGAGACCTGTGCTGTCCCAGAGCACAATCAGCTCCACTCTCTGACAGCAATTAGAAAGAATTATAGATATAGGAGGCTTTTATCTCTCTGATAACAGATTCTCTACCTGTACACTGAAAGCAAAAAGGAAACACTGCTGGACTCCTCATGAACTGAAAGCAGTATGCCGTTCAGGAGGAGCACTGCTGATTTGGGTAATATGCCTCAAACTGGTTTGCCTCAAGCTCTTCCAGAGATGTCAAGAAAAGTAAATGCGAGTTCAAGTCACCACAAAGGTGACTTGGGATTATGAAGCCTGCCATTTAAGGAAGAAAAAGCTCTTTAGTGTGAGTATTCTGCTGCAAAAGGGCAGTGAAACAGCTCTTAGGGATTTGCTTCTCAAGTTGCTCCAGGCAAGGTGTGAAAATGAAGTGGTCTCCAGCTTATCCCAGCTGGGTTCCTGAACTCTGCAGGACCTGCAGAGAACACCTCAGCCCCACCAGCGACAAGAGCAGCAGTGGTAATGGCCTCAGACACGTGCTCTGTGAAAATCCACAGTCGCAGCAAGAGGTGCTACCTCCTTCCCCATCCTCGTGCCGCACACCCTGTCAGAGATCCCAGAAGTAGGACCACAGCTCCGTGAGCCTCGCTGCCTTTGCCCTCCTACCAAATTCTGCCACCCCACCCATCAAGGGACCTAACTCCGTCCATTCAGCCCCCAAGCCAGGCTCTTCAAGGCTACCAACCTTACTGATTCTACGATTCCTCCGAGACTCCTGTCATCTTGTTACGCAACACTCTCATCTGTTGCTCAGATGACTTATTTTACAGGCAGCAGGAAGAACATACTACATGGTCCCCTAAATATACACATCTGAAATGTTCCCCAAAAACAGATGACAAAAGTGAAGGTATTAAGTGAGACCAACTGAAGTGTACAACAAGTTACCAAAATAAGATTTCTTTTTGGTGAGCAGCAGCTGCTCTGAGTCACCGTGTGCTGAGCAGGCAACGCTGCACAAGAGAAAGAAAAGGGGGAAGACCAACGAGTCTCAACGAAGCCGCCTCTGCATTAACAGCAGAATGAAAATGGCACAAGATCATTGAAACAGACTCATTTCTTGATGAAAAATTCAACAGGTAAGTTTCAGTGACGCACGAAAACAGAAACGCAACACACTACACGACTCTCAACAATATGAACTATACTTTTTGCCATTCTAGCACACCCAAGATAGACTGTTTTTAAAAAGAAACGTGCAAAAGTTCTGTGGATGTTTCCAAGGGAGAGATTCATACACATATTGATAAGGTTGCAAAAGATCTGGAAAAGAAAAAAAAAAGGCAGATCTAAACTAGCAACTTGATATACCAATTCTTTATACCGAGAATAATCATTCCCTATTGTGCTGTCCTCAAGTCCTCCATTAGTTATTCAATGCAGGCTCAAATTTTCATTTCCCAGTGACTGTCCATGCATTTAATACAAATGAAACAGCCTTCACAGCCTATTAATCATAGGACCAATTACAAGAAAGCCCTAATTAGCTATGTCTAAACATACCTACCAGGTTATTAAGTTAATTAAGAGACGTTCTATCTTGCCCTGCAATTGCTAACAGTAACTACACGACAATCACAGGCTTTGGTTTTAACTCTCAGACCCCACCTTGCAAACCATAACCTGCACGATCCACCTGAACGTCTCGCTGTGGTTTTTCACTTACATTTCCCTCGAGGGTTTGGGTTTTTTCCCCTCTTATCTTATTCTTGATATTTCAAATATCATTGTCCCAAATGTATTATACCACTCCTGAGGTTGACAGAATAGTTTCAAACGCCTTTGCTCTCTGGTTTTATTATTGAAAGGTTTCCTTTCTCCCATCGAATCACTTCAGACAAGAACACTGTCAGAAGGGAAGTCGCCGGTGCTGGGTTCCTCTAAAACATTAACCACATCTCGGGAGAAGAACAAAAGGTTAAAGACGTGCTCTCAGATCCGCCGAGCGTGTCAACAGCTGTCACACGCTCTCGCACGCTTTCCAAATCACCAGGACTTTCTGGAGTAGCTCGCGCTTCTTCCAGCGGCCCCCGTATCTCCACGTAGCAACCTCGCACCTGTGGAATCGCCCCTGCCCTCCCACCACCCGACCTCAGCACGGAGCCACCAGGCGAGGGGAGCTCCTCTTCTGGCAGAAACACCCTGAGGTTTCTAATTCAGGAATCCTCCTCAGTTCCCACCCACTCTATCAGCCGGTGGGAATTCCAGCTGGAAGGCGAGGAGCTTCACAGTTCAACCAAGAGAAAAATGAAAACTACCGGTATTCTGAAAGGTCTGCAGGATTTACATCAAAAGGAATACTCCAAGGGAGACTATTACAACCCGGACTGATTCCCTTAAATTACAGGAATAAAACAACACTGACTGCACATCGCCGCCTTTCCTAAAAACCAACTCAACAGGCAAGAGCTGAGTGTTCTCTGATCAGCTGCAGTGATCTTACTCCAATTTCAGGGCCTAAGGTGAAGCCTCTGTGTTCAATGATTCATTATCGTGACCGTTAAAAAAACAAATAAATAAATTGCATCATATTGCCAACATAAACTTCACTGACTTAGCTTCTACCTACCTGGCACAATTTTTTTTCTGAGGCAGGGCGATGGGAGGAACTAAAGCGGTAGGTATTTTTGCTGCTCCCTCTGGTGGGTTGACCCCAGCCAGTAGCTAAGCACCCACCAGCTGCTCACTCCCTCCCACCCATGGCGGGAAGGGGGAGAGAACGGGAAGAGCAAAAATAAGAAAATCTCGTGGGTCAAGATCTGAGGTGTCCACGGGCGAACACTCCGCTCTGACAGCGACTCCAACGAGGTCTTCTCAGTTACCAGAGTCCCTGGGAGGGAAGTTCTAACACAGATTTAATTATCCTGATTTTAGCACCTACAGAAATTAACCCTAAATTTGCTCAAACAAATTCCACTGAAGTTAAGAGATGCTCCCAGATTCTCATAACTTACTTAAATCCTGTTATTTGGAGATGTTCCCCTAGCCCAGCAGTTAAACAACCATCAGTAATACTCAGTCTAATTACAAGTTTTATTCATACGCTTTGAATAGATGAATATCTGTTCAGATAGGCATCTCAATTTCCTATTATTTACCTGTGAGAGACTGAATTGGTCTCGTAAGACTTCATACCAATGTTGTAATCAGCTTTGAAAACAGAACTAAATGTTTAATATGCACCAATACAACAGAGATTGCTGAACGGGAAAGGTCAGAATTCGTTGCCATAGAAAAGTCTGGAAATTCATTTTCTCCACAGCAAAATACAAAGGGTTCTTTTATCTCTGCACAGAACGTATGTGCTGCAAATGTGGCTGGAGCTCCTTAAACAAGACTAAGGAGTAAGTTTTATACAGCATTTTAAGAAGACAAAAGGTTATTATTTCACATATAAGTAGTTGCTTGATTGATTTAAAGTTATTTGTATCCTTTCCCCCACCCAAGAAAGGTCACACTGATTTGCCTTTGCAATGCAACACAAGATGCACAGAGGGCACAGATGAAGTTTTTGCTTACCTGCATATACACTTGAAATTTGCCATAAAAAAAAAAGAAAGAGGCAAATCCCACAATGAAATCAGAATGAAACTGCTTTAATACTAAGAAAACCAAGATGTTATTATTTGCAATGTTCCGACAGATTTCTACCATGCTCCGTCTTCACAGATTATCTCTGTATCTCCAATCAAATTAAAAGAGATACTTCTGCTGCTCAACAGAGAGGAGCTCCTGNTGCTGCTCAACAGAGAGAAGCTCCTGAGAATGACTATCCCATCATAGGCAAACTAAAGACCCATGGCTTACACGTCTGCAGCCACCTCCCAGGCTTCCCAGACTGCTTCCCATCGGCACTACCAGGTTGCTTGCTCTGCCTGAGTCCGCAGAAAGTACAGGCACTGCCTCGGCCTAAAAATGGATTTAGCAGTTTGTTCTCAGCACAGTCAAGCCACAGACAGAGCTTAAGAGCCATCCAAATGAGAATTTCCATCAAGCAACTCAGCCGAATGAGGAAGTTCAGCCAAAAGTCAACTCATCACTGGTCAACAAAAGTTAATAAACACACTACGAGACGACCTTAAAAAAAAAAAAAAAAATTCTTGCATATTGCTGTCAATCCTTACCTTCCAAAAAGGATGGCTATAAATTTTACACTCGGAGACCTGCTCACATCTGCTCATCAATAGGTCATTAGGAAGGAATTTCAGCTGGCATTCCTTGCATGCTGAGGACAGTCACACAGGAAGACTCAAGCCAAAGTGACCCAACTACTGTTAATCTTAGTTTTGGATCTCCTTCTGCTGTACCTCCTGGTGCAATACCAGCACTTACGGCTGAAAACGAGATTTATTCAAATGAAGATTCATGTGTAATGCTACTGGAAAACAGCTGAGCCACGTATATCATTTACCTTCACGATCTGTCGCATGGATTACTCACCATTTGTTCCATTAAAAAGTTCCTTGCGTGCCCAAGCCCTTGCAGAATTCTCATCTAAGTAATGTGAAAAAACCTCCCTCACAGCAGCGTTAAGGAACAGTTGAAAACTGAGAACTGTGTCAATAGTGAGGTTAAAAAAAGCCTCTGAAATGAGAGGATGCTGGACCCTTCTGTTTGGCCTCTGGGAGGACAAGTGCAGTGGTTGCACAAGCTTAAGGCTGACACTTATCATATCGTGCCCACAAATAAAGTAGGTCTGAGATAATGGGGACAGCTAAATAAACATCAGCTTACATAAGCAGGATACACTCTCTGCTCTCGAAGTTACACATTAGCTAAGGTACATGTATGATGGCAATATTAAAGTCGTTTTTACATTATGCATAGCACAAGTATGAAGTAAGAAAACATGTTAATATTGCTCTGTATCACAAAAATATCAGCTAATGAATAGGAGAAAAAAATAGCAGGAAAAATGGTTTTAAAAGCAGTCAGCAAAAAAACCACACACATTCTAATCATTACACCATATGGATCAACTTATTAACATCACTTCCCAGCCCAAATAAGGGAAGTTGAACACGCAAAAAAATGGGTATATTTCTAAAAATGGCCCTGTGCTCTCTGACTGACTGCTCCATGTAACACGCCACGGTGGATCTGGTCAGCGAGAACCCCGCTCACCTCCCTGGGACACAATCCACGAGCTGTCCTCCGGCCTCGGCTTCCCAGCCAAGGACTAACCGAGTGTATTTTACAAGAAAGCTACAGCCTGGATGTTTAAATAACTGCTACTGTACAAATGACTGAAAACGTTAAACAGGCAGCCTCGGTAATTTTTAAGGACAGACAATTAAGTTGTACCTAGACCTGTAGCCAGGTCCATCATTTCTCATCAGACACTTCCACCGTCACGACTGCAGTGGTTTCGGCAACCAAGGACCGCTTCATTTCTAGGAGCCGAGATCTGGGTCACTGGAGATGATGGGGTGGGTTGTAGAGTTGTTTTTAATAATGGCCAAAGCATTATTAGTCTTATTTTCTAATGCTTTTTATTTCGTAAACAACGCCTGGCACAGGTTTGTGTGTGTTTCTGACACAGCACAGTGTCAGACCACGAGACCCAAGCCCAACGGCCACTGCCCAGCTTTTTCTGCAGTGCCTAAGTAAATGTTAAGCGGATCTGCTTTTTGGCCAACTTCATTCTTCTAGTCTGTTTTTCTATTATCAGAGGGAGACACAGAATAAAATTAGTTCTCTTGAATTTCCTTATTTACCTTTGTTCCTTTTTCTCCCCTGCTATCTTTTTCTTTTGGGTACTCCTCCTTCACAAGATAAGAAATTCAGATTAAGTCTACCACTCTAGCAATTTAGTCTTCCCTGTATAGCCCTTTTTTGCTCCGTATCGGTGCATCTTCTTTCAGTCTTTGTCTCCAAATAACTTCCCTATCTCACCCTGTGCACTGGAGTGCAGGCATTATTCTCTGCTGGCATTATGCTCAACTCAGGAGAGGCTCTGAACCACTTTTTTTTTTTCCTTCCCTTTGGGTTCTACATCATGCAAAAGGATACGTCTAAAAAAAAAAAAAAAAAAAAGTCCTTGGTCCAGCTCTGGAGTCCTCAGCACAGGAGAGACAGGGACCCGTTGGAGTGGGGCCGGAGGAGCCCCAGCAATGCTGGGAGGGCTGGAACCCTCTGCTGGGAGAGTTGGGCTTGTTCAGCCTGGAAAGAAGGCTCCGTGGAGATCTTCTGGGGGCCTTTCAAGACTTCAAGGGGCCGGTCAGAAAGATGGGGACAGACTTTGGAGCAGGGCCTGTTGGACAGGTCAAGGGGGGATGGGTTTAAACTAAAAAGGGAGATTTAGACAGGAGAGTAGGAAGAAATTCCTTACTGCGAGGGCGTGAGAGCCTGGCCCAGGTTGCCCAGAGAGGCGGTCACTGCCCCATCCCTGGAACCATCCCAGGGGAGGTTGGATGGGGCTCTGAGCAACCTGCTCTGGTTGCAGATGTCCCTGCTTCCTGCAGGGGGGGTTGGACCAGATGGGCTTGAAAGGTCCCTTCCCACCCTAAAAGAATTGCACCTTTAAAAGGTAAGATCTATATGAAGCCAACTCAAGCACATAAACTCCTGGGATACAGGGCTGGAGCAGCTAGTGAAGATCACTGATGTGATCACAGCACGGCAGCAGCTTGCTACAGGAGAAAAAAGCAGCTGGGCTCCTCTCCATCCCATCACCCTCTGGCCACCTATACTTTCTCTCCTGAGTTGATGCTCCTGCTCAGCCCACATGGTGACCCACTCTGCTAAACCCACTCAATGCTTTCCACTTCTCTGAAGGCTTCCTTTTCTTCTCTTTCACGTTGCCAAACCGGGTAGCTGTTGTATGAGACACCCACCAGTTCTGGGACAAGGACAGCAATGAAGACGACCAGGACCTGCAGCAGCTGGCTATCAGATCAGCCTCAAGACCTGTGTTCTGAGCACTGCACCAGAGAGTGTCCGAAGTCAAACAGGCTGTATCAGAAGAGGAATGATTCAATTAAAAAAGCTCCAGCACAGCTGAAAGACTCCAACTGTCATGATTCCCGACCCAGAAAATAGCTCCTCCTGAAGCCAACAAAAGAGCTTGAGAAGCGTTGTTCCAGCCACTACAGAGAAAGCCAATGCACGAGTAAGAGTGATTTTACTCACAGAATACTGCAGGGAGCTGGCAAAATGAGGAGACAGAAAGAATGCTTTGTGTAAACGCACAAGAAGGCAACAATTTCCAATCTTCATGAGGACAGAAATTTTCTAAGAGAGGGAGTGAACAAAGTCACATGTGTCCTGCATTTGCCAAGGGCACTTCCCACCCCTGGGACACGGGGCTATGTAAAGTTCTGTCCATATTAGGAAAAATTAAAGACTGAGCTAAAGCCATTAAAGTGGGTTTTTTTAATATTTGACATTTACATTTGTCCTTTGTACCGCAAGAGCGGATTAATCAAAAGAAACAAAATGAGTGAAGAGCTTACTTCAGGTTTAATTAACACCCTGCATTAAACACCATCCAAAACTTGGAAGAGGCTTCATGATGTGACAAAACACAAAGAAAAGAGCAGTGGTAATGGGGTTATTTTGATCCAGACTGATTCATTACTACAGGGCTGCCAGATGAAAATCCAAAATCATCATTGTTCCAGTGCATGTCCTAGAGCAAAGACATCAGACTCGTGGCATTGTATTTTGTTTTAAACCAGAACATCTGCTGGCTCCAGACCTCAGCCCTGAGCAGCCAGGCTCTGCTGGTACACGACGGTGACAGCAACTCAGGAGAGAACTACCTCTCACTCTCCCAGCTCTTTGTTATGGCCAGCTACTTGTGCCTTCTGCTCAAGAAACACAGTCGTTGCCATTTGGAGAGTTTAAAAACAGTTAAAGTTGCTGTAACAAGAGGAAAGTGTTACAATTCTTCCATTTTATCATTCTGTATTTTAGATACGAGTCTTCCAAATTTCATTATTACTATCAGACAAAGAATATAACTTGGATTTTTATTCCTTTGTGCACCTTGTGCCCAGAAGGAATTTTTTTTGAAAAAAGCAATTCAGAAAGCTCACATCTCCCCTTCAGCAAGGCAATGGGTTTGCCCCCATGGAAACAAGGTTTATGTGGTTAGGGTCTGTTTGTGACCACACAAGCACACACATCTGCATCTGTGAACTCCTGCACTGTCTCTTTCCAGTATTTTTATAAACCTTCGACTAATTTCAGACTCCCACAGGAGTAGACATCATAAAACTGCAGCTTCTCTAAGATGTTGAGAGGTTAACTAGTCAGGCAGTGAGACCCAAAGGTGATTTTCCTCATTCAGGAACAACCTCTTCTCTGAAATCCAGATTCCACAGGAGAGAAGAATTACAAACACCTCATCCACAGGGAAATTTCTGACAATGCTGCATCTTGGTGGGCACTGCAAAACCAAAGCAAAAAGCATGAAGGCACCGCTCAAGGAACGGTCTGTTAACGGAAAAGGGTCTGTTTATAGTTTTAATTCAGGTTTTTTGCTCATTTTCCCTTACAGACCACTTTACCAAGGCAATTATCAGAAGGTACAGTGAATTCTCCAAAATGAACACCTCTGCACCATTTTTTTTTCCATCTGACTTTCCTTCCCCTTAAGTAGGTCTTTTACTTCAGTACTCATCAAGGCTACCACAAAGTGCTACTGAAGCAGGCAACAAAAAAAAATTAGGACTTCTATATGATTCTCTACCCCTGTGTGTTAACACCCCAGCATTTCTAGACCACTGCTGCTTTCCACATACCCTTTGGAAACCAGCTAATACTGGCTCCTCTGGCAGAGGGGCTGCTGGGCTGACACAACCGTAATGGGCAGTCAGGCAGTACCCAAAATGATGCTTCTGATGCCAAAGGACTGAAAAACTTGGGGCTTCCAGAAGCTCCATCTCGCTGCCTGAAACTAAACGCTTCTCTGTGTAAATCTACACCCTCCAGAACAACGTCCCTTTCACCCCAGCAACAGAATCTAACCAATTAAAGATAACACCTAGATAAAATAAATGTTCTTTTGAGCTTGCTCAAATAATCACTCTGATTCTTTTGATTGTGATTCTTTGAGAGCACCCCTGTCGTTCACATTGCAGATATTGCAGCTTAAAACATAACCTGGTGCTGTCAGAATCTTAAACTGGTAAAGGAGACACTCAAGTTGACTGTCTCTACATTTGTGTATTTAAGACCTGAGAGCAAACATTGCTACAGAAGATGGTCCAAACTGTAACATTCATTGCTGAACTTTGACTAACTCAGCCACCAGGTGCACTGGAAGTGCTGTTTGTCACCAAACAATTGCATTGGGATACATTAAGTTTTAAGTCAGAAGCATAGTTATTTAAATCAAACAATGGAAGCCAAGAGCATAATATACAGAAGAAATGCCATCACATTTAGAAAAAAAACCCCTACCATAAATTAAATAACAAAAAACAAACAGCAAACGCTTTCCTATTACATTCGTTTCAGAAATTTTGTCTGCGAGATGAAAACAAGGTAATGCCGTGACCGCAGCCTTTACATTGCCCAAAATAAAAGTTGTAGTGCGAAACCCACACGCCTCCGAGACAAACCCTTCAGCAGCCAGAGGTTTGGTCTGTTTATGTGGAGAAGAGTCATTTTGGGGTTTTTACAACTCAAAGAAATGACGGTCCTCTGGTTCACATAACAACAACATACCTGCTGGATGCTTTTTAGCTGCAGCTCTATAAGTAAGAAAATTCCAAAACGCTAAATTTATCTCAGAGCTCTTGAAGATTTATTGCAATCTGTTTTTTAAGAGCGTTGATCCAGCTTCTCGAATTCACAGGAACCCACAGTCAGGTTGCCCACATGAGACCACACCTGGATGCTGAAGAGACAGAGTCACACGGAAGCCTGGATGTGGGGATCCTGGCAGGCAGCGGGATTATGCATCACAATTATGAGCCCACAAAGAGAATCTGTTGGATTGGATGCTTGAAAGGCAAAGTGGGTCAATACTTCACTCAGACAGAAATGAGTGGGTGCTGATTCCAAAAACTCTGTCCCAGCCAATTTTAGGTGCACACCTCCTGTTCACATTTTAGAAAGATGGAAAAAAAAAAAAACAATAGTGAAGCTTCATCTCAGAAATAAATCATATTTAGAACTCTTGTTTGGTGCCAAATTAAATGTAAAAAAAAAATAAAAAAATAAATCAGGTAGTGCCATGCTACGTGTTACCACAAAAATCCGAGAGGAGAGGCGTTTCTAAAGGGCATTCCTCAAATCTAAAGGAGGTGTCTAACCACAGCATTCTCAGATGCCAATAATCTCTTACAGAAAGATGTCTAAGCTTTCAAAAGCAAAAGAAAAAAAAATAAACCCACCCATAACACCCAAAACCTACACAGAACAGGGTAAACCAGCCCACGAAACCTGACAGAATTTAAGGGGTTAACATAAGACCTTCCTGACAGCACTAACACCGTCAGGAATTTCACCTGCAAAAATCTTAAGGTGCTGTAAGATGAGATGGCCGAGGAGTAAGAGTTTTGAAACCCCAGCATCTGAGGACCTACATTCAACGGGGGGAAATGAGGCTGAAGTATCGAAGTTGTTTTGCAATCTGTCTTAAATCTCAAAATTGACACAGTCTCAGATGTACACACCAAATCCCACCCACCTTCCTTCCCACCTCTAAGCCATAAATAAGAATTTAACTAGTAAAAATGTTTGGAATCGAGTGACTCTGTGTGTTACCATTCATAGCGGAGCGGAGAGGACTTCCTACTACCCGTTAACAGGTCCTGGGAGTCAGCACAAGACTGGTGCCTGCTGGGTCTGCCTCAGCTCATTAAGTCCTTCTCCAGAAAGTTACTCCTACCTTTCTCTAGAAGTTTTAACGAAGGGAGGGCCTTCGGTCTTCCAGCACCTCATGTGTCAGCGCTTCTCGCAAACACTTCTCTTCTGCACAAATTCAAAAGATGATTCAAAAGCCAAACCACACAAAACTTCAGCAAAGAAGTAAAACCAAACTCATCTGCATACGCAGCATGTGCTGAAGGTATTAAAAAAAAAAAGAAAAATGAAGTCCAAAAGACCAGATGTTCTTTAGTAGATACTGCTGGTTAATGAGGTACAAAAAGCCCTACCAGTGGTAACAGAAGGCCACGAATATGGGACAGAATGGAGAGAAGAGCCATTAGCAGGATGACTGCAAGCAAGCGGAACAGAACAGCCAGCCAGTGACTAACCACATGTCCTGCTCTTGGCTGTAACGCAGGGGAGCTGTACTTCAGCAGCAGGAAACCACCCACTGCTCCAGCCATCGGCGCAACTGGCCATCAGCTGCAGCGTGAAGTCCCCCTGATGGCCAAGAGCTACGGTGTGAAGTCCTCCTGACGGCCGACCGTGTGTTTCACGCAAGTACGCGATAGGACCTGCTTGTGCCTCGCCATCCCTGCCCTCAGTCAGGAAGCTTCTCTCCACCTCCCGCCGTCCTGCAACCGCCCTCCGCCACCCACTATTATTTTATGCACTCCCTAAAGCATTTGCTCGAAGCGTCTACTGAGCAATTACAGTCACAACCTGCTCAGCAAATAACACTGCAGAAAATTGGATCCAAGTCCACGCTGTTCTGACTCGGTATTAGAAAATTAGTACCCCTGGCAAAAGCCGCTGCCTGTCATCCCTGACACGTGGTGGGTACTGAGCAGCAGAACCAGCAGCGGTGCAAGAAAACGCTGGTGGCTCTGGAATGAGAGGCAAAGCACAGGTCTCCTTCCTCAACGTGTCAGAACTTCCAGAGGCAGGGAAAATGCGTTAGTGAAAGGAAAATACGATATTCTCAATACACGACAATACACAGATGATAGGAACGCTAGCGTAGAGCGTAAGCTTCACCCTGTGCGGTCTTGGATCAGTTCCCATCAACTTCAAACACATCTTCCCCTTACTAAGGGCTGGAGGATTGAGCACAGGCTGTAGATCTTAAAAAAAAAACAAACAAACAAAACAAAACTGTTGAGAACAAAATATACATCACCTAAAGAGAACATACAAGTAGATTTTAAACAGCTAATCAGGAAACGGAGGAGATAAAAATGACAATCCTCTTCCTCCCACGGTTGTGGATTAAAATCAGTTTCAACAGCTAGATGAATGCCACGGCCCTGTATCTTAATCCAGTCCCTACTATCCAGGGCCAAGTGGCTTTCACACCAAAATCTCTACCCAGTACACGGGAGCGCACTAAGAACCCATACACAGCCAGCAAGGTTGCGTGAGGAGCATTCCACAGATTCCCTCTGCTGTGATGAAATTCCTACATGTGAGCAATTAGTGAAATATGAAACACTGGAACAAACACAACTCCTTCATTTTTCCCTCCCCTACTGATAACTAAAGCACCCTACGATTGAAACGACAGCGACGAGCATCCCGCACTCCTGAGAAACTAGGTTAAAACACAGTGAGTCACAATGGTGATGTCAAGTAGTTTGCATTTTAATGTGTAAAACAAGGACTTGAGAAAATTTAGAAAAAAAGTGACAGCTGTCAAGGGCCTGCCTCCTCACCAACCCCACGGCACCCAATTCCCATTGAAATCCAGCCGAGCCGGTTCCGCGCACAGCCCTGGCAACTGTCTTCATCAAACAGCCTTTTATTCAGAAACTGAACCACACAAGTGTTTCCGTTTCTATGAATTCTAGAACTAGCAAAATCACCTGCTGTTCCCCAGTACCCAGTTACCATTCCAATGGGGGTTTATTTATTGCAAAATAGAAATATCTAATAGCTCTGACGTTGAGCCAAGGTGATCTGTCACTCCACACAAAATATAAAAATTGGCCCTTAGGCAAACAGCTTTCTAACCAAATCTGAACCTTTCTTAGGACGGCTGGCAAATGTTACCCAAAACACGCTCTGAAGACAAGGCACCAAACCGTGAGAGGTTTCTCATGTAGTGAGCTTGACTAAGAACAAGTTAAAAACTGGAAAAGGGATAATTGTGTCTTGGGATTATGCTGCCGGAGTTAATATATGTGCATTTGAGATGTAAAAGCTGTATGAAGAACGATGATGATAAAATGGTAATAATCACGATTGCTCTAGCACACTTTTAAATTATAAACATTCGCAGCTTAGGCACAGAAAGAGCAAAATATGCACATCTGTGCATCCACAGATCCAAGTGAGTGCGGCTTTGTAAGACTAAGGAAAACCTACAGCAAAAATACAGTTCCTAAGTGTACGACTGCAGATGAAAAATTCAGGAAAAAAAAACAAAACAACAACACAAAAATAAACAACAAACCACCACCATCTCACGGACTTTTCGCAGGACAAATTTCCTCCCGAGCGTCGGGCCCAGAGGGCGGGCGGGTTTGCAGGAGGGGGAGGCATCCACCCCTCTCCATCCTCATCCTCCCGTCTCCATCCTCACCCACCCCCGTCCCCTCCTCGCTGGCCGGTCTCAGAGGAGCAGCGCCCGGGGTCTCGCCCACCCCCCGGCCGCCCTGGGGACGGGGTAGGGGGGCCTGGGGAGCCCCCCCACCCCTCGCAGCGCCCCAAGGGGCGGCC